>OU026148.1:22379423-22729028 GCA_907269125.1 Eristalis pertinax
GAGGTGATAGATAATGAACACGAAGGGTTGTAATACGATTTTTTTCCTTTTAGCTCAGCAGATGCACCGAGCGATAAAGTGTATAAATGTTCAATAATCTTGAACAAATGTCCGGTTCACTTGCACTCACCGCATAAGATTGTTTGGCCAGAAAGTTCACAAAATCAAATTAACATGTTGTGTAGGACGTTTTTGCACAGATAAGGCTTATACGAACGTTTTTGCCGTCTACAACTCGAAGATATATTGCTGCACTGGATGCTGACTTCGACGCGTCAGCAAAATCATGCAATTCGACAAGGTCGTTGCTGCTTAACTGCAACCAGCGTAGTATACCCATCGTTTGCAATGCATTTAAGTCCAATAGGAAGTCCGACCAGTCCTTATTGAATTCCGAGGGAATGAGCTCGTCCCAGTCGACTCCCTTGATCCAAAGCCGTTTTATGAATATCTTTACATTTAACAAGACCGGTGATAACCAGCTTAACGCATCGAAAATGTGAGCAATACCGATAGCACCTCGCTCTTAATTACCTGCGTGTCGATAGCACGAATCGATGCAGAAGGGTCTGTGCACACAGGGCAAAGTTGGTGATCGGTCCCAACTCGGCGCGATGCCAGCAATGATCCTTGTGGCTCAACTTGATATACAGCCTACTAGCGGCGCTCCCTGAATAGCCTCCGCAACACCCGTTGTGAGGTGAACTAATGTATTGAACGACTCCCTTGTGGCTGTGCGGAGGGCTAACAACCCGAGCAAACTACCTCGGAGCAACGGACGGAATCGGCGGAAATTACTGCGATCCAGGAAATACGCTGGATAGGACAAGGAATAATGAAGAAGAAAGAGTGCGACATATATTACAGCTGTCACAAAATGTTTCACATATTGAGATGCGGAATCGTTGTGGGAAAATGGTTAAGGTTGAAGGTCATCGACTTTAGACCGATAAGCGATCGCCTGGCTGTGATCCGTCTCCAAGGCAGATTCTACAACACCAGCCTTAAATGTGCACACGCCCCTACCGATGAGGCTGAAGACTCCGTCAAAGAGGACTATTACAACCTCTTGGACGGTGCCTACGGAGCCTGTCCGGAGTACGATGCCAAAATCGTGCTCGGATACTACAATGCCAAAATCGGTAGAGAAAACATCTTTGGCGGAGTGATCGGAAAGCACAGCCTCCATGACACGACAACAGATAACGGCTTCCGACACACTGACTTTGCGACAGGACGTAAAATGGTAGCATAAGATTCCCTCGCACAAGAATCCATACAGCAACATGGCGATCTCCGGATGGTCGAACCGCCAACCAAATTGACCAGGTGCTCATTGACGCAAGACATGCGTCAAATATCCTGGATGTGCGAACTTTCAGAGGGGCAAACGTCGACTCCGACCATTTTTTCGTGCCAGCACGATTCAGAGCCCGATTTTCCAAAGTCAGAAAGCTGCACCAGCCAACAAAGAGGAGTTTTGACATTGGACGCCTGAGCACAACGGAGATTACCAGAGCCTACGAAGAGCAATTAAGCGAGAGACTCCCCGGTGTGCTTACGTCAAACACCAACACCAACGAGATGTGGTTGCATTGCCGCTCAGCCATCAAAGAGGTAGCGGAAACCACCTTAGGCTACCTGCCACCCCTGCAGCCCGTGGTATGACCAGCTCAAGGACATCGAAGAGTCTAGGGAAAGATAAACAATACGGGCCTTTTAAAAAAAATCCAAAAGTCTGGATTCAGGCTTTAGGAAAGGCACACAGGCTCTTCGAAATCATGAGGGTAGCCTTGTTACTGACCCGCAGGGAATAGTATAATATATAAGAGCTCCATATGCCTCATCCACAAAAAAAGCGATCTTACCTCTTGCAACAGCTATATATATCCCTGCTCAACGTCGTGTAGAAGATCCTGTCCAGCGTACTGTGTAAGCGTCTAAAGCCGTTTTGCACCGTACTAATCGGCATGTACCAGTGCGGCTTCCGGCCCGTCAAATCGACTATAGACAACATTTTCCCTCTGAGACAAGTCCTGGAGAAGACCAGTGAGTTTCAAATCGATGCGCAACACCTTTTCATCGATTTTAAATCCGCATACAACAGCATTCATCGGAAGGAGCTACTCGATGCGATGGCTGAATTCGGGATTCCGGGAAAACTGATCCGGTTGCGTCCCACCACGCTAACACATACGCGATGCAGTTCGGCTCAAGAATTTCTGAGCCTTTTGAAACTTGCACTGGATTTCGGCAAGGAGATGCGTGTGATTTTTGATCTGTAACTGGAGGAGATAGTGCGGAGGGCAGCTGTAAACCCGGAAGGCACTATCTTCTACAAGCCGCTCCAACTCTTGGGGTACGCAGATGACATCAACATCGTAGCGCCTTCTCAACGTGGCGTAGTGGAGGCTTCTAGGGCGATTGAATAACAGGCGAAACGAACTGGTCTCAAGCTCAATGAGGACAAAACTAAATATATGCTGTCGACCAAAAAACGTTCCGTCACGCACCACCTTGGACAAAATCTCTCGATCGACAGCTACAATTTCGAGGTTGTCAAGGAGTTTATCTACCTCGGGGCAAACGTAAACTCCACAATGGAGGAGAAGACATAACCGCGAACACTACGAGATGTACCAGGATGTGGACGTAGTTCGGAAGGAAAAATTCCGTCGACTGCACTGGCTCGGCCACATCGAGCGCATGGCCAACAATGCTCCAGCAAAGAGGGTCTTTGAGTCCGAGCCTGCTGGTTCGAGTAGGAGAGGAAGACCAAATCTCCGATATAAAGACCAAGTAGTCGCGGCTGCAAGACAGCTTGGTCTTGATGACTGAAAGCAGCGTGCCCAGGAACGTCAACGATGAAAGGCAGCAATTGCTCAGGCTTGGGCCCTCCATGAGTCGCCGGCCTGATAAGTAAGTACGTAAGTAAGTTGCCAATCCATGGCATTGATTACTTCATCTCGATGTGTCAATTTTGAACAGAGGTCAGACTAAAAAATATATTAGCAGAAATATTTATAGAACAATGTGCATGAAATATAGCTCAAAACTTTATTAAAAATCCTAAAACGTCAAAACTGTATAGTGAAATTTCCACCAGAAATTTAGGTTATAAGAATATGAATGGTGTAAACACCCCTCTTGCAAACGTTAACCGAGCGAATAGAGTTAATTTGATTCCATTCAATTTAATTTGTATAAGCTTCGATTCATAGAAGATTTCTAAGAGATTCCACCCCAATCCAGAATTTATTGTCATCCATTGAAAGAATGTTTTATGTGTTTTGGAAACCGCTTGATTGGTATTGGAATCTCCCCTTTTGAATAAGGATATTACATGATGCGCACAAACGCACACATATGTATGTATAAGAGCTTATCAATTGAATATTGTACATCGAGTAAGAATTCCCGGAAGAGTACTTCTCATGAGGTCAAATTGTGACAAAAGAAAATACTGATTTGATGTGGTGATTTGGAACCAGATTTGTAAATTGCAAATCTGTCCTTAATCGGCAGACTATATTTGCGGCTATTCCAATTATTTATAAGTCTATGGTTGTTATAAACAGTAACAAAATGTTGTAATATATGTATATGTTCGTCCACACATATATATGTCCAGTATTTAATTACACATAACCTGCGAAAAGTTATTTGGTTTATATACTACTACTACTTATGGTATGGTAAATTCAGTACCAAACGGTGTCGAACGCCGTGGTTGTTTGGGTTAGCTAAATCCAGCCTGTGGAATTTAGCAATTTGATTATGTAAAAAATGTTTTGGTTAGCGGTCTCGGAAAGGTGACTAAGGAAAGATTTGTCGAACGCGGTATATCTTTGCTTGGCTAATGCTGGACAGGCACAGAGAAAGTGAAGGCAGACTTTTCTCTGAAATGGCTTTAGTCCAGTGTCCTGTGCTAACAGCCACGACTCTAGCGAATTCGGAGCGATTTTTATTGAGGATGTCATCAGTCCTTCTTTTAGTGTAGGAGGGCCCGGTTTTTCTAGAGACATTGTATTTGGATGACATAATCCAAATTCTACTAGCTAGGACAGGAAGTATTTAAAGATGGCGTATTTGAGGTGGTTGATGTAATCTAGTCTGTGGGAGCTGGGGTTATTTGCTCGGGCAGGAGTTGCAGAGCTCTGCTATGGCCATACGGTCTCGCTGATCAACCTCCCGCTTCTCTGACACTGATGGCGCTGCACGTGACTAGATACTTGATATAATGGTCCAGTGGGCAGGAGGTGCAGGAGCACGTTCAGTGCTTCGGTGGGGCATCGCCCGGAAGTTCCGACTCATGCCGATCTCTGGACTTTGTTGAGTTTGTGTAAATTGTATGTTTTGCTTAGGTCGGGCCACTATACTATTGAGCCATAGGTGAGAATGAGACCCACAAGAGTTGTACATCCAAAGAGTCAATTTGTGGTTAAAACCCCACATTCTGCTGAAAGTTTTGTTGCAGGCGTAGAAGGCTACACTTACTTTCTTAACCCGGTTTTTTATATTGGACTTCCAATTAAGCTTGGATCCACGAAGACGCCTGACGACGAGAGGGTAGTATTGTTGAGCCGAGGAAGCCTAAAGGTTTGTATCTTGGTCCTCGTGGTAAACAGCATCAGTTCCGTTTTTCTAGGATTCAAGTTCAAGCCACAGTCTGTAGGCCTTGTGCAATGCCGTTTCTGTGAATTCTGCGTGTTGAGAGTTTTATAGACGGATTTCTTTCAATAGCTCTCGAATATGCGAATCAAGCACTCGTTCGAGTTTTTTCAGTAGAAAAGAGATGACACTGATAGCACTGAAATCTTTAGCAGAATCGTGACCTTTTTTTTCCGAATTTTGGAATAATAATAACTTGAACTATTATCCACGGCTCGGGAACATAGTTAACATAGTAACATAGTATTACCTTATTTATGTTTTTTTGGTGTATGACTGGAATAATGCCATCAAGCCCATCAAGTGCCATCAAATATCCAGTCGTTTCTCAGATACTCTCCGATTCTTAACCCTGTACTTGTTTGTGTTGGTAATAAGTGGCAAGTCGAGAACTTCTTCCCATCCACAGAAGGTTTCCGTACACGAAAATATGAAGGTGGGAGTGTTACCCGAGTTGACAATATGGAGGTTAGTGGAAATAATGTAATCAAAAAGGGGCTCACCTCGTTCTTTTATCTCACTGCTCCCCCATGTTGTGTGTCTAGCGTTGGCGTCGCAGACGATGGGCGGGGTTTCCTTCCTTAATCAAGCTTTACCAGGCTCACAACCTCCTGTGGTGGTGCCTCTCGGTCATTTCATTTATTTTAGTTCATTTTTATTTACTTAATTCATAACAAACACTTAAATACTACACAAAATTTGATTTTCAAATTTTGATTTCCGTCTTTGGCGACGGCATTATTTGCCATTTTATCACTGAACCTTGCAAAACTACATTCGATTTTCGAAGTGGTTCAGCGAGGCTCTGTTCTCCAGTTCGAGATAAGGCCGACTAACTTCGCTGACCGTGTGCACTCACTGGAATTCTTCTGGGGATGTTCGATAACAGATCCAGATAAATCCCGCACCGGGGGCACGATGGCCTATTGGTTGCAAGCAAAACTAGCCTGAGCTCAATATTGTGCCGCGCTATGATATAAAAGTTCCCCTCGAGCACAGTCGAAGGCTGTTATTTACAGTATCAAGTGATTTTATTAAGAGAGACTGACCACTGCCATTGCGAGGATTGGGACCGGTTTCTTCTAATTACGTGGTACCGGAGTTTGAGCCTCCAGTTCAGCATCGTTTCGCACGTCTGGATTGTAAGTTTGTAGGAGGTTACCCAGCGTTTATTTCTGTCCTGCCCTAATCAGCGAATTCACATTCACTGATAAGATCTTAAGTTTACTAGCTGCGTGCGCAGCCATCAGACCGATGATGCTCTTGAAATTGTTCTTGGAGCTGAGCGATCTGCCTCCTTCTATATCAAATATCTTCCTTCTTCTACCATTCTTACTTGTTTCTTAGCCTGAAATGTATCCTTAACGTTTAATTCGCCTTAGGCTCTTTTTTTCTGCTTGGGCTTACCTGAAAGGAACTCTTCCGAGTCAGTTACCTTTCCGCAGTTCAGATTCTTTCCTGTCTTTTTCTCTGTTTCCATTTTTAATTAATTACATCCAAATTGCTCCCGTATTTCATCACGACTTTTCACTGTGCGCTTAATTTTTGTTTTATACGCTCTTCGCATATCCCGTAATATCATCGTAATATCGAAATGGAAAAGTGCTGCCAGTAGTTCCCTAGCCTAGCCAGTAGTTTTATTTTCAAAATGTTTTCGATTGAGGCTGGTACAATGACCATGAAGTCGAATCTCTTTGTATATCATTATTTCAGAGATACCAGGGAGCATTCACGTTAGCCATTATGACTTTGTTTTGGAATGATTGTATGAATTCTCTGTTTAGCACTTGCTAAATATAAGCAGTGTGTGCTTAGCTTGGAATGTCGTCCGACACATTTATATATATCTATATCGATTCTAATGTTCTTGAGCTTAGCATCTAACGTATTGTATATCTACGATTGTACTAAGTTTTTATTTCGACACGTTAAGTAAAACGGCGGAGCAAATCTTTTGTTCATCTAGTGATTTTTTGATTCCGTTGGTTATTCTAAATACTTGATGGACATGTATCGGAATACATTCCGATACTTAAGTTTCGGGTGACAAATTTTTATTTTATTTATTTAAATTTAAATGTGACATTGATATTTAACTTACTTTTACATACAATAAAATATTATACTAAAACATGAAATACATTGTTATTTGGAGTTATTGCTCTAATGGACATTGGGAGACTGTTGAATAAACTACTCGAAGTAATGTAATTAAAGTTACGCAACGCAGTAGTTCGGAAAGTGGGTACAGCCGATTGATTTAAATAATTGCCACGTAAATTATAATCATTAAAATGAAGCAAATTAATAATAACAAATATTTTTAGCACTTTATAACAATGTGTCGGATTGTAAAAATTTTCAGACCAGCAAAATGTTAACTACTAGAGAGAAAGATTTTCGACAGATTATTCTAATTATATGTTTTTGAAGTGATAAGAGGGTTGTATTTTATTTATATAAGTTCCACCCCAGCACGTTATATTATACTCTAATCTAGATTGGAAAATTTCATAATATATTTTTGCAATAGTTGCTTAGAACAAGTCTTTAGTAGAAAGTAAAATTTTCTCAAAACGCCTCGAAAATATTTTTTCAAATTCGCTATGTGGTTATTAAAGCTCATTCTTGAGTAAGTTATTAAACCTAAATATTTGAACTCAACAACTTTCTCAATCTCAAAGCACTTATCATTACAAATGCCATAATTTTAGAATGTATATTCAGATAAGTTATGATTGCACTTGCAATTAGACAGCTTGAATTTTGAACAATTGAGTGCATGAAGAAATTTATCGGCAAATTCACTGTATTGTGATCCTATATTGAAAAACATAACCTTTGTTTTCGAGCTTATAATAAATAAGTTTGTGTTTTGCAAACCATATTCTCAATAAATGAAGATCAAAGTTTAAATCACAAATCAAATTAAAGTTGTTGTCTGCACCATACGTGAAACCCACATCATCCGCAAAGGCAGTTAATGAGCATTTAAATGGTAAGTAGAACATACATCAGAAATTGCATAGGACCCAATTGCATAGGTGATCCTTGAGGTAGACCACTGTTTATAAACTTCTTATCACTTTATTCGTCCTAAATTTTTACTCTTTGTGTTCTGTTGCTTATATATGAATTAAACCAATCATTAATAAAGCCTCGAAAGCCCGCATTCTCCATTTTTTTTTATTAATATATCATTATTAACCATGTCGCTTTACTTACTGACTTACTTTTCAGGCCGGCGACCCATGAAGGGTCCAAGCCTGAGCAATTACTGCTTTCCATCGTTGACGGTCCTGGGCACGCTGCTTCCAGTCATCAAGACCAAGCTGTCTTGCATCCGCGATTACTTGGTCTTTATACCGGAGATTCGGTCTTCCTCTCCTTCTCGAACCAGTAGGCTCGGATTCAAAGACCCTCTTTGCTGGAGCATTGTTGTCCATGCGCTCCATGTGACCGAGCCAGTGCAGTCGGCGGATTTTTTCTTTCCGAACTACATCCACATCCTGGTACAGCTCGTAGAGTTCGCGGTTATGTCTTCTCCTCCAATCGCCTTCCTCGCAGACGGGACTATATATCCGTTGTAGAACTTTTCTTTCGATGGTACCAAGAATCAACTCTGCAGTTTTGCTTAGCGTCCAGCTTTCGGCTCCATAGAGCAGGACTGGCAAAAAAAGAGTTTTGTAGAGCATGATTTTGGTCCTTCGAGTTAGGAGTTTTGAGCCCAGTTGTTTTGACAAACCGAAGTAGCACCGGTTGCCAAGGGCGATTCTACGACGGATCTCCACTGTGATGTCGTTTGTAGAGTTCACGTTTGCCCCGAGGTAGACAAACTCCTTCACTACCTCGAAATTGTAGCTGTCGATCGAGATATTTTGTCCAAGGTGGTGCGTGACGGAACGTTTTTTGGTCGACAGCATATATATAGTTTTGTCCTCATTGAGCTTGAGACCAGTTCGTTTCGCCTGTTCTTCAATCGCCCTAAAAGCTTCCACTACGGCACGTTGAGAACGCGCAACGATGTTGATGTCATCTGCGTACCCCAAGAGTTGGAGCGACTTGTAGAAGATAGTGCCTTCCGGGTTTACAGTTGCCCTCCGCACTATCTTCTCTAGTACCAAATTGAAGAAGTCACACGACAGCGCATCTCCTTGACTAAATCCAGTGCAAGTTTCAAACGGCTCAGAAATTCTTGAGCCGAACTGCATCGCGTATGTGTTAGCGTGGTGCGACACAACCGGATCATTTTTCCCGGGATCCCGAATTCGGCCATCGCATCGAATAGCTCATTGCGATGAATGCTGTCGTATGTGGCTTTGAAATCGATGAACAGGTGGTGCGTATCGATTTGAAACTCACTGGTCTTCTCCAGTATTTGTCTTAGTGTGAAGATTTGGTCTATAGTCGATTTGCCAGGCCGGAAGCCGCACTGGTACGTGCCGATTAGTGCTGTGCAAAACGGCCTTAGACGTTCACACAGTACGCTGGACGGGATCTTGTAGGCGACGTTGAGCAGGGATTTGCCTCTATTGTTGTTGCAAGAGGCAAGATCGCCTTTTTTGTGGATGATGCACATGGAGCTGATATTCCAGTCGCCGGGCATGCTTTCATCTTCCCAAATTTTACAGATGATCTGGTGCATGCTCCCCACCAGAACATCGTCACCGGCCTTGAAGAGCTCTGATGGTAGACCATCGGAGCCTGCGGCTTCGTTGTTCTTCAGTCTTTTAATGGCTGTTCCTACTTCTTCAAAGCTAGGTGGGAGGACTACTTCATCGACTGGAGTTGGGATTTCCTGATTCCCTATCACTCTCTCCTGGTCAAACCTATTAAACAGTTGTTGGAAGTGCTGCTTAAACACATCTACTATTCCCTGCGGGTCAGTAACAAGGCTACCTTCACGATTTCGAAGAGATTGGGTGCCTTTCCTAAAGCATGAAGCCAGGCTTCTTTTAGGCTCATTTATAAAAGGCCCATATTTTTTGTCTATCCGTAGACGCTTCTTTTAATCCCGTCTTCTAGCTCGGTACTCCCCTTGCGCTGCTCTAGTTTTCCGTTGCAGCGCTTTTTGGTATGCCTCGTCGGTTGCACGTTTCTTCTGCTCACACTCGGCTTCATACCACGGGTTTCTTGTCGGGGGCGGTAGGTAGCCTAAGGTGTTTTCCGCTACCTCTTTGATGGCTGAGCGGCAATGCAACCTCATCTCGTTGGCGTTGGTGTTTGACGTAGGCATACCGGATAGGTAGGATACCTCTCGCTTAGTTGCTCTTCGTAGGCTCTGGCAATCTCCGTAGTGCTCAGGCGTCCAATGTCAAAACTCCTCTTTGTTGGCTGGTGCAGTTTTCTGACATAGTACAGTCGGTCTCTGAATCGACGTTTGCCCCTCTGAATGTTTGCACATCCCGGATATTTGACGCATGTCTTGCGTCAATGAGCACATGGTCAATTTGATTGGTTTGGTTGGCGGTTCGACCGTCCGGAGATCGCCAGGTTGCTGTGTGGATTCTTTTGCGAGGGAATCTTTTGCTACCTATGACCATATTACGTCCTGTCGCAAAGTCAGTGAGTCGGAATCCGTTATCTGTTGTAGTGTCGTGGAGGCTGTGCTTTCCGATCACTCCGCCAAAGATGTTTTTCTTACCGATTTTGGCACTGAAGTCTCCGAGCACGATTTTGACATCGTACTCCGGACAGGCTCCGTAGGCACCGTCCAAGAGGCCGTAGTAGTCCTCTTTGACGAAGTCTTCAGCCTCATCGGTAGGTGCGTGTGCACATATAAGACTGATGTTGTAGAATCTGCCTTGGATACGGATCTCAGCCAGGCGAGCGCTTATCGGTTTAAAGTCGATGACCTTCGACCTTAACCGTTTTCCCACAACGAATCCGCCTCCAAATATGTGCAACCTTTTGTGACAGCTGTAATATATGTCGCACTCTTTCTTCTTCATTATACCTTGTCCTATCCGGCGTATTTCCTGGATCGCAGTAATATCCGCCTTGTACTGCGTGAGGATCTTTTCTAGTTTATGGGCGGCCCCTGGAGTGTATAGTGTTCTCACGTTCCAGGAGCACACTCGCAAATCGTTGTCCGTTTTCGCGCCGTGTCGTCGTTGTTGTGATTCCGTCCGTTGATCCGAGGCAGTTTGCTCTCTCGTAACGTTGTTTTTTTTTTTTGTGTGGGGGGGTTGTTAGCCCTCCGCACAATTACAAGGGAGTCGTTGCATACATTAGTTCACCTGACAACGGGTGTTGTGGAGGCTATCCAGAGGGCCCCGCAAGGAGGCCGTATGTCAACTTTATCTATGCACCGACAAGGATCGTTGCATAGATCACGCCAAGTTGGGAGCGATCAGAAACTTTACCCTGTGTGCACAGACCCAACCCCCATGTCGCTTTGGTTATATCAATGAATAATCCTGCTGTACTATTTTTTATCCTAATTGATAAGTACTTGTGAACACAAGGGTAAAGGTGCATCTTCCGTAGACTTTCCTTTCAAAAACCCAAATTGAGATGAACTAAAAAAGTGTACCTTATTAAGAAAACTCTACTTATTTCATCACATGAACCCTTCTTAAACAAAGGTAGCAGACATCACATTTCAGAGAGTTTGGGAATACTTCAGAAAAAAATGCTGTTGTTCATAATATAAGCTAGTACATCAACTAAAAATAGCGAAATACTTTTTAGTACACGATTCGATGTACCATCTTATCCAGCAGAATTTGAATTTTTCAATGGACCTATTACTTTCAATTCTTCTAAGCCAGTAATTGGTACAAAGGGAAAACTATGTCTTTGATTTTGGTTTATACTGGAAGTATATGCGTGTCGCAAAGATCGAGTAGCTGTTTCTGGCTGTATACAACTCGCACTTGAAACAGAGTAGTCATTAAAGGCATTAGCAATATCAAACGTATCGAATTCATTTTTATTAACAAATTCATAACATAACTTAAATACTAGACAAAAATGCTTAAAACTAGTTAAACGAACAGTGTTACTACTTCTAACTTACTGACACGCCTAGGCACTCTAAGCTAAACTTAATCTTAAACTATGTCTTTCGACTTGACCTAACAATGCATATGTTTACAATTATATTATTTAGACTGTACAATTTGAAATTAAGAAAACTTAAAAAAAAAAGTTAATAACTAAACTGATTTCATTTAAAAGCAAAAGCGCCCTCATGACACGCAGAAAAAGATTTGCCTCGGATAATGCCTACCCTGGTGTACCTGGGCCCCATTTGAGGCCCGAATGGTGGCAGCATGCGAGCGTCTGGTGGCCGGCCTGTCCCGCTCGGCAGCCGGTCGTGCTCAGCCAGAAGGAATTACGAGCAACCCATCAGTGGCCTAGTGAACCGCTATGGTGGTGGGAGGAACTCACGCCATGCACTAACCAGTGCGTGCGATTAGCAATAAGCAACGGACAACGGTACCGACTTAGGATAGACACATGGAACGTCACCGCTCACAGGAAAGGATCTCGAGCTAGTTGAGGAAGCTGCCAGGTATCGTTTGGGTATCGTGGGTATCTCTTCGACGAAGCAAAGGGGATCTAGAACTGTGGGCCTTTTGGACGGGTGGAAACTCTTCCTGTCGGGAGTTGCACCTCAAATGTCTGCACAGGCGGGAGTGGGGATACTCACAAGTCCCAGGCTGGCAGGCAGGTATTGGAGTGAATACCATTAGGAGGGAGAGTTGCGATCTTAAAGCTCAAGCTTGAAGGGTCAACTTTGGCTCTAGTGCAGGTGGTTGCACCGAACTTAGAGTCAGAGTACGCGGCTTTCCTGGATGAAGTTGATACTGCCCTTGATAGGATAGCGGAGATGGATTCCTATATCCTGATGGGTAATTTCAATGCTCATGTGGGTGTGGACGTAACGACCTGGGGGAGTGTGATTGGGAATAACTGAGATCCTCATCAGAACGCGAATGGAGAGAAGTTGTTTTACTTTTGCTGTGCAAATGGCATGTCCATAATGAACACCTTCTTTCCACACAAGTCATCCATAAATACACGTGGTACCGTTAGAGTCTTCAACAGAAATCGTTGATAGATCTCTTTGCGGTACCATCGTGTGTGAATCGGATGGTTTGTGACATTCGTGTGATGAAAGGGGCTGAACTGTCCACTGATCATCACCTGGTTTGGTAATAAGCCTCAGAGATCAGGTTATTGGTCTGGCAGTATGGTCTCGAATCAATTTCAACAGGAAATTGTCCTCTCGTATCATGTTCGCCCTGTCGTATAAACCTTATTGGAGTAGAATTATTTGTACTGGGATTTTGGTGTTCTGTAAAGGCGAAGGCAAGCGCTAAGAGAAGCTCTACCTGTAAGCATGTTACACAGTGGCCTTAATGCCTAGCCCATTGAGCTTGTAAAAAAGTCCTTCTGACCATATGGTGTCGAAGGTTTCTGGCTCTTGTTCCATTGGATATCCGACACCAGTTTCGACGCAGCATGAATAGTGTCATGCCCCGCTTTGAAATCAAATTGGTTATCCGGAATAATATGTGTGTCACATATAGATATTGCTCTGACAAAAGCTAAGAAGGCCTTTGCTGTGGCAGGGGGTTGTTTTACAGCAGCCAACTTGATTCCAGGGTGAAGGTAATCTGCCATATGGCCCTAATCCGGCCTGTTATCTAATACGGTTGTCCAATGTGGTTCAATGTGGGTCCTTCCCAGATGGAAAAGATGAGGGTGTTCGAGAGACAGTGTCTTCGCACTTATCTCCGGTTGTATCGTACACCCGAGTCAGCGTAAGAATGATGAATTTTAAAATAAAATAAAAAAAAATAAATAATATGTTTGTCCTCTGTCCAGGTGATAGGAGCTCTATTTATCACCTTCTCGAATACCTTGCTTGTTCGGGAGGAGACTAATTGACCGTAGGTTGCGCGGATTCGAAGAAATCTCTTGGATATGGGTTGCACAATCGCAGTTTTTCAATGCTCCGGATAATGTGCATTATTCGGAGCATTGTTAAACAGGATAGTGTACATATTAACCACATCTAGGGGGAGATGTCTTAGCACAATATTCGAGATCCCGTCGATTCCAACTGATTTTTTCTTTTTTAGTGATTCGAAGACCGCTTGGAGCTCTGTCTCCGATATGAACGGGGGTGAACCCCTTCGTTCTCAGATCGCCATTGTTGCATGTCTTCTCGAAGTTGTGAGTTGCTAGATTGTATGCAGTTCTCCAGGTCGTGGTTCAGGCTAACACTCTCATTCAACTTATACACTTCCTGAAAGACTGCGCCTAGTACCTCCATTTTATCTCCACAAAGAAGTAATCGTCGAGTACCGCGTTATCCGGATCAGTACCTGCTGTAGTGAGTATTTATTATTTGTCCGTTGTTCTGTGGACTTTAAGACACGGAAAATCGCTATGCTTACTGTGAAAGATTTTATTTATTTGCAGAAACCTGCTCGGGTTTTTGGATCTTACAGCCCGAATCTTATTGTTCCAATGCAAGTTACCAGAAATTCTGTAATTCTGGGCAATTAATGTTTGTATGGTTTTGATGTGTGATTTCAGTGTCCTAATTTCCACCTCTCGTCTGTCAGTAAACCGTCTGTACAAGGTTTTTAATCTTGACAGCAGTCTACTTTTCCGTTGGCGGAGGGCGTCAATTGTCGCATTGCATGTACATGTTTTCGTTGTTTGTGTTTGTGTATACCGTGGTATACACGCACTATACAGTCTATCATTCGTTTTATTGTCTCGTCCAATGGTATAAGATACTTGTCAATGTCCTCGTTTCACAAGTTTCTTTTGGACGGTATGTGGAGTGAATTCTAGGAGACTGCTCTCGTCATTTGTCCAGAGAGGCGTGTCCAGCGTGGCCTACTGTAATTGTAGGGATACGTTTGAAAACTCTCCTAATTCCGCAATATAGTTGGGGATCTTGATTTCGGCAGTGAGTCTGCAATGGTCACTGAGATACACGAAGGTATTCAAACAGTTTACCGTTTGTTCGTTTGTGTCTGTCAGCTGCAGTCTTGTATCAAACAGAAGGAGATCCAGATAATAACCGCTTCTGGGGTATGACGAGATTTATGTTTGCTTTCAAATCGAGTCTATACTCGACACTGTGCAAGCAATACCAGGTGTAAATCTGGTCCCCTCTACAATTGGAAACCAAGTTTCCAATATCCAATTCCCAATATCCATGTCAGGCATTTAAGTCACCGGCCAAAATGAAATAGTTCTCCTCCGAGTCCAGTCTGTGTGACTCGAGCTCTGATATAATCGTTCTGGAACTAGGGGAGGCGGATGAGTAGAATGACACCGCATACAGCTTTCTTCCACTGCGGCGAGAAATGCACACGATGCAGGCCTCCAACTCCTGAAACCGTCGAACTTCACTACTATACACTACTTTGTGCTTAATTTTATTTTTAATTAAGATCGCAACACCGCCTCCACCACTGGAGTTAGGCCGGTCTCTTCTAATAACAATATAATTACTGTGCTCCAATGTGACTCTCTGGGTTAACTTGGTTTCGCTAATCAGAAATAGCTCTGGACTTTGATCGTCCAACAATCTATAGAGCTCGTTTTTTTCGCGGGATCCCTATCAATGAATTTGCATTCACTGCAAGGATCTTATAGGTGCTCTCCGTCTGCGCAGTCGTCAAGACTGGTGACGTGCTTGGTTCTGCAGGAGCGCCAGAATTTGGCTTACCTGCTCCTCTAACCGATCCATACGCCTTTCAATGGAGGATTTCCAATTGGGCGTTGGATCGTCTGCTCTTGGCACTGAAGGCTGCGGCACTACCTTCGGTAGCTCCTTTCCCGTGCTCCTCTGACCAGACGCCATTTGGGCGTAAGTCACTTGAGGGGTGACGGTTACGGCTGCCCCGAGTGGATTTTTCACTGGGGGCTGCTTCTGCAGAACCATCTTTGTTTTCCGCTCTTGGAACTTAGGGCAACCCCGATAATTAGCGGTGTGCCCCGCGTTCCCGCAGAGAACGCACTTGAGCTGACTTTTGTCAGCTGCTCCCTCTTTCCCCAGCGGGCATTCCTCCGCCTTGTGGTTTTTACTGCACTTCACGCATCGAGGCTGCATTTGGCAGTTCGACGCGGCGTGCCCAAACCTTTGACAGCGAACGCATTGGATAATGCCGTCGCGCCTTCTTATGTTTTCCCAGCCGCAATCGTAGTCAGCTAATGTTCTCAAATCATTTAGCTTATCTACTTTGCTGTTGGGTGACAGCTGTACAATGAAGAACGGTAATTTCCGTCCCTCTCGTTTTGCCTTAGCTGTGGTGAAGGGCTTGACCCCGACGAACTCAAGACCATCGCACACTTGCTCTTTGAGCAGTTGGAAGACCTCCTCCGCTTCGAGCGGTGCGGCCATCTTTAATAATTTGGATTGAATTTTTTCTCCTTTCGGTGTAAGAGGAACTCAATCATCGAACGCTTTAGACATCTTTTCAGAGTAGCGTGATTATCAACTGTCTTGCAGCTGATAGAATATTTTTCTACCCCCTTATTTTTTTTAATTTTAAAATGCCTAGTACCTATGGCCGACCTACATACCTCTGCAGTTTGTATGATGTCCGGCTTGTATAAGTTGATCGGTGGCACTTTTTCCTTCTTATTTTGTTGTTGTTGCTGCTGGTGTACTGCTGGATGCTGTTGCTGCTCACTCGATGCATGTTGCTGCTGCTTCTGCTGTTTCGTTGCTGCTTGCTGTTGTTGCAGGGCTGCTTTCTTCGGTGGCTGCTTCTGCTGATGTTGCTGAGCCGCTTTCTTTTGTTGCCGGCTTGCTGGCTGTTGTTGCAGCTTATTTTGTTTAGATGCAGTTGGCTGTTTTTGTTGCTGCATCTGCTGCGGTTGCGGTTGACTCGGTTTAGGCAACTGTTTTTGTTGTTGAGCGATTTGTAAGTTTGCTTGCTCCTCCTCCTTTCTTCTCCTTTCGAGAGTTCTTCTTCGAAGCTCTCTAATCTCTCGGAGGAGTTTGTCAGTCTCCTCCCTCAGATTGGAGACTTTCGTCTGCTTCGAGCGGATTATGTCTTCCACTTCTTCTTCGGTGTCGGAGGGCATCGATTCGAAGCTGATACTGCTCACTGCGAATCGCCCCTCCCTCCCGTCTGACACATACGAGTATGCATCGTCATCTGCATCGTCTTCGTGAGATGTCTCATTCGATGACGTAGACGTAGCTGGACTCTCTTCCTCTTGCGTTTTGTGGTTTGACGCGTTAATTTGGCGTCGCTTAGAGCTGGTGGAGGTTTGCCTCTTCCTCCTCCTCTTTGTTGTGCCTTCATTAGGCACCGTTGGGTGTTGGCGTGACATTTCTGCCACCGGCTTATGACTTTCGCTGCCTGCTTCTGGGCGAGCGGTTTGCCCATCCTTCTCCATATTTGCACTCACTTCTCAGTTAATTGAAAACCGAGAAAAAAAGGAGGTATTCCCAAACTGGGGCTGATTCGCGATTGTACGCTCTACGCACCCGGCTGAGCTCTTGCTGCGGATCCTCGTATCAACTGCACTACTTCACTTTCTGTTTGATATTCTGAATTTCTTTTTAATAAGTCGAAAACTTGTGGACAGTTCAACGGTCTGTGCACAACTGACTTCACCATTCGTAGACAGTATAGTGTGCGGGCTCTGCGTAAATGATGATTTATTGAGAATACTATTTACTGATAGCGATTCAGACCTAATATTACCATGTATTGTATTAAATTCGTTTTTGTAGTTACTCTCTCGACAAATAGGAATTTCACGTTTTTTTTCAGAACATAATTTCTTATATTCTTGTTCCAATACCGCATTATTTGGGTTCTTTCGAAATTTAAGTCTGAGTTTGTTTTTCTTTTTAATTTTTTGTACTAAGTATGATGAGATCCATGGTTTTAAGCTCTCACTGGCTTTTTTTGTTAAATTATTGGATATAAAGGGTGGTTAAATTTTAAGGGGCGATGTTGATTTTCAAATTACAAATTATTTAGGAAATTATTGTCATTTATTTTTATTATGATAATATTGGTATAGTTCAATTATGCATGGAACAAAATATTGGCCAAATGGCTGCCGCGACCTCGGCGGCACACCTCCATCCGATGGTCCAAATTTTCGATGAAGCATAATTGAGGTTCTATGCCGTTAATGTGCCGAATTATCTCACCCTTTAGCTCTTGAATTTTTGCTGGCTTATCGACGTACACATTTTCTTTCAAATAACCCCAAAGAAAAAAATCCAACGGTATCAAATCACATGATCTTGAGTCACCTTGTAAGCGTGTAAATGCAAGTCTTTATGCATAACATTCATCAACGACGAGCGTGAGAGGTGCAATTGTTGGGCACGACGACGAGTTGGCTCTTCAGCCACACTATGGCGTACAGCAGCAATATTTTCTGCAGTACGAGCATGCACTGGTGTCCTACAGACCCGGTTTTCTAAAAATTTTGCACGATTTTCCGATTGTACGCACATTTGGACGATTAAATTGACCAACAAAATCACGAAGTGCACGATATGCATTTTGATTTGAACGCCCAGTTTCATAATAAGCCTGAATAACTTTAACGCGTTGCTCGATTGTGTATCTTTCCATGGTTAGTCTGAAATTGAGAAATGTCAAATGAAATGCAGAAAAAAACTTGACGTTAGGTGTGGTTCACATTCAACATTAAGAATCTTAAGAAACATATCAAAAGAACTTGAAACATCAGTATTCGAATAAACATTCTCCCAACATTCGAGTGCCAAAGTAGACTGCAGCTTTCGAAAATCATTTTTACTTTTATATTTATCAAGACTAGATGAGGACATATTTGTTCACAACATTAATCAACAAACATAATGTCTCACACTTTTCACAAGATCTGTGGGCAGAAAAACGACCGTAGGTCA
Organism: Eristalis pertinax; assembly: GCA_907269125.1. Taxonomy (NCBI): domain Eukaryota; kingdom Metazoa; phylum Arthropoda; class Insecta; order Diptera; family Syrphidae; genus Eristalis; species Eristalis pertinax. The sequence continues at coordinate 22,397,983 of OU026148.1, forward strand.
ATGAACTTTCCTGATGTTGGCCTTGTCACTTCATTTATAAAAGAAAACTGCTAATAGATCCAAAAAACCTAACACAACGTCACTATTATCAAAAATATTTACATTGAAATCATAACATGACATAAATCTATTTTTTAATTTTAAAATCAATCTAATCTTGACATTTCAGAAATATTGTAATCTTCTTCGACGAAGCCACCGACACCACCAGACGCGTACTTCTCATTTGTGCTTGCAAAAAAATTATAACCCAGTAATAAATAGTCACTAATCTCAAAGTCGTAAATCAAAATCTCAGACACTACAACAAAGTCCGGCATACATTAAAATGAGTCTAAATGTGAAGTAAGAAATTTTTTCGGAAGCTGCTAATATTTCAATAAAAATATTTTGTTATCACAGTAAGATTCATTTAAAAATATTTCCTCACAGTTTGTATAGATAAGATCGTAGGTAGAAAAATCATAATCTGGCGAATTATATTTATAAACTATACAAAACAATTCATTTAATGAAACGTTAATGCACTAAATTAGTTCAAGATCATTTAAAGATCTTATCGTCATGATTTTTCCACCATCGACCTTTCTCATTAAAATGTTGTTCTTACTGTACCATAAATACTTAATTTTCTTCTCTTTTTTTCTTTCATTTCTTTCGCTTTCATAAAAAGAGCGCGCGTTTAGTGACAGCATAATTTATATAAATATTAGATTTACTGCTTCCAGTGCTTCTACTTCCACTGGGACCGTTATGTTTGATGACACTCGTATTCAGCTTCCTGCTTTGTAGGCGTTTTTCTATCGTTATTCATTGTTTGAGCGTGGAATCAGAGAGTCTTAAAGTAATTATTGGAAATTCACTCACATCTATGTAGCCGTTTTTGTCAACCTGTCTCCGAATTCTCCTTACATAACACTGGTCAATTTTGTCATCAGTCACTTCCACAGACAGTGTATCAGAAAAAACTCGTTGTGCAGTTTCTTTAGCTGTTTCGCTGTTGACATTAGAAACTTCTGGTATTTCGATGCATTTGTTTGTTTATTGCTTCAAGATGTTGTGGTTGTTTAATGGATGCCTTTGAACTCACGTACTCTTTTCTGCTGCTCATCTCATGCAAGTGGAGTGAGGATTCAACTTCCCACATGGTTAAGAAAATAATGTCCCGATATTTATGGTGATTGTATGTTTACTTTGATCATAATGTCTCGGACTTGTAGGCTTAAGCATTCGTCTATTTCTATTCTATTATTATATTGTATAATTTTGTCGTGAGTGATAGTAAGTTTCAACGGAGTGTCTTCATGAAAAGCCTTGTTAAATAAAATGTTGGTTTTTTTCTGAGTAACAGAATGGTTAGTTGCATTGTATTCCTTTGCTGCTTTTATAAATATTTCTACTGGTTCAAGTAATAATTGTTCTGTTTTGATACATCTCGCTATTTCTTGTACTGTACTGTGTACTCGTTCGACCTGTCCATTGGACGTACTGTGGTTTGTTGTAACATAATATAATGTTATGTTGGGTCTTTCCATGAGAGTCGTGAAGATTGCTGATGTGAATGCTAAATCTTGGTCCCACGTTTGTCAGCTGGAAATATTTGCAACAGTTTTAAAATTTTGTTTGACATTTCTTGTTATTTCAATTTTTCCTTTTCAAATCAATATGTATTGATTTCCCTCTTTTGTTGTAATTGGTGCCTTACAACGGGCTGAAAATTGTGATGTCTGTTATATTTGTTCTTGGTACAGACCTCACAGTTCTTTGCACACTGCACATCTTGCATTTTAGGCCAATAATATTGCTCTAGCGTCAGCGACAACATTTGAATGACCTTTTTTATAAACCATTTTGGGTGCATGTTCTTCTATAAGAGCGTGCCATCTCTTCATCTTTGCGTTTGGGTTTTTGTGCGGAAACTGCAAATGTCAGAGGTTGGTGATCCGTGTAGATCTCTAAGTTTGTGGCACCATATAAATAATTCCGTAAATTCTTTAGAGCGTAGACGATCGCGAAAAGCTCTTTTCCCTTGCCGCAAAATTTAGTTCTGATTTGTTCAGAGTTTTCGATATAAAAGTTATGGCTTTGTTGCCTTGTGACAAGCTCCAACTGCGTCATCTGATGCGTCAGTGGTTAATATAAATTTCTGTGAGAAGTCCGGTTGTGTTAGTTCAACTTCGGCTAATAAGTGGTCTTTCAATGACTGAAAAGCAATTCTTACTTCTTGGTCTAAGTCAATGACCGTCTTTTTTCCCTTATGTCTTGTAACCTGTCCGTCTTCATACTGTAGGTATCTAGTGAGCGGTTTCGCAATTTTGCGTAGTTTTGGATCAATTTTCGATAGTATCCAACAATTCCTAAAAATTATCTTAATTGTCTTAAGGTTTTAGGTTCAGGGTAATCCTTTGTGGTTTGTGTCTTATTAGGATTTGTTCTAATAACGTTGAGATTTTCGTATAAGGCAGATTTTTCTACTGAAATTTTCATATTGGCTTCTTTCAATGTATTAATCATTGTGTGGCATGCCTGTTGGTGTAACGTCCCTGTAGAGTACCATATATGTGAGAAATGTAAAGAGTATGAGAGACGAGTTACTCGAACATCACAAGTGGAAGAGAGCACTCGTCATTGTATCGAGTAAAAGAATTATTCTCGGCTTCTATATGTGTAAATGCACATCTATAAACAAAAAAGAAATGGTCTGATGGAAATCACATTGAAGGAGTGGTTGCGTTCGCTGTACCGCAAAACAACGGGAAAAAGGAGCAAGTTGGTGTTGCGTCTCATGGAAATTCTTGAAACCGAAAGGGGAAGGTATTCGGTAACATCCGATGCTGACGGCGAGGACGAAAAAGATGATAGTGAGTATGACGGCAATGACAGCGGTGTTGGTATCGACAACGACAATGGTGACAATAATAAGATTCTGTGTGAATCAGAGAGGGTGTCTTCGAACGGTGAACTCCGGATACCTGAGGCAATCTGGTTTTTATATAAGCCCTCTTCACTGTATACAGGCGGTGAGTACAGTGCGACATCTACTTCCCCTATACTCGTGGGACCAAAATTGACACTGCGAATAAAAAAACTTCAAGGAACGCTGATGTTATTGAGTCGGGCACAAGCGAACTCCAAAAAACCGATTCTAAAAGAAATGGACAGCCCTTAACGGAAGAGGAGGAAAACATCCTCCTACAACCCCCAGTCAAGAAATGCAGCTGGTAGCGAAGCAGTTGAGATCAGTTGAGATCAGCTTTGACCTCATCATAGTTTATGATGACCTCTGCTCCATTACCAGCTTATCCAAACACCCAACATCGTCCGTCACTTCCCTGAGCAGTAAAATACGTAACTGCAGACGGACGAACATTAGGCTCAAGGGCAAGACGGAGCTCAGGGAAAAAGAAAAATCAAGACTTCAAAGAGCACTCGACTTTCTAGAGGAATCCTCTAATGAGACGGATAGGCCATACGCTTTTCGCCCAACGGTGGATCCAAAGGAGGCGTCGGAGAGCAAACAGCAGCCAGCCGTTTGGTCAAAGACCAATCCGCAGAAGGTCAAGAGTGACGAAGCACTGATGGGACCACCAGCTCCTGGTGGGTGGCAGGCCAAGCCTTTTAGTGGACTCTGAAGGTAAAGCTAGGGACCAGTCAGCCTTGTCGACGGAGAGTGTTGCTGGCAAGCGGGAACCTCCTCTCACCCTCCCGAAAAGAAGGACACCTCACCAAGCACTTCGACTGAGCTAGCGAACTCGACACTGGATAGAGCAAAAACGGCAACGCGCCAATGCCAAAAGGCTCGTTAGTAGATTGAAAGGTCGCTATCCAAAATTCCTCTCAGAGAAGGAAAAGGGCAAACTCGCAAGAGCAGAAGCGACCCTTCGATCTACCGCGAACGCATGGTGCAGAACAGGCGACAGTAAGCCAAGGATACCGACCTTGGTCGCTACTAGGAAGGTAGGCCATCACGCCACCTCCTCGAGAGCGGCCAAGGCAGTAGGACCGAAGATTGCGACGGGCCAAGCCACTGCCGACCCTGAACCAACCCCGGGCTGCTCCGGGCAAGCTAACGCCAATATAAAAAGGGTCAGAGTAGGCGTGGCATCCCCAAAAAGAGCAACGGCTAACTCGCTGGAAAGGAAGAGCGGACACCTCCGTCTTACCTTAGCCAAGAACATAGCCGATAGGCCAACGACTGGCGCAGAAAGGTCCAGGAATCTGCAGCAAGTCAAGAATCCTCAAACCGGGGACACTATGACGAGCCTCAGAGCCAATGTCAAAAAGACCAAAGTACGCTGAAGTAGCTAAGTATAGGGACAGAGTCGCAGTGGTTGACTTTGGGAATCCAGACCAATGGAAACACACCGAGCTGAGAATCGTGAATGGTGTGAATGACGCCATCCTGAAGAAGGAGAAAATCATCACCCTCTTCGGACAGCTGACATCCTAAAGGGTTACAAACTCCTTCAGTGCGACAATAAGGAAACCCTTGATTGGCTTGAACAACACATTGCCAAGACGGTTGCCCCATGGCCAAACGCCGACCTGCGTCAGTCTTTAACGTGACTAGACCCAAAGGCCGCATGCACTTCCAGTGACCATAAGTCCCGAAGGACTGGATAGAGCGTAGCCTACAGCATCTCAACCCAGACCTGCATAGTCAGGACTGGGAAATTATAGAGATGGGTGAACACACCGAGAACGGTATGGACGTCGACATTCTGTTAAACCACAAATCGCTGCTACTGTTGCGTCTACAGGACTTCAAAGTCAGAGTGGGTATTACCCACTGTAAACTGCGAATCCTGGCAACATGCAGTAAGAACGGAAAAGAACCTCCTGGCCGCCATGAAAGTGGTACAAATAAACCTACACCACAGTAAGGCGGCCAGCGCCAATCTAATCTTCTTCCTCTCAACGGGGAGATGGACATCGCCCTTGTACAAGAGCCACGGCTTTGCCGGGGTTGAGTGCAGGGGCTAAACAATAAAGGAGTGACCACCTACTTCTCAAACCCAAATGGTAACGTAAGTAGGATAAGAACCTGTATTGTAGCTAGGAAAGAAATTAACCTATTCCTCCTACCCACTTTCAGTGACGAAGACAAAACTACGGTCAAATTCGAGCGCCAACATGACTCCCTGCTGCTGATGGCATCGACTTACATGCCATACAATGCAGCGAATAATCCCCCATGCGAGATAACAAGGAGACTTGTCAGTAACGCCAAGAAAGAAAGATGGGGCCTTTTCTTAGGTTGTGACGCAAACTCTCATCACACTGTATGGGGTAGCTCGGACTCAAACGACAGAGGTGACGATCTTTTTGATTTCATTCTAACTAACAACCTTAACATTGAGAATATTGGTGACGAACCCACCTTCGTGACCAGCAATAGGCAAGAGGTTATTGACCTGACTCTGAGTATCAAATCCAACACTCTCTCAGAAAGTGGCAGGAGCCACACCGTTCTGGGATCATAGAATCATAATCTTCACGGTAAACACTGTAAGACCAAAGCCCAGCAAATTTAGAAACCTCAAGACTGGGGTAGATTTAAGTGTGAAGTCAGGAAACTCACTAATCACCTATCACAGAGATTAATAAGGAACGTTGATGACCTAGAACTCATGGCAAACGATCTCACCTCATCCTTTCGAGAATCCTATGAGAAAGCCTGTCCTCTAAGGACATCAACAAATAAGAAATCCCCCTCATGGTGGTGCAAAGACCTCCTAGCTTTAAGGAGGAAATCAAGAAATTTATTCAACACAGCGAAAGCCTCCAGGTCAGCTAGTGCTTGGACTGCTTATAAGGATAGCCTCAGGAATTTTAAAAAAGCTGTAGCTATAGCCAATGGAGACTCCGGGCAATCCTTCTGCAATGATATTGCGAAACCCTCGGAAACGGCCAGACTAAGGAAGCTTATTTCAAAAAGCCCCACGATTCCAGGTTACATCAAAGTTAATGAAGGTAACTTTACTCAGTCATCGTATGACACATCGACTCTCGACAGCTGTAGAGATCCCAGTTAATGATAACAACGTTCCGAGCAATATTGTCAGTGCAAACAGAATCAGATGGGCCATCGATTCCTTTGATTCGTATAAGTCACCGGGAGTCGATGGAATTATTCCCATCATGCTGCAAAAGACAAAAGACATTATTTCTTCTATACAGGAAAAAACTATTCCACAGTAGCCTGGTCTATGGATATATTCCGGCTGCATGGAGAGAAGTAAAAGTAGTGTTCATTCCCAAAGCCGGCAAGACCAGCCACTGCACGGCGAAGGACTACAGACCAATAAGCCTCACTTAATTCGTCTTGAAGACGTTTGAAAAGCTCCTCAATATCTACATCCGCAGTAGCTTCCCGCAAAATACCATCTCAAGGGCACAGCATGCGTATATGAAGGACGCAATGAACGCAATGAGAACCCTCCTAATGTGGGCGAAATCCTGCGGTCTAGGAATCAAGAAACTGAGCTGGTACTATTCACCAACAAAAGGGTCATTCCACGCTTCAATCCTCCAATAATTGAAGGCACAACCCTCAAATTGGCGGATAGCGCGAAATATCCTAGACAGAAAACTCAACTTAATGGAAAGAGTCAAGTAGGCAGCTTGTGCCCTATATCTGTGCAACAGGATATTCGGCAAAATGTGGGGTCCGAGCCCCAAGACAATTCTGTGGATGTACACAGCGATTGTAAGGCCAATCCTGACATACGGCAGTGTGGTATGGTGGCAGGCCGCCCTGAAATCCACCAACCAAATTCTGCTTACTAGAAAACCGAGCCTAGCATGTGTTGGAGTTAGAGGCGCTATCTCCACTACCCCAACCGCGGGTCTAGAGGTACTACTAAGCCTTCGCCCACTTGTCCTTTACATGCAAGCTAACGCTGCTAAAAGTGCCATTGGTCATGCTAGCATACTGAATAGACTACAAATAGAACAGTCCGAAAGTGACTATACACTCCCTTTCCTCGACTTTAAAACACCCTTCTGATGCTATTTCCCGACGAGGGAAGAGTGGATCTCAAAATAACCCATCAATAATTCGAGCATCGAAGTATACACTGATGGATCGAAGATGAAAACAGGTACAGCTGCGGGCATTTTCTCCGAATTGTTAAACATGCACTGCTCTATCAGGATCCCTGATTATGGCAGTGTCTTTCAAGCGGAGGTCCTGGCAGTCAAAGAAGCGGCCAGAATGATAACAATGTTGGAAATACGACCGGCTGATATAACCATTCTAATTAAAGCAATTTCGGCGAAAGAAATCAAGTCCAAGCTGGTCGAGAGCTGCCGCGAGGAGCTCAAAACTCTAAGCGTGCAACACACGATAACTCTATGCTGGGTCCCAGGACACAGAGACATATCCGGCAACGAGGCAGCTGATGAACTTGTCAGAAAAGGTTCCGAAAAAGACCCATCCCAGGCAATCGAATGGATTCAACCACTACTGGCAGATGTCAGGAAGGTGGATGATAAAATTCTAGAAATAGCAAGAAAAAGGTGGTTCAACCTTACCACCTGTAAGACTAATACGATGCTATGACCCGATATTAATAGAACTAAAACCGACAAACTACTCCAGTGTGGCAAAAGCCTACTGAGGATGGTGGTCGGAGCTCTAACGGGACATAACCATCTGAAATACCATGAAACAAAAATGGGACTATCTATTTCTTTTTTATTCGCTTTTGTTTTATTTTAAAATTCATTTATCTTACATGCTAGACAAAAATAACTAAAACTAGCTTAACTAACTTAACAATCGTTCTTACATCTAACCTACTGACCCTATACGGGTATTCTAAGCTATTCTGAACTAAATGCAATTGTGCCTTTCGGCTTAGACTATGTTTTTGTTTTTTTTATTTTGTCTGAATGGACTTTCTGATTTGTTTGGCCAAGAAAACTGGTCAAAAACTTGGACTTATTTATCTATCTTAACCTATCTTAAACTAACTTAACCTAATAAAATAACCACCAGTAAAATTGCCGTTCTTTGGCAGACTCTCTCCTGTCTCGAGCAGAGATAGCTCTACTGAACCGGAGGATATCTTCGTGACTGCGAGCGACATCCCGTTCTTATTGGAGTCGCCTGTCCACTGTTCGGCGTACGACGTGGAAGATGACAGGACATCCTTGTGGATCCTGTATTAGGCCAATGTTGTCGAGATAGAGGAACGCTTCGGGAGGAATAAAGCCGGTGAGGGGCACTGTCTCATGGTACATAACATTGGGGTAGTAAGCCCCAGACATCAGACTGCTGGAAGAGGTCATAGCTCGTGCAATATGCCTTCTGATCAGCTTAATAATAAAATTATCTATTCTGTTCAAGTTTGCCTCGTTGTACAGGACCTCGTTCGGATAGAACTTTTTGTACTCAGACTCGGGTGTACAATACAACCGGAGACAAGTGCGAAGACACTGCTTCTCGAACAACCTTATCTTTTCCATCTGGGAAGGACTCACATTGAACCACAGTAGGCCATAACAGGCCGGATGACTACCTTCACCCTGGAATCAAGTTGTCTGCTGTAAAACAACCCCCTTGCCACAGCAAAGACTTCTTAGCTTTTGTCAGAGCAATAACTATATGTTTGTCAAAATACAGATATTGACCAAATGCCAAGATACCTTACTACACTTTTCACATCTAACTGCCTGCCCTGCGGATCAGCTATGCCGAACTTACGCCAGTTTGTGCGCGTATCCCGTGATGCTATGTATAGCGGGGTCCTGAAAAGGATAGTTTCACACTTCAGAAACTTCCAGTCGTCGCGAAATCGCTTAGTTTGTTCGAAGTCACATTGTAAAAAGTTATTTATTACTTCGACCTTTGGACCTGATCTGTACGCTACTAGATCGTCGGCGTACGCAATTAAGTGCGGCATAGAACCTATAAGATCTGCAGTAAATATTGAGAACAAGATCGGCGATGTCAAAGACCGCGGTAGAAGTTACGTCGCACCATTTCACGACGAACTTTCTGCCTATTATCATGTCGCAATTGTAAACGAGCGTGACCAGCTTGAGTAAGAGGCCGTCTAACCAAACGGTGTCGAACGCTTTCTCCAAGTCAATCAGACATGCACCCGTGCATTGTTTTTTTTGTCTTTGTTCCACTGAATGTCGGATACCAGTTTGGAAGCGGCATGTATGGTTTCATGCTCCGCCCTGAATCCGAACTGGTAGTCCGGTATGATTTTATTTTCCTCAACCCTTTGTTTCAGAACTCGAATGACTATCTTTTCAAAAACCTTGCTAATGCAAGGAAGAAGACTGATCGACCGAAGATTTGTAGGGATAGAGTTGTCTTTGTCTCGTTTAGGGATTGGTTGCACCACAGTTGTTTTCCAGTGTGCCGGGTAATAAGCATTACTCAGCGCATTTTTGAACAGTGTTGTGTAAATCTGCACGGCTTCTGGGGGAATATAGCGAATCACAATATTTGGTATACCATCGATTCCCACTGACTTTTTCTTCTTCAGCGAGTTAAAGTTCTCCTGGGGATCTTCAACCACGAAGAAGTCAATGCCCGCATCTTATTGCCGAATGTGCAAGCTTATGGCCAAACTATAATTGATACGGATTAACTGTTGGAGGTTCTTGATCTCCGATTTCAATGCCCTGACTTCCGCGTTTTGTGGATCTGTAAACCGGTTGTGCAAGAGTTTGAGTCTTGACAGCAGACTTTTTTTGTGCACGTGAAGTGCATCGATGGTAGCATTTCGATAAACATCGCTGTCATCGATTTGTACAACCTTTGGAATAGTCTTGTCCATGGTACGTTTAATTACGTCGTCCATTTGTATGAGGTACCTGTTAACCTCTTCGTTCGTTAGGTTTCTGTTTGATGGAGGATTGATCCCACTCGAACGTAGTCCTGTGGATAACGTCCTGGAGAAGCGAGGCCAGCGGGTCTTATTGTAATTATAAGGATTCCTCTGGACATACTCCTCCAGTTCTTCCACCTCGTTCGGGAGCTAAATAGCCGCGAAGAGTCCGCAGTGATCACTCTCGTACTCAACCGCAGTTAAACAGTTCCGCGTGCGTCTTTCCACGTTAAGTATCGTCCGTCGCCTGTCGATCAGCAATAGATCCAGATATTACCCGCATCTGGGATACGATGGTCTATCAGTTGCAAGCAAATCTGGCTTGAATTCAATATTGTGCTCTGCCAAACAGTTATACAGTAGGGTCCCCCTGTCGTGCACTCTATTGCCCCATTCTCTATGCTTGGAGTTCAAATGCCCAGCAATTATATAATAGTTTTCCTCCGAGTTCAGTCGAGGCTAGTGAAATGAGTATCGAGCTCTGAAATGAAATTTTGATTGAGGGCAGGATTGTCAGCTGCGTAGATTTTGATCACATACAACCGCTTTCCTCCCTGGAGAGAAATGTGCAATACACGTTTCTAGCACTTGTAATTTTCGCACTTCATTACTATGTATGACCTTATGACAAACGTTGTTTTTGATTAAGAGAGCGAGTTCGCCCCCCGCAAGGATTGGGGCCTGTCTCTTCGAATTACGTGGTAATGCTTGTACCAGAGCTTGCGCGTCTGGTTCAGCTTAGTTTCACTGGCCATCAGCACGTCTGGATTATGGGTTTGTAAAAGATTACCGAGTGTTAATTTGCGTTCTGTCCTAATCAGTGAATTCAAATTCACTGCTAGGATCCTAAGGTTACTAGCTGCGTGCGCAGTCATCAATCCCATGATGCGTTTGGCACGGCAAACACCGTCGAGTTGATCAGTTCTACTCGCGCTGCTTGCTCTTGGAACCGTTTTTCGAGCTGAGCGATTTGCCCGTGGCTAGAGAGAATTAACGTCATCAGATCCAGATTCGCTTTATATTGCTTGGCCACTGGGACCGAGGCCACCTTCGGCACTGTCTGTTGTACCGGTCGCCTTCCTGATGCCATTAGGTCGTAGGAGACGGCCGGACAAACAGTGGTAGCTGGAGCACGGGCCACTGGCCTCGCATCTACTGTTTGTGTTTTCATTTTGGCCTATATACTTTTCCTGATTTGTTGGACTTTAGGACAGGGTGCCCGTTGGTCTTGCAGAGTACGCATGTGAGTAGCGCATGTGCGCAGCGCATTTGACGCAGCGAGACTGCATGTTGCAGTTCGCCGCGGCATACCCAAACCTCTGACAGCGAGCACATTGGAGTATGTGCTTCGCCTTTGTTAATGTATCCCAATTAACAGAAATGGAGCCGAAACGAGTCATTCACTTTAGGTTCTCTATGTTACTGTCTGGGGTGACCTGAACAAGGAAGAACAGAAGTTTCCTGTTCTCCCTTCTCGCTACCGCAGTGTTGAAGGGCTTAACCCCAAACGAACGTGACATCGTCGCTCTGCGCCTGGCGCAGCACAGCGAGGATCTCTTCGGGATCAGTAGCGGGAACACGCCCTTAAGGAGCATGGTCTGCACCCCTTTTGGGGTGTATGAGAAAAACTCGGCCCCAGCCGCCGCTAGCTTTCCTTTTTGACGTGGTAGTCTGTCAGTGATAGGCAGTGAACTGAGAGCCTTAAGGGCACTTTATATTTTAAATAAAACGAATTTTTTGTGGCCAACTTACATAATTTGTCCACCTCCTTTGTCTCCAGTCCGAAGACATTGATTGGAGGGCATCTCTCCTTTTTTGTCTGCTGCTGGTTGCTGTTGCTTACGCTGTTGTTGCTGCAGTTTCTGCATCTGTTGTTGTTGTTATTGTTGCTGCTTCAGCAGTTGCTGTTGTTGTTGTTGCTGCTGTTTAGGCTGCTGCTGTTGTTGCTGCGGATTCTGCTTCTGCAGCTGTTGTTGTTGTTGCTGGTGCTGCTGCTTCTGCTGATGTTGTTGCGCAGCCTCTTCGGCATCTCTCCTTGCCTTTAGCTTTTGTTGGAGGGCCTGGATTAAAGCATCCAGCTCCTCCCTCTCCCCCTCTATCTTTACCAGTTGCTCCCTGTCCTCCTCCTCTTCGTCGACCGAGTCGGATGACATTAAGGCACTATATGAGTTCCCTCTACCTCCGAAGGAAAATCTACCCTCGCCCTCGGCCGACTCATACACAACATCGTCGAGGGCTTTGCATTTCTGCGCTTCTTATTCTTGTTGTTGCGCGTCTGCTTGTGCTATTGTTGTTGCTGCACATTATGCTGCGGTTGTTGCTGCAATTTATGCTGCCGCTGTTGTTGTTTGTGCTAGTACTTCCCCAGCTGCACGATCACCTGATGCGACAGTGGATCGGCGTTTGACAACAGTTGGCTGTTGCTGTAGTCTCCTTCTCCTCTTCTGTCGCGTTTCAGGCTGGATTACTTCGTGGCCTGATGTGCTAGCCGCCGGTACCACTTTGTTGTCCGCTTTAGAGAGCGCGGACAGCTCAATTTCCTCCTTCATGCGTATCGCTCTCACTCACACTTCGAGTCTAGGGAAATTGTTGCATTTGAGGAAAAAAAATATTTCAATACTTTTCTCGGGAATTGAACCTGGCACCGAAAGTCCACGACCGAATACACTGCCACCGAGCCACTGAGCAGATATAACCGCCATCCAAGAAGTGCGATGGGATGGACCGGGCAAAAGAGGGATGAAAAACTGTGATATATACTACGGTGATTGCTACAAACAACAAAAACAGCGCCTATTTGGATGTGGATTTGTCGTTAGAGGCAGACTTAGGCAAGAAGTCCTATCGTTCAGGTCCGTGAACGAGCGCCTCACGACAATTCGCATCCAGGCTAAATTTGCCAACATAAGCCTTATATGCGCACATGCCCCCACAGAGGAGAAAGATGATGACACCAAAGACAGGTTCTATGAGCTCCTGAACAAAAGGTATGAGCAATGCCCTAGCTACGACTTTAAAATTGTCCTTGGCGATTTTAACGCAAAGCTAGGAAGAGAGAACATCTTTGGTAGTACGGTCGGAAAGCACAGCATACACGACACCACATCCGATAACGGATTTAGGCTGATCGATTTTGCTGCGGGGCGAAATGTTGTAGTAGCCAGTACAAGATTCCCACATCTCAATATTCACAAAGGAACATGGCGATCTCCTGATCAATCAACCGTCAATCAGACTGACCATATTGCGATAGACGCAAGGCACTCCTCCAGTATCATAGATGTCCGAACGTTCCGAGGCGCCAACATTGATTCGGACCACCACCTTGTTGTAGCCAAGGTAAGGCTGCGGATATGCCGAACACCGCCAAGACAAAGAAATTCTGTGAGGAAGTTCAACGTCAGCCGGCTACAATCGCAAGAGATTGCCAAATCCTTTTCCGATCGTGTCTCCCTTAACCTCTTAAGAAATCCTACGCCGCCAACATCAAGTATTGAAGACCAGTGGCAGCATTGCCAAAAAGCCATCACAGATGCCGCCTCTGATGTGCTGGGTTTCAGTCCGCCACCACAACGAAACCCCTGGTTTGAGAACGAGTGTCGGCAGGCGAATGCAGCCAAGCAAGAAGCATACAAAGCGGCACTGCAAAGAAGGACAAGAGCTGCTCGGGAGCTCTACGAGCAGAAGAGGAGAGACGAACACCGGCTTCTCAGGAGAAAAAAGAAGGAGCATGAGAAGCGCGCGATCGGCAGAATAGAGGGATATTACTGCAGGAATGAGGTGAGGAAGTTTTACCAAAGGGTAAAGTTTACCAGTCAAGGTTATAAAGTCCGAACCGAAGCCTGTAAGGATGATCAAGGGAACATCGTAGTAGAGTCACAGTCGATGCTGAGGATATGGAAAAACCATTTCTGCAGACTGTATAACGGCGACGAAGAACCAAATCCCGCTGTCAGGCAGAACGAACCATTCAACCCCAATGAAAGGGACGACGAAGATCAACAATTCCGTCCACCCGACCCGGATGAAGTGAGGATTGCCATATCTAAACTGAAATCCAACAAGGCTGCGGGAGCTGACGGCCTACCCGCCGAGCTTTTTAAAGCCGCAGGCGATGATTTGGTAAGGAGCATGCACCAACTCATCTGTAAAATATGGTCTGAGGAAAACATGCCCGATGAATGGAACCTCAGCATTGTTTGCCCGATCCATAAAAAAGGAGACCCTTTGAACTGCGCCAACTACAGAGGCATCAGTCTCCTAAGTATCGCATATAAAATCTTATCTGCCATACTGTGTGAACGCCTAAAGCCATTCGTCAACAACCTGGTCGGTCCATACCAGTGTGGCTTTAGGACAGGAAAATCCACCATCGACCAAATATTCACACTACGGCAGATTTTGGAGAAAACCCAGGAGCAACAAATCGATACCCACCACCTTTTCATCGATTTTAAGGCCGCGTATGATAGCATCTATAGAGACGAGCTATACAGAGCAATGTCTAGTTTTGGCATCCCTACCAAACTCGTCCGTTTGTGTAGGATGACGATGGAGAATGCACGCTGCTCCATCAAGGTCGGTAAAGACCTAACCGAGACCTTTGATGTCAAAAAAGGATTCAGACAAGGCGACCCGCTGTCATGCGACTTTTTCAACATCGTTCTTGAAAGAATTGTTCAAAACTCGAACGCCAACACCAGAGGAACAATCTTTCAGAAATCCGTCCAACTACTCGCATATGCCGACGATATTGACATTATTGGAAGAACGCAGCGTGATGTCAATGGCGCTTTTGTGGGTATTGCAACGGAGGCCGCGAAGATGGGTTTAGCGGTAAACGAGGGTAAGACCAAGTATATGCTGTCAACGAGAAAGGGCACCCAACACCGACGTCTCGGTCAGAACGTCACAGCAGACAGATATAACTTTGAGGTAGTCAAAAACTTTGTTTACCTAGGCACCGCTATAAACTCAGACAATGACACCAGCGCTGAAATCAAACGAAGAATAACCCTTGCCAATCGCTGCTTCTTTGGGCTAAGAAAGCAACTGGTAAACAAAGCCCTCTCTCGAACAACCAAGATAACGCTCTACAAGACCTTAATCGTCCCAGTCCTGCTATATGGCGAGGAGGCATGGACTTTGTCAAAAGCGGATGAAGCTGCCCTTGGTTGCTTCGAGAGGAAAATTCTTCGTGTGATTTTCGGTCCCGTCTGCATAGACGGTGAGTGGAGGAGGAGATATAATGACGAACTATACGGGCTGTTCAGCGACATCGACTTAGCCAGAAGAGTGAAGATCCAAAGACTGAGATGGCTAGGTCATGTAGAGCGGATGGAAACCAATACTCCGGCCCGAAAAGTCTTCGAATCCACCCCCGAGGGACGGCGCAGTAGAGGAAGACCGCGACTCAGGTGGCGCACGCAAGTGGAAAGGGACCTCAACCAACTATGCGTGCGAAACTGGAGACAGCTAGCTAAAGATCGAGCTGGCTGGAGACGCTTGTTGGTTGAGGCCCAGGTCCACCCCGGACTGTAGCGCCACCTTAAGTAAGTAAGTTCCATCTATCTAGATGTGACTCCTGAATTTCTGCGTAGTCCTTTTCCGGTGCTGTATTTAATGCGGAAAAAATTAAAAAGTGCCTTGGTGTCAAAATGGAGAGATCATCAGGATCTTCAGTTACGGGACAAAGTGGGCGGGAGTTAAGGCAAGCTTCTACTTGTGCAAGTATCGTCTATTGTTCGTCAAACGTTAAGGTATAGTATCCAATCACACGCCTTAAATGGTGTTTCATGGATTTCACCCCTGCCTCACAAAGCTCGCCAAAATGCGGAGCTGCTGGCGGATTGAAATGTCATCTTGTACCATTAGCTGGCAGTCGTTCTGTGTTTTCGTCTGTCCAATGATTCGACATGACATGACCCCCTTTAAAATTCGTACCACAATCACTGTACAGATTTGTACAAATTCCACGGCGAGCAGTGATACTTCTTAATGCTGCTAGAAATGCGGATGTGGTATAATCGCTAACCAGTTCAAGATGAATCGCTTCCGTGCAAAAACAAATGAAAATTACTATATAAGCCTTGATTACTTTACTGCATCTTGCTTTCCATGCATTGAGTTGCACAGGACCCGCATAGTCCACTCCGGATGTCTGAAAAGGTCGCGCTTGATTAATTTGTGCTACTGGTAAACCTTCCCATTTTCTGCTGAATCACGGTTGAATTCTTATGACTGTGGATTTTAATCGAAGGATCCAATATTCCGACCGTAATTTAGTTGTTGTTGCTGTCCACCGTGCAGAGTTCTGATATGGGTATCGTGGACAATCAGCGACGTAAGAACGTTGTTTTATGGCAATTTTATTGGATGCTTTTGTAAGTAGGGCAACGTAGCATTTTCTAACCGACATCCGACTCGTAGAATGCCCCTTTCATCTATGATTGGTGAAAGTCTTGCTAATTTACCTTTTTAGAGACAGTTTCGCCCTGCAATTTATTCCGAATTTCTGGTTCAAAATATTCTTGCTGCATCAGATCAATCAAACGCCATCGTAGGTATTGTCGCCAATACGCAGCAGATCGATACAACCGATACAGCGATGAAAAGTGGTTGAAAAGCCGTTATGTGTGCCGAGTGAAGAGAAGTGAACGCAGAGCTGAAACATGGTAGACATGGGGTACCCAGATGCGATGAACTTACTTGCGTCCTTTATCTTCTCCGACTGATCTGCGAATCACACCACGCAAAAATTAATTAAAAGTTTAACTACTTGACCGTTAGCCGCACCAACGATGAACGATTGTTTTGGTGTTCGGTGTCAGTGTCACTTCGTGTTGTACAGTCGAAAAATAATAAAGTGCAGGATAACCCGCCAAAAGACAAACAAACACCGCACGCAAAGAGCGAAAATTGCGGCCTTATAAAAGTGCTATTATCTCCTCTTTGCGCCTCCGAGTTGGGAAAGCTGGCAATGATGTGGTTCTAGACAATGCTTCGGTTGAGACATGGAAACCTTATAATTACCAATTTTCGCTTCATTTCCAAGAAGTGCTAATAATGGACGAAACTCACGGTAACTTAACATGCAATTGTTTACGCAGATCAAACTTCATCATTCTAAGGATGCAACTGCAATTATATGTAGCAGATTTTCTATGATGAAAACTAAGCTTCACACAACATCCATTCAAGAACCATGGGTGTGGAAAAAACACGTATGAGGTTCTCAGCGGTATCATAAGTTCAGCGTGATTTTGCAATTAGGTCGATTCCCATTTTACGAGCGTATCGCTCATATTCAGTATAATTGGAGAATGAAATCAAAGCTTTCTTCCAGTTTTAAATAGTTTCGTGAAATACCCTTCATAACGAAGAACTCAACGACGTCTGGTATTTTTGTGCCGTATTCCAGTAGGTGGGCTTCCCTGTCGAGTAGGTCGCAGCTAAGTTTCATACCGGCTTTGTACAACATTTTGCCTTTTTGGGAGATGTTTCTTGATCCCCAAAAGGAATGCTTCGCATTGAAATCTCCACTCACTTAAGTGTGGACCCACGCTAATAAATGTGGTTTGTGGCAGTGGGGTGGGCATTAAATGGACGACATGTTATATGAGTGGTGTTTGTTATGATCGCAAACTGTAGATAATGGCATTGTATGGGATTTTATCTTTAATCCTACTAAGTGTTCGAAGTTATCTCGTATAAACAATGACTAGCCTCTTGCCCTTTCCGATGGGTGATGGGCGTGATACCCACAGTAACCTTTTAAACTTAAACGAGATTCCTTCGTTTTAAGCCGTTCGCATTCTAGTTAAAAAATTGTCTTATTCACTGCCATTATTTTTTAAGTCATCAACAATGTTTTCTTTTGGGCAGGACGAATGATGTCCTCTAGGTACGACTCGAGTAGGTCTTTCTGATTTGTTTTCAAATGTATACCACTGAATATTTTACGGTTATCTTCCATGTACTATTGTTACGCGATGATAGTCTATATTCGGATCGTAACGTTGATATCGGTCGACTCTTTGTATTCCGCAATTCCGAGTACGAGTAGCGTTGTGGATCCAAGCAATGCCAATGAATATAATTATAATTGCGGATGCGGACAGTGTCAGTGCTAGTATGTAATGTCGGGGGTAAGAACAAACTGCCTTCGAGGTGGCGTCCAGTCTTCTCTGCTATGTTGCGTGCTGGTTGACTCTCGGCTTGACGCCCTTAATAGCTCTAATATCTACACCCAGGCCTATGCGGATGCTGTAGCTTTACAGTTTGTCAGATCGTGTGTGTTCAAAAGCACAGGCTTTTTCTAGGGTGCACTAGAAATGGGATTTCAGTTAACCATCTTAAAAGAGAGGTTGTTCTCTTCACGAGGCGGAGAAAACTGATAGGCACATCATAGGGTGCACTCTCAAGGCCATATTCAGTTTAAAAGTAATTGGTTTTGATCAAAAAGACCATGGCGCACCGTATTTCCTTTGACCCCAGTCTCATGACTGGACGCAAGGACAACAGCAATGCAATGTGTGATGGTTGAACATCACTGGTTAAGTTTACCTGCTTTTGGTATGCTTTTACATTTCTCCACTGTGTTGTGAGGAACACCTCTCGCAAGCCGTTGGAGCAGATGATTACGATTTAAGGTACGGTGTGGTTTTGTGATTTTTGAAACATCGCTAGCAAAATATCGTCCCGCCCTGTTGATTTAAAAGGTTTGAACGAATTTATTGCCGCTGATAATAATATGTTCTCTGTGTTTACTCCTTCTATTACTTCTTCAATTGTGTGGACCGTGGGAACAGTCGCCCCGGGTGAACTGTGGATGGGTGGGAGTGGGAGTCAGCAGTTCTAAAGATTCTTGACGGGTTTATGTTTAACAGCCATCCGGTTTAAGGATGCATCCTGGGACACAGGGGTCGTTAGATTAGATCTTCCTGAGCCTTGCAGATACGTTCAGATCTCTACTCTTGTATTTGTTGAAGCTGGCTTTGGAATAGTCCAAGTGTTCAGATTTTTGGCTGATATAGAGTTTGAGTCCTGGTCCTAAGTTGTTTTAGCTCTGTGGTCCAAAAGACTGGTTTTCTTGCGAGCACGTTGCAGAGTTGAATCTATGTTAAGAGCCTTTTTCAGAATTTCCACATGGTTTTTGACTGAATTCTTATTATGAGTTGGGTCAGGATTAGTGGTGACTGGTACCAACCTGTTGGCCACTATGCAATCAGGACTGGCTCTGGCCAGAATCTGAGCCAGGAAAGGAATGTAGTCTTCGCGGATGGCTTCAAGACCAAGGAAGGGTCTGGCGCTTGCCTTCGTGAATATGCGTCGGTCTGCCAAGCGGAAACCTATGCAATCCTAATGGCCACTAACTATATTTTGAAGAACAGGTAGAACGGGCGGTGCTTAGGGCCCTACTCAACCATTTAACCACTTCCAGGATAGTCCAAGAATGCCAAGTCCAAGTACTGCACTACAAATAAAGCAAAATCTTATCAGAATACAAAGATCGGTTTTGCGCTCAGACCAGCACCCACGGTGGCCCTCGAAATCTTACTCAATCTTCTATCCATTGACATTTACGTGGAGCTTATTGTCACGCATGCAGCATTAAGACTGAGAGAGTGTAGCATTGGGTAATAAATAGCCCACATCAAAGGTCATATGCAGCTACACTATAATTCGAATATTCCTAAATCTGATTACATAACACCCTTTGAGGACTTCGAAATTAAGCACAAGACAGTAATCACCTCGAGAATAGGGTATGATGAAAGAAAGGTGGTGTCTATTTAAGTAGCATGATAAATAGTGTTTACATTTGTAAGAGTATTCATAATTAGAGGTTTAAGACAGCTGTCCTTTACTATGTTTTAAATATGAGTGGAGTTAACGAGATACAACAAAATATGTAGATATTAATTCAAAAAATCCATATTTAACTCATAAAATCTAATATTGTAATGTCCCCTAGTCAAATATCTTTATTTAACTTAGTTCATTATTTGAAATACAGCAATTATCATAGGATCTTCGTGTTAAATTTTTAATAAGAGAGTGTAAAAAGTTGATATTGCTTGGCTGTGTATTTTGTGCGGATTGAATAACAACGTGGAAAATTGAACATAATTTTAATGACTTTTTTTGACATATTTGAAGTTTAAGTTTGCGAGTTTTAGCGCAGTCGTGCTAGACAGGAGCCCCTTACAGTAATATAGATAGAAAGACAGATTTATACAATAAGTACTAAGTTTTGATATTCTATTTATTTCTTTTATTTGAAAAAAAACTCTGAATGATTTTAACAGTTTATATAAAAAATGTTTATAAGTTTTTATATCAAGCCAAACCGTATCAAAGACTTTTTCAAGATCCAATAAAACTAATCCAATGGACTCTATGGATTGAAATTTATGTTTGACATGTTCCTTAATCCTTATGATTTATTGTGAGAATGCCTAAACCCAAATTGAAAGTCGGGGAGTATATTATTCGCAGTTAAGTGACTGTCAATCCTTTCCTTTAAAAGCTTCTTGGTAACACTATCTATCCCAGGACTTTTTTATGCTTTAGGGTTTTTGATCAAAAAAGTCTCTGCAACTAGATTGGCTTTATCGCTTGGAGAAATATAAAGCTGGCTTTAAACACTTACAGGTGGAATACTCAAACCTCTTATTTTTAATAATTTACTATATTTATCAAAGCTATAAAGTAGGTACGCTTGTTATTGAACTCATTAATTTCTTTTGCAAAGGCTTTGCTTAACATTTCGTGCTATAAAGGAAGCATTCGTAGTCGTATAACGTATCCATTTGCTTATTTCTGAGTTTCGCAGCCGCATTAATAGTAAAATATTACTAGGAGGTGGAATTGCACTACTATCTCTCCGAGGGTACTTATGTATTGCGAAATCGGCAGCGCAGTTTAATATCGAAGTAAAATGCAAGCACATTGAATCAATTTGGGTAGTCGTTACAGGCGAAGAAATAACATTATTCTGATTGCAGTTGGTATTGATAAATGAAGCAAAATGTTCGCAATTGACTAAAATAGGTCGATTGACTTCAAATAAGAGATTCAAATTGATACTGACAGGAAGATGATCCGACCCCAAATTGTCGTAGGTGAATGGCATGGAGCAGTACTTTGAAATATTAGTCATAAAAAAGTCTAGAGTGGAAGAACATTTTGATTTAGATGTTGAGACGTAAGTGAATTCAGGAGAGTATAGTAAAGAAAAGTTTGGATGCATTTCGCAGTTGTAAGCCCGGATGTATCGAATGTACAATATTTTTCCGTATGACAACAGCCATGCCACCTCCCGTAGTGTTACTAATGTCGAGACGATAACAATTAAAGTTTGTGTGAAAAAAAGATTTGTTTTCGTTTAAGTGAGTTTCCGCAGACAACGCAATATCTTTTTTATCAATAATATAATTAAATAATTCTAATTTCTTATTTGTTATGCTTCTTGCATTCCAAGTAATAATGTTCAAGGAATTGTATTCCATAATTATTTGAATATATGTATTTGATAACTAGAGATGTGATTACTTTGAATTCATCACGTTTGTGGTGTATACGTTGATGAGAGGAGAGTTTTTGACGAATCTGCAGATATTGTTTGCGACTATTGCAATTTGGATGATCTGTGTGGGTCACTGCAATTGGTGCAACGCATCGCGTCACGTTCTATTTTGTGGCTGCCGGAGCAATTAGCACAATAACTTGTTGCGTGACAATGCATGGAGCTATGTTCATACAACTGACAATTATGGCATTGTGTAATTTTTCCTGTCTTTTGTCTCCTAAAGTCCCAGCGGACCATGGTTTTGAAGAAACTGGAACGATTTTTCTTCATCGTTTAATTTTATTGTTCCGCGTTGAATATACGCAATGTAAATATAGTTATTTACTTTCAAAGGTCGCGTTTCTTTCCGAATAAATGTGAAGAATACAATATTTAGTTCGGATCTAATTTTCTCTGAACTTTCCGAAGACGGAGAGATCATTTTTTGGCCGAGGGATATGTTTTTGATAGTTTAATTATAGATTTTTAAGTCACTCAATACGCGACGAACACATTCACCTGTTGATGCTATCACAACTATGGGAGGGACACTATCTTTTATGACATTTAAAAGTTCATTATTGTTACTATCCGCAGTTTCACCGGAGTCGTCGAGTAAACCGTATAAACTTGCTCATCATCTTGACCGGTAGTATTGCTCTTGATGCTTTCTTGGAATTCATATGTCGCCTAACAGGGACGAGTAAAGATCTGCGAAAAAGGTGTTCTGGCAAACCATTCTCCGATTCCAAGGAAGGAAATTCAAAATCATGGAAGGAGTCGAATCCAAAGATGGTATGTTGGTTTCCAATGACGTAGGCATTTTTCGCAGATGGAGCAAGCACCATTCGGAGCAGCTCAAATCCCAAAAAGGCCACTGAGGATGGTGGACCCGTAGTCGTGAGTGGAGTGGAGATTAGTCCAATGGTGTAGAAAGTAATTTTGTTGATTGAATCGCTATAAGTTGGCCAATCCTTCGGTGTGGCTGAAATCCGGACAGAAATGCTTATGTCAATGTGTAAAGTGGAGTGGAGACTTGCAAACTGGGGTGATAGTCCCTCTGTTCAAAAAGGGGGACGAAACAGATTGCTCCAACTGCGGGGGTATCTCTTTTAATTCTTCCTGGGAAACTCTACGCAAAGGTGTTGGAGGCGAGTCCTAGAGCTATGTTCGAGTCCATGATCGGGGATTAACAGTGCGGATTTCGTCCCGGCCAGATTTTCACTCTAAGAATGGTACTCGAGAAGGCTTGGGAGTATGCCAAACAGATCTACAGCCGTTTTAAGGTTTTGAGTTAATTGAGGTATGCTCAGGAGTGTTCTACAGGAGTATGAGATTGAAAATAATTTTTGCGGGCCTATACACGAACTGTAGCAGCTGCGTTCGGGTTAACGGTAGTAAACACGGTAACACCTTTCACAGTGGGCGTAGGACCATGAGCCAATGGCGCGTCTTGTCCCCTCTCCTTTTCATTATATACATATATTGTGGATGTTGCAGCCGAGGCGAGAGTAAATCATTTTCGTTTTGCAAAAGACTTAGTTATCCTCACATCCTCCCGAACGGAACTCCAGCGCGCACTTAATAGGTTTGTTGCCATGTGTGCAGATGCCAGGATGAAGGTTTACTTGGACAAATCAGAGGTTATGTAGCAGAGGTTATGTCTGTCAGTAGCATTGATTTTAACGCTTTCATTGGGGTATATCCTGATGTTGTGCCTTCTTTCGTTGAATGGAATACCTATGTAGCCAGGGACCTAGTACAGGGTAAGGTTGTAGCTCTCCGCTATTTCCCTTAGAGTTAATCGATGGTGTTTTCACAGCCTTTATAGCCGCCTGACTGCCTATTTAAATAACAATAGACCTTCCTTCTATGAGGGTCATGATATTCGAAGGGCTGCCTCTTCAATAGCCGATACTTCTGCTTTGGAAATAATGCAGTTATTTAGGAGTCGTATGGCTACTGCTGGCTCCGGCAACTGGCCTATACCCCAGAGGCTATACTTTCCTCCGACTTGGAGCCGTCAGTATAGATTTGTTAAGTGGATGACGCCTGTTTTAGCAGTTGAAGTGAGTGCAAGTGTTATTATTCCCATAGTGTTTTCTTGAAGCGAATTCGTGGTGACTCTGGTGAAGGCGATGATCGCCCTGCCTGCAAACACTCTTATTTAAAAGTAAATATAAATTATTCAACAATAATGAGTAATAAGAATTATAACGGTTGCTGGACTACTCCGGAAACTGCGGATAGTAACAATAATGAACTTTTAAATGTCATACAAGATAGTGTCCCTCCCATAGTTGTGATAAAATACTATAAATAACTATATTTACATTGCGTATATTCAACGCGGAACAATAAAATTAAACGATGAAGAAAAAACATTCCAGTTTGTTCAAAACCATAGTCCGCTGGGACTTTAAGAGACAAAAGCCAGGACAAATTACACAATGCCATTATTATCATATAACTGGACATGGCTCCATGCATTGTCACGCAAAAAAGTTATTTTGTTAACTGCTCCGGCAGCCACAAAATAACTGAATGCAAAGAACCTGACGCGATGCGGTACACCAATTCCAGTGAACCACACAGATCATCCAAATTGCTGCTCCGGCAGCCACAAAATAACTGAATGCAAAGAACCTGACGCGATGCACCAAAACGTGATAAATTCAATGTATACACATCTCTAGCTATCAAATACATATATTCAAATAATTATGGAATACTAGCTGACCCGCAAACGTTGTTTTGCCTTATAAATTATTTCTAGTTTCTAGACAAATTCTAGTGTAGACAAAAAGTAACTTACTTATTATAAGTGTGTAAGTATGTGGTATATGCGTGAAATAGGCATGGAGCGCTATGAACGATAAGGGAATATAAAAATAACACACGCCAAACAATATTATTTTTAAGTTATAGTTATATAGCTAGTTATAGTTTATTTCTTAAAATTACATATCACATATTAATTACGATAGTAACACTAACAAACAACATCAATCTTTTAATGCTATAGCGTGAACAATGTTTTTTGTTAGCCCATCTTTAGCGAGCACAAACAAACTGGATGGCTTACCCAATCGGGGTCAATTGCCCGTGCGAAAAACATGGTATACTCAAATCTAAGCCACAAATAGACATTGTTTGGCCTTGGGATTTGTTGATTGTCATTGCGAATGCCAATCTAATCGGAAACTGAATTCGTTTGAATTGAATTGGCAAATCTGTAGTTATGATAGGAATCCGTGGTATTAATATATTTTCACCTTTGAACTTGCCATTTAAAATGCTGGCTTCGATAACGTTTTTCATCAATTTTCGAATGACTAATCGCGTACCGTTGCACAGCCGTGGCGGGTTTAAATTACGAAGCAAGATAATTGTAGATCCAACCTTCAATTGTAAATTATGCGGTGGCATGCCTGGCAAATCCAGTGAGTTCAAAAATGCTGTGGGAATTGACAGCTTCGCTGGCATCGCAAACTGTATCACTAGATTTGCATGATATCTAGTTCCCTGGCAACAACTGTTGTATCTTCAAATTTAAATTGTCAACGTCTGCATTTTTTGCTGCTAAAATAGCTCTTTCTGCAAGCCACTCATGATTTATGTACTGTGTGTGTACATCGGGAAATATTTGTTCAATGAGAGTATCTTGCGAATCAGCGATAGTGCAGAAATCGGTCGGTAATTTTACGTATCCAGTTTCATCTGTAGCAACTTTTCCATCAGCGATATCTAAGACTTGATTTGAGAATGTTTCAGCGGATGGATCTCGCGCATATTTACTTTCAGCTGTACTTTTTCTACATTACGCCACAATGGAGATGATTGTAAGCAAGCATTGATCTCATCAGCGTATGTTGAACGTGGAATGAGGGGAAGAGTTTGTCTGAAATCACCTAAAAGCACCAACAGAGTGTCGCCAAATAGTTTGTCGTTGTTTTTAATATCTTTCAATGTTCGTTTGTGTGCCATAGTACACATACATTCATCCCAGATGATAATTTTACAATGTTTCTGCACGGTGGCCATGGACGACTGTTTTTTTAATGTTACACACTGCGTCAGGGTTATTTTGAATATTTAGTGGCGGCTTAAATACTGAATGAGCTGTTCTGCCTCCATCCAATAAAGTTGCTGCAATGCCCGATGATGCAACGGCCAATGCGATCTCATACCGAAATGAGTGAGTGATAAGTTGGTAATGACAATGCAAAGATCCTCAATAACAATCAATGCTTCATTGTACATAGCGTCGATGAATGTTATCGTTGGATCTCGTTGTTTTATGCTTATGCAATATCCGTCTTGCCCCTTCCAGAATATTAGCGGATATTGGAGAGCGTCATATGAACGATGTGTATCAGCAATGAACTGATGATTATTATTTCTTCTACGAATCACAATTCCTCGTGTACCTGTACGATCGCCAACCATGATTCCAGCAACGTCTTCAACAACAGCAACAACAGGTGCATTGAATCTACGAATATGTTCTCCAGCTGGTGTTTTATCAGGATTAATGACAATAGCTTGATTATCGCTTTGTAATTTGTACATGTGTGATTTGAATATTTTCAACAATTCATTGTGCTCGTTCAATAGAGCGTCCAAGTCGTTGACGATGCGCCTGGCAAAAAATTAATCAAGGTTATTATAGTCACAACGTGCATTCACGCGATTGGCAAGTGCGCTTACGGAATCGTCGCCGTGGTGTTTCAATTTCAGGTAGTTGCACGTTTCCTGAAGCGCAAAACATCCCAGGTGGCTCGTTTTTGAATTTGAGAGCATGACAATGCGGATATTCTTTATCCATAGCAACAACTACCACTTTTGAATGAGCATAATATTCAATATCGGACTCATATAACTTCATTGCGCTCAGCTCGTGTATCTTCTGATTGTTCTTGACGCAATTGCTCCATGCTCACACGTGCATCAGCATTTTGTTGCTGGATTTGTTCTTCGGTTCTTTGGGATCTTTGATCTCTCATACTTCTGGACCTACTTGTATTACGGCTCAAATCAGCCCCTTTGCGTTTTCTTGGCATTGCTCACTGTAAAAAACACATATAAATAGAATTAATGAAATTACTTAATGATGGAAAACGTTATAGCTTTAATTACGGCCATGATTATAGCGATAATATTAGTTTAATGCAAAAAAAAATTAATTGAAACAAAAGTTGTAAAAAATTGAATTTTACTAAAAAATTATTTTGTCATATTTATATCAAATAATTATATAAAAAAAGTATACTTACAACACAAAAGCCGTTGTTGGTTGGAGCTTGTGACACGTGTTGAGTACTTTTAAGTTATGTAAATCACTTGTTCAACTAAAGTTAGCTCCGATTTTAAAGTGATCGCTAACTTGTTGTACATAGATTTTGTTTGTGCAAAGCAATTAAGCTTAAGTATCACATAAAGGATATGTTATACTTACGTATGTTTTGGACTTATGTTGCGAATGAGCAAACGGCCCTAAGATTGGTAACACTAAGCATATATCAGGATTAAACTTTAATAATAAAAATAAAGGTTCATTTTCATAAAAAAAAAGTTAGATTTGGCATAAGCTAAGGGAAATTTTAATCGATGTACAGTTAAAAACAGTCGTGCACAGACCGTTGAACTGTCCACAAGTGTTTCGGCTTATTAGAAATATTCAGAAAAACGAAAATAAAGTGAAGTAGTGCAGTTGATACTGGGATCCGCAACAAGAGCGCAGCCGGGTGCATAGAGTGTGCAACCGCGAGCCAGCAGGTGCTGGGTTCGAAACCCAGTTTGGGAATACGTCCTTTTTTTTTTTCTCGTCTTCAACCAACTGCATAATTGCATCAATAGAGAAGTGAGTGCAAAGTATGGAGGAGAACGGGCAGGCCGCTCACCTAGAAGCGGTCGGCGAGAAACATAAACCGGTGGCAGAAATGTCACGCCAACACCCAACGGTGCCTAATGAAGGCACAACGAAGAGGAGGAGGAAGAGGCAAACCTCCACCAGCTCTAAGCGACGCCAAATTAACGCGTCAAACCACAAAACGCAAGAGGAAGAGAGTCCAGCTACGTCTACGTCATCGAACGAGACATCTCACGAAGACGATGCAGATGACGATGCATACTCGTATGTGTCAGACAGTGAGCAGTATCAGCTTCGAATCGATGCCCTCCGACACCGAAGAAGAAGTGGAAGACATAATCCGCTCGAAGCAGACGAAAGTCTCCAATCTGAGGGAGGAGACTGACAAACTCCTCCGAGAGATTAGAGAGCTTCGAAGAAAAACTCTCGAAAGGAGAAGAAAGGAGGAGGAGCAAGCAAACTTACAAATCGCTCAACAACAAAAACAGTTGCCTAAACCGAGTCAACCGCAACCGCAGCAGATGCAGCAACAAAAACAGCCAACTGCATCTAAACAAAATAAGCTGCAACAACAGCCAGCAAGCCGGCAACAAAAGAAAGCGGCTCAGCAACATCAGCAGAAGCAGCCACCGAAGAAAGCAGCCCTGCAACAACAGCAAGCAGCAACGAAACAGCAGAAGCAGCAGCAACATGCATCGAGTGAGCAGCAACAGCATCCAGCAGTACACCAGCAGCAACAACAACAAAATAAGAAGGAAAAAGTGTCACCGATCAACTTATACAAGCCGGACATCATACAAACTGCAGAGGTATGTAGGTCGGCCATAGGTACTAGGCATTTTAAAATTAAAAAAAATAAGGGGGTAGAAAAATATTCTATCAGCTGCAAGACAGTTGATAATCACGCTACTCTGAAAAGATGTCTAAAGCGTTCGATGATTGAGTTCCTCTTACACCGAAAGGAGAAAAAATTCAATCCAAATTATTAAAGATGGCCGCACCGCTCGAAGCGGAGGAGGTCTTCCAACTGCTCAAAGAGCAAGTGTGCGATGGTCTTGAGTTCGTCGGGGTCAAGCCCTTCACCACAGCTAAGGCAAAACGAGAGGGACGGAAATTACCGTTCTTCATTGTACAGCTGTCACCCAACAGCAAAGTAGATAAGCTAAATGATTTGAGAACATTAGCTGACTACGATTGCGTCTGGGAAAACATAAGAAGGCGCGACGGCATTATCCAATGCGTTCGCTGCCAAAGGTTTGGGCACGCCGCGTCGAACTGCCAAATGCAGCCTCGATGTGTGAAGTGCAGTAAAAACCACAAGGCGGAGGAATGCCCGCTGGGGAAGGAGGGAGCAGCTGACAAAAGTCAGCTCAAGTGCGTTCTCTGCGGGAACGCGGGGCACACCGCTAATTATCGGGGTTGCCCTAAGTTCCAAGAGCGGAAAACAAAGATGGTTCTGCAGAAGCAGCCCCCAGTGAAAAATCCACTCGGGGCAGCCGTAACCGTCACCCCTCAAGTGACTTACGCCCAAATGGCGTCTGGTCAGAGGAGCACGGGAAAGGAGCTACCGAAGGTAGTGCCGCAGCCTTCAGTGCCAAGAGCAGACGATCCAACGCCCAATTGGAAATCCTCCATTGAAAGGCGTATGGATCGGTTAGAGGAGCAGGTAAGCCAAATTCTGGCGCTCCTGCAGAACCAAGCACGTCACCAGTCTTGATGGCTGCGCAGACGGAGAGCACATATAAGATCCTTGCAGTGAATGCAAATTCATTGATAAGGATCCCGCGAAAAAAACGAGCTCTATAGATTGTTGGACGATCAAAGCCCAGAGCTATTTCTGATTAGCGAAACCAAGCTAACCCAGAGAGGCACACTGGAGCACAGTAATTATAATGTTATTAGAAGAGACCGGCCCAACTCCAATGGTGGAGGCGGTGTTGCGATCTTCATTAAAAATAACATTAAACACAAAGTAGTGTATAGCAGTGAAGTACGACGGTTTCAGGAGTTGGAGGCCTGCATCGTGTGCATTTCTCTCCGCAGTGGAAAGAAGCCGTATGCGGTGTCGGTCTACTCCTCCGGCCCCCCTAGTTCCAGAACTACGATATCAGAGCTCGATTCACTCTTTCGATGTCTAAGACTCGGAGTACTCGGAGGAGAACTATTTTATTTTGGCCGGGGACTGAAATGCCCGACATGGATATTGGGGAAACATAGTTTCCAATAGTAGAGGGGACCAGCTTTACTGCTGGTATTGCTTGCACAGTGTCGAATATAGACTCGAGTTGAAAGCAACATAGATCTCGTCCTTCCCCAGAAGCGGATCTTATCTGGATATCCTGCTATTTGACGCAAGACTGCAGCTGATAGACACAAACTCACAAACGGTAAACTGTTTGAACACTTTCGTGTATCTCAGTGACCATTGCGGACTCAGTGCCGAAATCAAGATCCCCAACGATATTGCGGAATTAGGAGAGTTTGTTCAAACGTATCCCTACAATTACAGTAGGACACGCTGGACACGCTTCTCGAGACAAATGACGAGAGCAGTCTCCTCGAATGCGCTCCACATACCGTCCAATAGAAACTTGTCAAACGAGGAGATTGACATGTATCTTATACAATTGGACGAGACAATAAAACGAACAATGGACAGTACGATACCACGGTATACACGCACGAACAACGAAAACTTGTACCGCAATGCGACAATTGACGCACTACATCGACGGAAAAGTAGACTCCTGTCAAGATTAAAAACCTTGTACAGACGGTTTACTGACAGACGAGATGAGGAAATTAGGACACTGAAGTCGCTCATCAAAAACATTCAAACATTAATTGTTCAGGACTACAGACTTTCTGTTAACATGCATTGGAACAATAAGAATCGGGCTGTAAAATCCAACAACCCGAGCATGTTTCCGCAGATAAATAAAATTTTTCGTAGTAAGCATAGCGATCTTCCGTGTCTTAAGCTCCACAGAACGACGGACAACGAACAAATACTGACTACAGCAGGTATTGATCCAGATAACGCCGTACTCGACGATAACTTCTTTGTGGTCGAAGACCCGCAAGAAAAAATGGAGGTACTTGGCGCGGTCTTTCAGGAAGTGTATAAGGTGAATGTGAGTGTTCGCCCAAACCACGACCTGGAGAACTGCGTACAATCTAGCAACTCGCAACTTCGAGAAGACATGCAACAATGGCGATCTGAGAACTTCGGCTTTGTCGTGTTCAATGAAGATAACATGGCAGATAATGTCATCGCCGACGAAGGGGTTCTTCCCCCGTTCATAGCGAAGACAGAGCTCCAAGCGGTCTTCGAATCACTTAAGAAGAAAAAGTCAGTTGGAATCGACGGGATCTCGAACATTGTGCTAAGACATCTCCCCCTAGATGTGGTTAATATGTACACTATCCTGTTTAACAATGCTCTGAATAATGCACATTATCCGGAACATTGGAAAACTGCGATTGTGCAACCCATATCCAAGCGAGGTAAAGATTCTTCGAATCCGTGCAACCTCAGGTCAATTAGTCTCCTTCCGAACATCAGCAAGGTATTCGAGAAGGTGATAAATAGAGCTCTGACCAACTGGACAGAGGACAAACATATTATTCCGGATAACCAATTCGGTTTCAAAGCGGGGCATGACACTATTCATGCCGTGTCGAAACTGGTGTCGGATATCCAATGGAACAAGAGCCAGAAACAATGTACGGGTGCCTGCCTGATTGACCTGGAGAAGGCCTTCGACACCGTATGGTTAGAAGGAGTTTTTTACAAGCTCAATGGGCTAGGCATTAGTAAACCACTGCTGTACCTACTGTGTAACATGCTTACTGGTAGAAGGTTCGTCGTCAAGAATGGCAGTGTGACCTCTGCAGGTATTTTTGAAGTAAAAAATGGTCTCCAACAGGGTGCCGTTAATTCGCCGATCCTGTTCAACATTTTCTTGAGCGATCTAATAAGTTCTCTTCCTCACGCAATTGCGTACGCCGACGACTTGATCGTGTACAGATCAGGTAAAAAGATCGAGGACATCACTACTCTCGCGCAGGGTGACTTCGACTCATTCATGAGAAGTTGCGATGACTGGAAGTTGAATATCAACTTTCAGAAGTCGGAAACCATACTGTTCAAGACCCCGTTGTATAAGGCTTCGGCGGATACAAAAAAGAATTGGCGAAAGTTCTCAATTGTTGGGCGTCACGGGCAACCACTGGCGCAAAGGACTGTAGTCAGGTACCTGGGGATCTGGCTAGATCATTATCTATATTTTAACAAACATGTAGATGCTGCTCTAGACCGAGCCCGAGGCGCTTTCGCTCTTACAAAGAGACTGTTTTACAACAGCCAACTCGATGCGAGGCTGAAGGTAATCTGCAACATGGCCCTCATCCGGCCAATGCTCACCTATGGCTGTCCCGTGTGGTTCAACGTGAGTGCGAGCTTGATGGAAAAGATTCGGGTGTTTGAGAGGGCTTGTCTTAGGGCTTGCCTTCGCCTTTACAGAACACCAGAGTAACAGTACAAAAAATTCTACTCCAATGAGGTTTTATACAACAGGGCGAACCTGATTCGAGTGGACAATTTCCTGGTGAAATTGATTCGAGGCCACACTGCTAGAGCGATGAACTCGGCCAATAACCTGATCTCGGGGGCTTACTACCCCAATCCTCAATACCACGAAAGGGAAGCATTCCTCCATTTAGACAAACACGGTCTGATACAAACTGAAAATGCGGTACCGCTCCTCTTCCACATCGCCCGTTCAACTGTGGATGGGCGACTCAACCACGACCGTTCCGTCGCACAACGAGCTGAGGAGGGTCTCCTCCGGTTCAGTACGGCGGTATCAAGGCGAGATGTTCGGGATGTTAAAATGCAACACCGAAAATTCTGGTGGCTGTGTGGCGTGGGGACTCCATCATCGAACCCTTTAGACCCTGGTTAGGCAAAGGGTAGTACAGATCCCCTTATGGGCCGCAGTCGGTCTCTGTCTTGCAGCGGATTATTTCTTAGTTCAGCTGCAACCTATGGCCGACCTACGTATTTTAGGGTAGTTTGTAAGCTGTATAAACGTAAAAAAAAAAAAAAAAAAAATTACGTATACACATTTGTACATGTGTGTACTTATGTGTATACCTTTGTAAATAGTATAAGTATATATATATATATATATGTGCGTATATTATTATATATACATGTATATATGTATGTATGTTTAGATTAAGGTAGTTTAAGTTATTTTAAGGTAGTATGTAAGTTAGCAATAGGTTTTAAATAAAATCTGTTATGCTATTAAGGTTTTTGAAAGTTTTCTTAATTTTAAATTGTTCAGTTAAAGTCATATAATATTAAGCACATGCATATGCATTGTTAGGTTAGTTAAGTCGAAAGACATAGTATAAGATTAAGTTTAGCTTAGAGTGCAAGCTAGACTTAGCTTGTCGCAAAATCGCTAAATTTGTTCGAGGCGACGTTGCAACAAGGTATTTATTACTTCAACCTTTGGACCTGATCTGTACGCTACTAGATCGTTGGCGCACTCAAATAAGTATCGCATGGAACCTATAAGATATGCAGTGAATATTGACAACAAGATCGACGAGCCAACCGCTCCCTGCTGCACCCCATTTTTTATATCAAAGACCGTGGCAGTAATTTCACACTGCGTCAGGGTTATTTTGAATATTTAGTGGCGGCTTAAATACTGAATGAGCTGTTCTGCCTCCATCCAATAAAGTTGCTGCAATGCCCGATGATGCAACGGCCAATGCGATCTCATACCGAAATGAGTGAGTGATAAGTTGGTAATGACAATGCAAAGATCCTCAATAACAATCAATGCTTCATTGTACATAGCGTCGCTGAATGTTATCGTTGGATCTCGTTGTTTTATGCTTATGCAATATCCGTCTTGCCCCTTCCAGAATATTAGCGGATATTTGAGAGCGTCATATGAACGATGTGTATCAGCAATGAACTGATGATTATTATTTCTTCTACGAATCACAATTTCTCGTGTACCTGTACGATCGCCAACCATGATTCCAGCAACGTCTTCAACAACAGCAACAACAGGTGCATTGAATCTACGAATATGTTCTCCAGCTGGTGTTTTATCAGGATTAATGACAGCTTGATTATCGCTTTGTAATTTGTACATGTGTGATTTGAATATTTTCAACAATTCATTGTGCTCGTTCAATAGAGCGTCCAAGTCGTTGACGATGCGCCTGGCAAAAAATTAATCAAGGTTATTATAGTCACAACGTGCATTCACGCGATTGGCAAGTGCGCTTACGGAATCGTCGCCGTGGTGTTTCAATTTCAGGTAGTTGCACGTTTCCTGAAGCGCAAAACATCCCAGGTGGCTCGTTTTTGAATTTGAGAGCATGACAATGCGGATATTCTTTATCCATAGCAACAACTACCACTTTTGAATGAGCATAATATTCAATATCGGACTCATATAACTTCATTGCGCTCAGCTCGTGTATCTTCTGATTGTTCTTGACGCAATTGCTCCATGCTCACACGTGCATCAGCATTTTGTTGCTGGATTTGTTCTTCGGTTCTTTGGGATCTTTGATCTCTCATACTTCTGGACCTACTTGTATTACGGCTCAAATCAGCCCCTTTGCGTTTTCTTGGCATTGCTCACTGTAAAAAACACATATAAATAGAATTAATGAATTTACTTAATGATGGAAAACGTTATAGCTTTAATTACGGCCATGATTATAGCGATAATATTAGTTTTATGAAAAAAAAAAATTCATTGAAACAAAAGTTGTAAAAAATTTAATTTTACTAAAAAATTATTTTGTCATAATTATATCAAATAATTATATAAAAAAAGTATACTTACAACACAAAAGCCGTTGTTGGTTGGAGCTTGTGACACGTGTTGAGTACGTTTAAGGTTATGTAAATCACTTGTTCAACTAAAGTTAGCTCCGATTTTAAAGTGATCGCTAACTTGTTGTACATAAATTTTGTTTGTGCAAAGCAATTAAGCTTAAGTATCACATAAAGGA
Source organism: Eristalis pertinax (assembly GCA_907269125.1). Classification (NCBI taxonomy): domain Eukaryota; kingdom Metazoa; phylum Arthropoda; class Insecta; order Diptera; family Syrphidae; genus Eristalis; species Eristalis pertinax. Next base: position 22,432,334 of record OU026148.1, read on the forward strand.
TATGTTATAATTACGTATGTTTTGGACTTATGTTGCGAATGAGCAAACGGCCCTAAGATTGGTAACACTAAGCATATATCAGGATTAAGCTTTAATAATAAAAATAAAGGTTAATTTTCATAAAAAAAAGTTAGATTTGCCATAAGCTAAGGGAAATTTTAATCGATGTACAGTTAAAAACACTATTATTGATCAGTTATCGAGCGTGATGATAATGATTAAATTACTAAAATGGCTATACGAAAATAGGGGTTGGTGATACAAAAAAAATTTTAGGGTTGTATGTATTTTTTAATGCCACATTATAAAAAAATAAAAACAAAAAATTTCGTCCAAAAATAAAAAAAAAATATTATGGGTGAACAACCCTTATCACTTAGGGGTATGAAAAATAGATAGTAGCCGATTCTCAAATCCTACTGAATACGCATATAAAATTTGGTAAAAATCGGTAAAGCCGTTTCGGAGGAGTACAGTAAATAACATTGTGACATGAAAATTTTATATATTAGAAGAGATAATTCCTTGAACATTAATACTTGGAATGCAAGAAGCATAACTTTTTCCACACAAACTTTAATTGTTATCGTCTCGACAGGAGTAACACTACGGGAGGTGGCATGGCTGTCGTCATACGGAAAAATATTGTACATTCGATACATCCGGGCTTACAACTGCGAAATGCATCCAAACTTTTCTTTACTATACTCTCCTGAATTGACTTACGTCTCAACATCTAAATCAAAATGTTCTTCCACTCTAGACTTTTTTATGACTAATATTTCAAAGTACTGCTCCATGCCATTCACCTACGACAATTTGGGATCGAATCATCTTCCTGTCAGTATCAATTTGAATTTATTATTTGAAGCCAATCGACCTACATTATATTATAAATATTCCGCAGCTAATTGGTATTTTGCTATAGGCCTTCGATATATAGCCTTGTGCAATTTTATTACACTGTCTCGTTGTTTGAATTCATTCCAATGAAATGCAAGGTCATCTTTGTTGAATAAATGATCGGGTCGGTCTAACCTTTGGCTCTTTTGTGTATTTTTCATATATGTAGTTATTTTATCTATTCAACCGTGTGCCTCTCCTTCTCCACAAAATGCTCAAGGCTTTCCATTTTATTGCGAATGCGAAGCTCTTTTGCGCCTCTGGCCCTGTCAAAACATTTGTTACTAGTTATTTTTGTCTATAGTTCATGTCGGATCAAATCTAAACCTATTTTTTTTTTGTTTGAACGTCCCTGTTAGGCGAAAAATGAAAACAAAATGAAAGCCCACTGAGGCCCATTACATTCAGGAAAATGTATTAACTAATCAGTTCAAGCTGCTCTCGAACCAAGGTACGTGACCGACCCTTACACTACTTCAGTCTACTCTATTTATTGCACTCTTTCGGTATATTGTACACTGAGACTGAGTACATCTATTCAAGAAGCAAACATTGTACTACATTCGCCCAGAGGTCGAAGTCGCAATTGTTAAGAACTGAACCCCTTTGTTGGCGAGAATTTTATATCTTCTCGTGAAAAGCACGAGTTCCGTCTTTGATGGATTCACATACTGTCCGACTTCGTCTGTCCATATCGTCATGGCTTTGAGGGATGCCTCCATCACGTCCCTGATAGTGTTGGGGAATTTTCTTGTGACGGCTATTGGGATATCATCAGCGTACGCAGTGGGCTTACACACGATCGGACTTAGTCTTTTAACACCTCTTTAACCCCTTGTGGTGTGCCTCTTCTTTCTGCGGAGTAGTTTATTATCTGGGATTCAATTTGTCTGTAGTTCGAACATTGTTTATCCATTCTCTAATACTGAGATCAAAGTCGAGTTTAGTTATGGCGTAGTCTATCGCCTTGTCTTATATTTTTGAATGCTCCTTCTATATATAGGAAGGCTACCATCGTGCATTTTTATTCTCGACTCTAAGCGGGTACTCTTAGCTATTCTGATCTTAAATTAAGTGTGCCTTTCGCCTTAGTCTGCGTTATGAACAATGTTTATTATTTTGCTTTGGCCAAAGAAACTGGTAAAAAACTTGGCTTAATTTATCTACGTATGTATGTAACGTATGTATCTAACTAACTTAACCAAACATAAAAACTTATAAACTATCTTAACTACGTCCGTAGCAGTACGGACACGTGCACCAGGGCGTATATGTTACGTATATGCCTAACTTATGTAATGTATACGCCGTGGTGCACTTTTTTTTGATTTTTGTTTTGTATCTTTTTTTGCATTTTTTGTTTTATAATTTTTTTTGTTTTGTATATTTTTTATTTTTCCTTAAAAACTACCCTGGAACCTATGTAATGTGGCCACCATGGTCAACTACCGCGTCATTTTGAAAAGCCTGCGCCGGCGGGGACTAGTATTGGTGAAGATGACAGGACATCCTTGTGGATCCTGTATTGGGCCAATTGTGTCGAGATACCCGAACGCTTCAGTGAAGCGCATTCTCTCATAGTACATAACATTCGGGTAGTAAGCCCCAAAGATCAGACTGTTGGAATAAGTCATAGCTCGTGCAATATGCCCTCTGATCAGTTTAATAATAAAATTATCTATCCTGTTCAAGTTTGCCTCGTTGTACAGGACCTCGTTAGGATAGAACTTCTTGTACTCAGACTCGGGTGTACAATACAACCGGAGACAAGTGCGAAGACACTGTCTCTCGAACAACCTCATCTTTTCCATCTGGGAAGGACTCACATTGAACCACAGTGGACAACCGTAGGCCATAACTGGCCGGATGGGAGCCATGTAGCTGATTACCATCACTCTAGTGTCAAACAACGCCCTTGCCACAGCAAAGGCCTTCTTAGCTTTCGTCAGAGCAATATCTACATGTTTGTCAAAATACAGATTTGATACCAGATACTTGACTATACTCTTCACACCTAACGGCCGTCCCTGCCGATCAACAATGCCCAACTTACTCCAGTTTGTGCGAGTATCCCGTGATGCCATGTACAACGTGGTCCTGGAAGGGATATTTTCACACTTCAGGAAGTTCATTATCAAATCGTTGTCGCAAAATCGCTGAATTTGTTCGAGGCGACGTTGCAACAAGGTATTTATTACTTCAACCTTTGGACCTGATCTGTACGCTACTAGATCGTTGGCGCACTCAAATAAGTATGGCATGGAACCTATAAGATATGCAGTGAATATTGACAACAAGATCGACGAGCCAACCGCTCCCTGCTGCAGCCCATTTTTTATATCAAAGACCGTGGCAGTAATTTCATCGCCACTTTTCACGACGAGCTTTCTCTCTGTTACCATGGCAATTGTTTACTTATGCCTAGCCTAACCAGCTTGAAGAAGAGTCCCTCTATCCAAACGGTGTAGTGCATTGTTTTTTTGCCTTTTGAATGTCGGATACTAGTTTAGCCACGGCATGTATGGTATCATGCCCTGCCGCGAATCCGATATGGTTTTATTTTCCTGAAGCCGTTGTTTCAGAACTCGATTGAGTATCTTTTCAAAAACCTTGCTAATGCAAGGAAGACTGATCGACCGATAGATTTGTCTTTAGCGAGTTAATGATGAACTACAAATTTTCTTGATGTGATTCGTCACTGAACCTGGTGGAACCAGGATTCTCAGATCGACACTGACTTATCTCGTTTCGAAGATCGCAGTAGTTTAGCGAGGCACTGTGTTCTAGGTTATGGTTCGGCCTACTAACATCGTTGACCGTATACACCAGCTGGATTTTGAATTGCTGGAATAGTCATCTCCATAGTACGTTTCATTACGTCGTCCATTTGTATGAGATACCTGGCAACCTCTTCCTTCGTATGGTCTCTGTTTGTTAGAGGATTGATTCCCCTCAAACGCAGTTCTGTGGAGAAAGTCCTGGATGAGCAGCGATCGGGCCTTATTATAATTATAAGGAATCCTCTGGACATACTCTTCCAGCTCTTCCAACTCGTTCGGGAGCTGAATAGCCGCGAAGAGTCCGCAATGATCACTCTTGCACTCCACCGCAGTTAGACAATTCCGTGTCCGTCTTTCCACGTTAAGTATCGTCAGTCGTCTATCGATCAGCAACAGATCGAGATAGGATCTGCTTCTGGCAAACGATGGCCTATCGGTTGCAAGCAAATCTAGCTTATTGTGCTCTGTGGCCTTGGCATCTGTTGTACAATGATGAAATAGCGCATATGCAGTACACCGTAATTTTATTGTAAGCACGTTTATGTGAGAATTCGATTTAAGCTTCTCATCCAATGACACGCCAAGATACTTGTAAGTCGATACGTTATCGTTACTTTAGACAGCAGTCGTTATTATCAAGGCTCCGGTGATCTTGTACTGCATGCAGGCATTGCGATTAGTGTATTTTAATTTTCATTGCACGTCTCATTATGTGCGGGGTACGAATGTGCATAATCTTGGAATTTGTAGCATTCATAATCGATCCATGGTCATGACACCATGATGTTACAGCGCTTAATTCCTGTCGCATAATAATTTCTGCTGCCGCCACATCTCTATGACTGACTATGATTTCTATGTCGTCGTCATATCCGTATGCTTTGCTATGTTTAAAGACTTCAAAGAGATCATTAAATGTTATAATGAATAGTAGGTCATAATTTGGATCCTTGTGGACCCCATACTTCTACTTTGCTTTATTCGCCCATGATTTTGACTCTGTACTTTATATCTTTTAGATAATCTTCAAAGAACTTCAGCATAATACCTATCACACCTACTTCTTCCATATTGCGCGGCTTTTTCCTGCCTGTGTATGACATCTCATATCGGCCACTTTCCGCAGTGTATTTTGTATTCAGTAAATTAGCCAAAATTACTAAACGCGGTAGATCCCCGAATTCAGAGGGTGTTTCCAATTCCTCCGATAAGAAACACAACACAGGCGTATGCTTGATAAAGACGATGACGATATGGACGAAATTGTGAAACTTTAAAAGCATACACCTGAGTATTGTCAAATCTAAAAGAAAAGAAATGTAAATTTTTCACTCACGACATGAAAAGTGTAAAATCATTTAAAGTTGTTCTGTTTGGACTCGATGACTTAAATGTTGACCTAATAAAGTCTCAATTGATTGAACTCGGCTTGAAATGCACGGACATAAAAAAAATTAATAAAAACTATGAATATTATAATGAGACATTCTATTTAATCTCATTAGAGAACGGATCAATCAAATTAAATGAATTAAAAAAACATTACCGATCTGTTTTCCATACTCAAGTGAGTTGGAGCCTTCAACGAAAACTAATAGGAAAACTAAACAGACACAATGCCATAATTCCCAGATGGTCGGACATGGTGAGCGCAACTGTCACATAAAGACATATTGTGGTATTTGTGCTGGTTCTCACAAGATTGCTGACTGCAACAAAAAATACACCCTCAAATGTGTTAATTGCAATGTTTCTCATAAAGCTAGCGATGCTGCTTGCTTGGCTAGAATCAACGAAAGCTTCCGCCACTGTACCAGTACACAACACGCCGAGACAACTTAACTTGTCATCAATGTCAGACTTTCCCTCCCTTCCTCATCGAAGTCAATCTGAAGTCATTTTGAATTTTTTATTAAATAGTAAATAAATAAATTAATATAAAATAAATGAACTGTTTAACGTAATCAACAAGTGGAAGCTGTCAGCTGTGTGCAACCTCCTACTTCGTGGGAGAGTGCTACTCATCATTCAAGATGTTTGATCAGCAACAACAACAATCTTGTTATGGAAATGATAACTAAATTATCTACTCGTAAATCAAAAGCAGGTCAGTTCCAAGTTATCGCACAGTAAGCTACTACATTTTCGTACTCTAATGATAAGTAATAATATGGTAAATAGTAACTTAACTATTACAACATGGAATGCTAGGGGGATTCGAAACAAAAGCATTGAATTCCTAGACTTTTTAAATAGGAAAAACGTTCACATAGCCTTAGTAACAGAGACTTGGCTTAATGAAACTTATCGGTTATCCACCCCGAATTTTAAATGCTATCGTCTTAATAGAACTGTTGGAACTGGTGGTGGAGTTGCAATTTTTGTGAGGAGATCGGTTCAACACTCGCTCTTACCTGTTATTAGAACACATTTAGTTGAAAACTTAGGAATCGAGGTGAGGTTATCAAACCAAAAAACAATTAAAGTCTTGTGTATTTATTTTCCTGGTGCTACTGTGACAAACTTTAATAAGACTAGTTTAAGTAATGATCTGCTAAAAATATTTTCTTTAAATGATGATTACTTAGTTGGAGGCGACCTTAACTGTAGGCATAGAGATTGGGGTTGTACACGTGCAAATGCATGGGATAATTTACTGTCAAATCTTAGTGTTGTGTTGCCCATTACGTTAATGTATCCACATAGTCCAGCTTATGTACCTGCTGGATCACGTGGTCGTCCGTCTGTTCTAGATATTTTTGTTACTAACTGTCATGGCTATGTATTTCAACCTGTATATCTTAATGAATTGAGCTCAGATCATAACCCTGTATATTGCAAGCTTCTTCTGTCTGGTAGGGAAGTTGTTGAATATATTCAAGACCTAAAAAATGCTAATTGGAATTGGTGTAGCGCAAATATAAATCAAAAACTCCGGCGGGTTGATACCGACTTAGACCATATGACCTGCAAACTGAATGTTGACCTTCTTATATCAAATTTCACAAAGCAAATTCTAGACTCAGCTAGTGAAAGTATTCCAAAAATAACTAAAAAGAATTATTGCATTAAGCTTTCTTCTTATGTTTTAGATCTTATAAAGTTACGAAATATGCACAGAAGAAACTGGCAACGATACAGCCAGATTGTATACAGAAACGAAGTGAATTATCTAAACAAGATCATCAAAGAGAGTATAGCCGATTTCGTAATGACTCTTGGAATAATAAGCTTAAACACTTAGACAAAAATACTAATCCGTTCTGGAATATTGTCAAATTAGTTCGATATAAGAACAGTCGTATACCTTAGAAACACTTTAAATACGTATTTTACAGATGTTGAAAAGGCTAATGCACTTGCCCAAATATTTGAGCGTAACCTATGTTATAGTTCGCGCCATCTGGGTGATATGCATACTTTTTTTTTCTCTTGTATTGAAGGTTTTTTGTCGTATTTTCCTTTAAATTTGTTTGTTACTTACAATTCATACTTATTCTTATAGATTTCATAATAATGTAAACACTTTTTCCAGAAGTAAGATATATGGTATATCAAATCTCTGTATTAGATACTGTGTGATACCTAAAATGTAAACATTTTATAACGAAATAAATATCTATCTATAAATGTGCATCGGAGGGGATTGTTCACGACCAGGCATGTTTACCAGTCTGTTTTTGTTTTTTGTTAATGCAAGAAAATTGGTAAAAACTTGGCTTTATTTATCTATCTTAACCTACCTTAAACTAGATTAACCTAACATTAAAACTTAAAAAAACTATCTTAACTATGTCTGTAACTTTACGGACACGTGCACCAGGACGTATATGTTATGTATATGCCGAACATATATAATTTATACGCCGTAGTGCACCTTTTTTTATTTTTTTCTTAAGTACTACCCTATAGTCTATGTAAGTTGTCTTGAAAAGCCAGCGGCGGCAGAGACTGGTTTTGGTGTAAACACCAGTAAAATTGCCGTTCTTTGGCAGACTCTCTCCTGTCTCGAGCGGAGATCGCTCTGCTGAACCGGAGGAGATGAAGGCCATGTAGCAGATTACCTTTACTCTGGTGTCAAGTTGGCTGCTGTAAAACAACCCCCTTGCGACAGCAAAGGCCTTTTTAGCTTTCGCCAGAGCAATATCTATGTGTTTGTCAAAATACAGATATTGGTCCAACCAAATGCCTAGATACCTTACTACACTTTTCACATCTAACGGCCGTCCCTGCGGGTCAATTATGCCGAACTTACGCCAGTTTGTGCGCGTATCCCATGCTGCCATGTACAGCGGGGTCCTGAAAAGGATAGTTTCGCACTTCAGGAAGTTGATAATCAACTTGCAGTCGTCGCAAAATCGCTGAATTTGTTCGAAGTCAAGTTGCAGCAAGTTACTTATGCCATGTACAGCGGGGTCCTGAAAAGGATAGTTTCACACTTCAGGAAGTTGATAATCAACTTCCAGTCGTCGCAAAATCGCTGAATTTGTTCGAAGTCAAGTTTCAGCAAGTTACTTATAACTTCGACCTTCGGACCTGATCTGTACGCTACTAGATCGTCGGCGTACGCAATTAAGTGCGGCATGGAACCTACAAGATCTGCAGTGCATATTGAGAACAAGATCGGCGAACCAACCGCTCCCTGTTGCAGACCATTTTTGATGTCAAAGACCGTGGTAGAAGTTACGTCCCCACTTTTCACGACGAACTTTCTACCTATTATCATGTCATAGACCATGTATAGCAATGATTTGCTTATGCCGAGCCTTACCAGCTTGCGGAAGAGGCCCTCTAACCAAACGGTGTCGAACGCTTTTTCCAAGTCAATCAGACAGGCACCCGTGCATTGCTTTTTGTCTTTGTTCCACTGAATGTCGGATACCAGTTTGGACGCGGCATGTACAGTTTCATGCCCCGCCCTGAATGCGAACTGGTTGTCCGGAATGATTTTATTTTCCTCAACCCATTGTTTCAGAACTCGAATGACTATCTTTTCAAAAACCTTGCTTATGCAAGGAAGAAGACTGATCGACCGAAGATTTGTCGAGATAGATTTGTCGGGATAGATTTGTCTTTATCCCGTTTAGGGATTGGTTGCACCACAGCTGTTTTCCAGTGTGCCGGGTAATAAACATTACTCAGAGCATTATTGAACAGTGTTGTGTAAATCTGCACGGCTTCGGGGGGAGGATAGCGAAGCACAATAATTGGTATACCATCGATTCCCACCGACTTTTTCTTCTTCAGCGAGTTTAAGATACCCTGAAGACCTTCTTGAGAAATCAGGATGTGATTTCCATCATTGACGACGGCATTATCTACCATGTTAACGTCGCTGAACCTGGTAAAACCAGGATTCTCATATCGCCATTGACTTATCTCGTTTCGGAGCTCGAAGTGGTTTAGCGAGGCTCTATGCTCCAGATCGTGATTCGGCCTACGAACCTCGTTGACCGTATACACTCGCTGAAACACAGCACCAATTGCTTTCACCTTCTCCTGGGGATCTTCAACCACGAAGAAATCGTTGTCTAGTACTGCCCCATCCGGATCGATGCAAACTGAAGTCAGTAATTGTTCGTTAATTGTGGTTCTGGGAAGTCTAACGGCCTGAATGTCGTTCTCTTCTTTCCTCCGAAATATTTTATTTACTTGTGGGAACATACCCGGGTTGTTAGAACGTACAGCCCGGATCTTATTGCCCCAGTGCAAGTTTATGGCCAAACTATAATTAATACGGCTTAACTGTTGGAGGTTCTTGATCTCCGATTTCAATGACTTCCGCGTTTTGTGGGTCTGTAAACCGCCTGTGCAAGAGTTTGAGTCTTGACAGCAGCCTACTTTTGCGCACGTGAAGTGCATCGATGGGAGCATTTCGATAAACATCGCTGTCATCGATTTGTACTACATTCGGGATAGTCTTGTCGTACGTTTAATTACGTCGTCCATTTGCAAGATGTACCTGTCAACCTCTTCGTTCGTTAGGTTTCTGTTTGATGGAGGATTGATCCCACTCGAACGTAGTTCTGTGGATAACGTCCTGGAGAAGTGAGGCCAGCGGGTCTTATTGTAATTATAAGGATTCCTCTGGGCATACTCCTCCAGTTCTTCCACCTCGTTCGAGAGCTGAATAGCCGCGAAGAGTCCGCAGTGATCACTCCCGTACTCAACTGCAGTTAAACAGTTCCGCGTGCGTCTCTCCACGACTAGTATCGTCAGTCGTCTGTCGATCAGCAACAGATCCAGATAGGACCCGGATCTGGGGTACGATGGCCTATCAGTTGCAAGCAAATCTAGCTTGAACTCAATATTGTGCTCTGCCAACCAGTTATAAAGTGGGGTTCCCCTGTCGTTATGCACTCTATTGCCCCATTTTCTGTGCTTGGAGTTCAAATCAGCAGCAATGATATAATAGTTTTCCTCCGAGTTCAGTCGAAGGCTAGTGAAAAGAGTATCGAGCTCTGAAATGTACCCGTTTCTAGCACTTGAAATTTTCGCACTTCACTACTATACATGACCTTATGACAAATGCCTTTTTTGATTAAGAGAGCGACCCCGCCCCCTCGCAAAGATTGGGGCCGGTCTCTTCGAACTACGTGGTAATTCTTGTACCAGAGTGTGCGCGTCTGGTTAAGCTTAGTTTCGTTGGCCATCAGCACGCCTAGGTTGTGAGTTTGCATAAGGTTGCCGAGCGTTAATTTGCGTTCTGTCCTAATCAGCGAATTTACATTCACTGCTAGGATTTTAAGGTTACTAGCTGCGTGCGCAGCCATTAGAGCGATGATGCGTTTGGCACCGCAAACACCGTCGAGTAGATTAATTCTACTCGCGCTGCTTGCTCTTTTAACTGTTTCTCGAGCTGAGCGATCTGCCCCTGGATAGAGAGCAGTACCGCCATCATATCCAGATTCGCTTCAGGTTGCCTGGCAACTGGGACCGGGGTCACCTTCGGCATTGTCTATTGTACCGGTCGCCTTCCTGATGCCATTTGGGGGTAGGAGACGGCCGGCGTAACAGTGGTAGCTGGAACACAGGGCACTGGCCTCGATTCTACCATTTTGAGTTGTTTCTTTGCCTCTGTACTCTTTCTATTCTCCTGGACTTTAGGACATCCCCGATAATTAGCAGGGTGCCCATTGGTCTTACAGAGTACGCATGTGAGCATAGCCCTGTCCTCGACTTTTTCCTTCCCTAAACGGCATTCCCCTGGATTGTGGGTTTCTGCGCATTTGACGCAGCGAGACTCCATGTTGCAGTTCGCCGCGGCATGCCCAAACCTCTGACAGCGAGCACATTGGAGTATGTGCTTCGTCTTTATTAATGTGTCCCATTTCACAGACAAGGAGCCTAAACGAGTCATTCGCTTTAGGCTCTCTATTCTACTGTCTGGGGTCACCTGAACAAGGAAGAACGGAAGTTTCCTGTTCTCCTTTCTCGTTACCGCAGTGATGAAGGGCTTAACCCCAACGAACGTGACATCGTCGCTCTGCGCCTGGCGCAGCACAACGAGGATATCCTCGGGATCAGTAGCGGGATCCACATTCTGGAGGAGCATTGTCTGTACTTTTTCCCCTTTTGGGGTATACGAGAAAAACTCTGCCCCCGCCGCCGCTAGCTTTTATTTTATAACGCGGTAATTTGCCACTGCGGAGCAGTGGTCCGAAAGCCTTAAGGCCCTTTATACTTTAAATTAAATAAATTTTTTGTGGCCAACTTACATAATTTGTCCACTTCCTTCGTCTCCAGTCCGAAGACGTTGATGGGCGGGCATCGCTCGTTCTTGGCTGCTGCTGCTGGTTGCTGCTGCGTCTGCTTCTGAGGTTGTCGTTGTTGTTGTTGTTGCTGCTGCTTCTGCTTCATTGGTTGTTGTTGCTGTCGCGTGGCAGGTGTGGAACGATGCCCCTTCGGCAGCTGTTGGAATCGTTCTTGTTGCTGCTGTTGTTGCTGCTGTTGTTGCTGCTGTTGTTGTTGCTGCTGTTGTTGTTGCTGCTGTTATTGCTGCTTCTTATGCTGCATTTGTTGCTGCTGCTGCTGTTGTGCAGCTTCCTAAGCCGCTTTCCTAGCCATCAGTTTATTTTGGAGGGCATTTATGTGAGCGTCAAGCTCCTCCCTTTCCCTCTGGCTCTTCGTTAGCTCTTCCCTTTCATTTTCTTCTTCGTCATCCGAATCGGATGACGTTAAAGCTATGAAGGGATTCTCACTACCGCCGTAGGAGAACCTCCCCTCGCCCTCCGCTGACTCGTACTCGACATCAACAAGGGCTTTTCCACGCTTTTTTATTGCATGTAGTTGTTGCAGTTGCGTGTTGCAAGCCGCTGCAGTTTCTGCTGTTTTTCTGCTTGTTGTTGCTGCTGCTGGTGCTACAGCTGTAACATCGCCTGAGGCTACAGCGGAGCGGCGTTTTACTACAGTGGCCTGTTGTTGTAGCCTCCTCCGTCTCTTCTGCCGCGTCTCAGTCTGTGTTGGTTGGTGGATGTTCTAGCCACCGGTTCATCGTTTTCGTCCGCTTTTGAGAGCGCGGACCCCTCAATTTCCTCTATCTCGTCGATTTCCCTCACTAACACTTTGTGTCTATAAAACCTTACGGATGGAGAAAAAAAAGTTTCGTGGGTTTCCCTCAGGATTCGAACCGGGCACAGCGAGTCCACGGCCGATTACACAACCTTCAGGCTACTGGTTCTTCTAGCTTTTTGCGATACTTTGCGCACTTTAAGATTTATATAAAGTATATACTGCTGTGAACGAATGAGGCATGTTTACCCACCAGCTGGCCATGCAGATATCGGCACGTGTACCTTGACACCTTAACTTTAGTCGAAGTTTGGTCCGGACCTTGGTTTCACCCCACTAGCAATCTTACAGCCGACGGTCCTCAGATAAAGACTGAGACCTCCCGCTATAGAAGACATAAAATCCTTAGCATAGCCCCACCTAAGCTAAAAGAGATGGAACTGACTTTGACTGGTCATGCCAAATACTTAGTTGTTATAGTTGACAGCAATTTGATATGGAAACGCATCAAGTGCATAAAAATCGTTGGTCTCAAAAGGAGAATTAAAACAAAGATAACACATTGGCTATACACTGCCATAAATATATTGATGTATGGCGTCTTAGTCTTTTGGATGACATGACAATTAAACAGAATCTTACCAAGATAAACAGTATATAGAGATCAGCATGCATCTGTATCACAGGTGCACTAAGAACCACAGCGACAAAGGCCTAGAAATGATACTGTATCCTCCCCATAGACACCTATGGCAAACTTGTGGCCATATATGCAGCTCAGTGTTGTTATATCAGGTGGGTAATATTACAAAACTCAAGACTTTAATCCCCACAAGAGAAGAATGGGACGAAGACAAATTCTGTAACGGACTGATTACCTCCTACGATTAGACAGGAAGGTTATCAGTAGTAATACGGGTGCTAACTGGCCACTGTCTCATAGGCAACGACGCCAGAAGACTTGGGCACCTTATAACGACTTCTGCAGAAGCTGCATGGATGAAGATGAAGAAGACTACTAGGCGAGTACTACTTCAAACACCTTGAGGATCTGAGTACCATAGACGTATTGCACCTTTTTAAAGCCTCTAAATGACTACAAAAGAGGTCAGAAGAAATCACATATGGCCAACAAATCCCAAAAAACAAAAGAAAAAAAAACCCATGAGGGAATTACTACAAGGCCAATGGGTAAATGCGTTTTGGAAACACAGCCGAACGTGAAAGCATAATCGATTGTGAGCACTATTTCCAGTTAAGCCATGCAGTCAACCTACCTAGCTACCTGCCTACACTATTCAACAGATACCTTAAGGAGATTGCAGACTGGTTCTGCAGGAAGTGCCCACGTCAGACCATAGATTCCGTATCGAATGCAATGCCATAACCTTGCTGAAGAGGAGGAATTCTAGCAAACAACTGGATACGGTTTAGGTATGAACTAGAAAATCGCATAGATCTTCTCCCTAGACTCAGAACGAGGCGGAATGTTGAGGAGGCAGTTCAAGACGAACTGACATGACCAGCCAGAAATACCGTCTGCAGTTCGCCTGCTCCATGGTGGAAAGCAGAACTGCAGAGTATTCGCAAAGAAACCAGTAAACTTCTTAATAGGTGTCTACAGACCAATTCAGAGGAGAACTGGAAGGTGTACCGATCAAAACAAAAATAACACAAGAGCCTAATTCGGACATCAAAAAGTGCCTCTTATAGATCCTTCTGAGGAAAGATCAATACATACTCAAACCAGTAGAAAGACAAACTAGACAGACTGGAAACACAAAAACTGTCACTCTCAGCCTTATGCTTGAGTCTCATTTTAAACGAAACGAGGTCATAACCGGCTCACGACTAACTCATATGGTAGGAACTGGAGATGAGCTGATAAATATCACCCGCCGAGGCTGGTATATGTGGCAGCACTCGTGGTAACAGACGAGGCTATCAAATTCGCAGTGACGTCCTTTGATGGTTTTAATTACCGATGGTATGTATCCAGCTTTTCAGACTGAGGGCATTGACCCGTGACTACCGGTTATAAAAATAATATTCACTGCCAGTCTAGCACTGGCCAAAAGCCCGATCCCTGACGCACAGCCTTCATACCAAAAATCAGTAAGGGGGACTCGCCAAGAGCTTCAGACCGATCAGTTTAACCTCCTTCCTGCTGAAAAGCAAGGAAGAGCTGGTTGAGCCCCATGTGTGCAAAACTGCTCTGCAAATTCATCCTCTGACTCAAATGCAACATGCTTATCAGCATGGAAAATTTGACGAGAATGCACTTTAAAATCTAGTTGGCGAAAATTGAATGTGCACTCGATGGGAAAACAAGACGCGTTGGGCATCTTCATCAATATAGAGGGTGCTATTGATAATGCGACTTTTGATGGCATGTCTAACTCGCCCAGCGAACACGGTATAGAGTAATCATTAGTGTTGTGGATCAAAGCGATGCTAATGAATAGAACTACAATTGCGGATGCGGACTGTGGCCAGTATGTAATGATGGGGGTACATAGAGACTGCCCTCAGGAGCGACCAATCTGCCTGCTGTGAGGCATTCTAGTTGACTCTCTGCTTGACGCTCTAATGTCTACACCCAGGCCTATGCGGCTAATTTAGCTGTACTGTCTGTCGGATAGTGCCTAGCGGTTGTTTGTTTAAAAGCGCAGGCTGCTCTAGACGTGATCGACAGTTGGTGTACTAGAAATGGTTTTCAGTTAACCCTCTTAAAAACAAAAGATGTGAGTCACTAATAATCTTTATTCTTTTAAAAGGATGGATGAATTGCGAGGACACATTTGTATCCCAATTAGTCAGAAATTGTGGAGTTTGTAGAGACCACTCTTGCTCAGATCATTTGTACCTATTCTTCGATCTAAATGAATCTTTACTAATTTCAATAAAAACACTTTTTGGTATTTTGTTGTATGAATACTTCATTGTTGACTTTACACTTTAAAATATTCCAATCAAAGAACACCTTGGTGACCTCGGCGATTCTCTTTTATTCCCGTTTTCTGCTTGCGGTGAAACGTCGGCAAATATTGGAGAACGAACTATTTTCACCAGGTGTTGCTGACGAGGACATTTCAATTGCTGAAGAATGAGCTCTGTTCAACTAGTTGCGAGTTAATGCTGAGGATGTCGATGTCATGTTACTACATGTAACTCTTATCGCCATAATTCTCTTTAGTTACAACTTTTTTCTTTTTCTTGGGTAATTTGTTTTTCATTTCTGGACATTTCTTGAAATATTTCTATTTGACAGTTATAAAAAAATATTAGGTTATTTTTATTTAAAGACCCATTTCTGTCATATTTAGCATTTATTACTAGCAATGTTTCATCATCTAAAAAATTCAAATCGTTAATAGCACTATGGGTATTTTCTGTGCTAGCTTCTAATTTTTGTAATATTTCTTGCCTATCATTTTCGTCAATAGTGCTAAAGAGCCATTTATGCAATGTACCTACAATATTAATCAGACCCCGTATCTGCCTTTTCTCTTTTGGAATAATGGATACAATTGTTGCACGAATGTTTTTTATTTCTTGGTTTAATATATCTTTGTTTTCTATGTCTTAAATGTTAATATTAGTTTCAATTTGGCTGAGCATATTGTTTATCTCTACAGGATGTATAATATGTAAGATCGTATTAGTTTCTTTTAACATTGCTACCTCTTGGAGTTTTATAATAGTGTATCCAATTTCTTCATGAGTTGGACTTACTTGCAGAAGTCCCTGTGCCATCGTTATTGCGATCAGAAGAATTATTGCCACGCACTGTGTCTGTAAGTTTCAAAGTCTTTTAATATTTGCATTATGTACATTTCTTAAGGAAGCTAATCTAAAATAGCGTTCATCTTTGCGTCTAAGTCTCTTATAATTTTTTATATATCCTTTCGGTCTGCTCTCTGAATATTCCTCTCTGCAGAGATTTCTTTTATTTATTATGTGTTGCTTGGTATTAATAATTCTTTCTTGTAATTCCGAAGTACTTAATTTTTCTTTTGCTTCTAACGGAGTGCACTTGATTGTTGAATGGTATAGCTCATTATAATTCTTTACACCCATATGCGTCTTCATTACGGTGGAAAGGTCATTATTATCAATTCCCGATATTTTTTTAATCAACGCGGAATCCAATCCTTCTATATATGCATTACCAGTATGGTTGTTTGGCTTTGTTAAATGGATCTTCACATTCTCAGTTTGAAAATAGTTAATTACTTGTTCAGATTTAAATTCATTGTGCATTAGTATTTTGTCCGGTTTTCCATATTTAGCAAAATGCTCCAATATTATTGCTTTTTTTGCAGAGTTTCGATCTGTTACGTGATATGCCACCGCAAATTTAGTTAATTTTTCTATTGTGGTTACAAAAGATAGTTTTTTAAAATGGAATATATCCAAATGAATGATTACATTCTTAGGTTTTGGAGATTCCGTTATGTGGAATTTAGGCCTTATTGGTGTCCTATCATATTTGATTTGCCTACATTTGTTACAATTGGTCATTTTAAATTGTATGTGATCACGAAGCTTTGGAAAATAAATTTTGTTTTTTAAATTGTAATAGCATTCATTGATTCCACTATTCATGGTTTCATTACTATTATACATTGCCAGTTGCTTATGCAATTCTTCCTCACTTTTAATTTCCTTAGCTCTCAAAGTTGCTTTAATGAACTTATCTTGCTTGTCGTGGTGGAATAGTTCTATCAATAAGTTTTGTATTTTATTAAATTGATGATATGATAATTCTGTGTACACTCCAACCATGCCTTTTATTAAGTGTGCTTATAGCAATTGTGTCCAATGTTCTTTATTCATTGTCATATCAATGTATACAATTTTTCTATTGTGCAAACTTCTACATTTTTAGCTGCATAATTTGCTAATATTATCTGGGTTTTATATTTATTTACTATGGTTTCTTTGATGGGTATGTGCTATAGTTGTTGTTCCCGCTGTGATTGGATGGTTGCATTATCGCATAAATGATTTATTGATTCGGTCTCTGTTGTTTCTAGGTTTTTATTATTTTCTGGAATCCTGCTCAGAAAGTCTGCAATATTATTTTCATTCCCTTTCAGATACTCTATATCTAATTGATATTCCTGCAATTTGAGTAGTCATCGTTAGTTTCTTTGGCTAAATTCCTTCCCTGTATAGTTTTTGTTTAGGTATTTTATAGCTAAGTGGTCAGTTATTATTTTGAATCTTCTTCCCCATGAATATAGTCTGAAATAAGATACAGACCATACAATGGCTAAAAACTCCTTGTCTGTCACTGAATAATTCTTCTCATCAGTGAGCCCGGCCGCTCCAGCATCCGGGGCGTAGAAACAAAACAATTATCACCAAAACTATTCTAACAACAATTCTTCCCCCCAACACTCATACAAAAAATTAAACACCAATCTGACAATTCTGCAATGGAATATTAATGGGTACTCAAATAACCTTCACGAGCTGCAAGAAACACATATTCTTTCTTCTTCAAACCCAAATCCAGCCATAGAATATGCAGGGTATTTCCACAATTTCGATGTGAACACACAGGCAAAACAAGGTACAGGGCTTCTAATTCACAAATCTATCCCCCACAAAATTGTTCAAATTAATTCGCCTATATCAGGGGTTGCTGTTGAAATAACACTTAATACCAAATTAACCTCCATCCCAAAAATTTATCCAAATCGAATTAGAAAGCGTTATCCACAATATTGATACCAACATTATATTACTAGGTGAATTGAACGCGTGGAACCCCTTGTGGGGTTCACCTTCTTTAAAAACTAAAGGTAGAATTATTGAACACTTCTTAACCCATTCCAACCTTTCAATTTTAAATGATGGAAGTCCAACACAATTCTCCACCTTTAAGACATTTACACATGTAGACTTGTCTCTGATATCTTCTTCACTTCTACCAAAGACCAACTGGAAAATACTACCTCACCTACACTGTAGAGATCATTTCCCGATTATCATTAAGACCAAACTACTCTCAAAGTTCCAATTCGACCGAGCTAACTGGAAACTTTTCCAAACCAAGGCTATAGAATTTGTTAACTCACATACCCAATCGAATAACGTGAACAAAGAGAGAGCTACTATCACCAAATCCTTGCGCTTCGCTGCCAACATCTCCATACCTCAAACCAAAGAGATGCTACACAAAAAAGTGGTCCCCTGGTGGAACCAGGAGTTGGAAGGACTGCGCAACCAAAAACAAAGAGCCTGGGCAAATTTTAAAGAACACCCTACTAACCAAAACCTTGTCAGCTATCGAAAACTCAACGCACTCTTTCGTAGAAATGCAAAACAAGCAAAACAAAACTGTTTCGAAACCTCATCTACAAAAAAAAATCTGGGCTGACATTAAAACTCTTACAGGACATTACACACCCCATACTATCAAAACTATCACAACCGGGCACCAAATAATAACTTCTCCATTTCAAATCGCAGAACTGTTTGCCGAAAAATGGTCGATGTACTCAGATAACTTCAACTTCGATATAAGCTTCCTCACTACCAAAAGCAATATGGCAACTGAAACAACATACCCAGCTGACAACGCCTTCACTGCTACGAAATTGATCGAACTCCCTATCAGTATGACCGAACTAGAGTCTTGTATCAACTCAGTCTAGGTAAAACCCCAGGTTTCGACAGAAT
This sequence comes from Eristalis pertinax, assembly GCA_907269125.1. NCBI lineage: Eukaryota > Metazoa > Arthropoda > Insecta > Diptera > Syrphidae > Eristalis > Eristalis pertinax. Next base: position 22,451,221 of record OU026148.1, read on the forward strand.
TGACTACAAAATGCTGAAAAACAGTCCACCTTCCCTCACAACCCGCCTCCATAGCTTATTTAACCAGATCTTCACTACTGGTATCATCCCCCAAGTATGGAATCTGCGACTGTTGTTCCAATACCAAAGCCAAAAAAAGAACGTACAGAAATAAGTGGATATCGTCCTATATCTTTGTTGCCATGCACTGGAAAAATTTTAGAAAAAATAATCTCTAGCAGGTTGCTCTGGTACCTGGAAAAAGAAAAGTTAATTGACGTTAGACAAGTTAGACAAGGCACAATCGACGCACTGCTACATATTGACGACTACGTCACCTCTTCTCTCTCCAGCAAGAGCCATGTCTCAATACTTTCAATTGATTTTGAAAAAGCATTCGATCGAATTGGCATACATGTAATTTTAAACAAACTGGCTAAATGGAAAACTGGGCGTAAAATGATTAAATTTATTAAATCTTGGCTAACCAACAGAAAATATCGTACAAAAGTAAACGAAATATTTTCCAGCATCCACAATCTCACGAACGGTATTCCACAAGGATCCCCACTTTCTGCAACCCTTTTTTTAATAGCGTTTGACGAAATCAATGATATACTCTCAAGCTTCAATACAATAAAATATTGTCTTTATGCCGATGATCTCATTGTATTCACAAAATGTAAAGACTTAAATACTACCTCTAGCATTTTCCATAACATCCTAGGCGACCTTGAGCTCTGGGGTAAAACATCGGACTCTAGGATATCAGTCGAAAAATGTAGTACTCTACATGTATGCAAAAAAACTAGTTGCCCAAAAACTGTTCCACTTAACTTTAAAAATGTTAACATAAGTAATGTAAAATCTCTCAAAATCTTAGGAATTATATTCGATTCTAAATATAATTTTAATATACATTGTTTAGAACTTAAGAAGGCGCTAGTTACCAGGTTAAATATTATTAAGTATATATCATCAAAACGCGGATCTGCACACATCAACACACTAATAAACATTATCCACTATTCTCTCAAAAATTGACTACGGATTAGTAGTTTATGGCAAATGTTCCAAATCAACGTTACAGTGTGTTAAAGTCCCCTATCACGCCTCCGCTAGAATCAGCCTGAGAGCATTCAGGACAACACCAGTAAAAAACATTCTTACGGAGTGTGGCTTTCCAACAGTCGAGCAACAATTCGAATATCTTTCATCACTTCTAATCGCTAAGATTTCCACATCTCCAGACTCTCCAATCGTCGAGGATTTTAAGAAATCTATCATCGAAAAAGAACACCTAAACTCCCCTCTGCAATCCACAAAGCAATTACCTTCTCCAAGGGATTCGACACGCCAATAAGAAGAAAACTTAAAGTCACAACCTATCCTATAACCTGGTTTGGTATACCCTGGTTTCTTCCCAAATCGTCCATCATCACAGACCTTGCTGCACTTCCAAAAAACTGAACAGATCACAGAACCTACCGGCGCATATTTAATGAAATTAAATGTCTGCATCCTGATTGGGACATTATTTTCACAGATGGATCTAAAAGCGAAGATGGAACTACATTTGCGCTCGTTAATTCCGAAGGGCACACACAGTACAATTGCCTTATACCAGACTTTTGCCCAATATTCACAGCTGAGGCCATGGCAATTCTAAAAGCTATAGAAATTGGACGTGACAAGAAAACACTCATCTGTACAGATAGTCTATCCACAATTAAAGCCGTTCTTAACATTAAGTGCAAGAACAAGATCATAAGCTATATACGGGATAATCTAATTGGGTGTAAGAAATGCAAACTTTTTTGGATCCCTAGTCACATAGGTATTGAGGGAAATGTAGCAGCAGATAAAGCTGCAAAAATCGCCGTTAAAGAACCCCTCCTTACTTTGTTCATTGACAACAAATATGACATCGAGAGGAAAATAAGAAAAATATGGTTAGAAAAAATAGAAATCAATGGAAGAATTATATCCACCACTACTCCTCAATCAACCCAAAAGGGGAACGTGCCATCTACCCAACCAAACCGACAAAAAACATGATCAAATGCTTTACACGCCTCCACCTTGGACACACAATTACTACAAATAGCCACCTTATCACCAAAAACAACCCCCCAAATTGCCATATCTGCCAAAGCAGCGACATATTAACAATTAAACATTTAATACACGATTGCCCACCAATAAATTCTCTATCAAGAAAACTCTTTCAAGATGCAAGCTTCAGTTAAATACTTTCTTCCCCCTCGGATGTCAACATAAGATTAGTTTATAAGTTACTCACGATCGTTTACTTGGAAAGTAGCATATAATGTTAATTTGTAAATTTAAACCGGCCGAAAGCCCTGGTAACTAGTGCCGTAGTTTTTAAGACCTTAATTTCTAATTTATTACACTTTAATGAATAATAATAATAATGTATTTAGTTGTTATGGCACATTCCTTATAAATTTCTATAAATTCCTATAGTTACAACATATTCGTTATTCTCATCAATTTCCATATAATTCTTGTTTGGCAATGGTGTTATTAGTTTTAAATCAGTTTTTATATAGTTTTTGGGGATTTTAATGGCAATTACAATTGATTGATTCTTATGTTGTAAAACTTCTACCTTGATTAATTTTAACTTATAAAAATCGACATTGTACATTTGTATCTCTTTTGTGGTACGAATGCTGGGGTGAATTATATTATTCAATGTTATCTTGAATTTGTTCAATCTTCTTTTCGAGAGTTGAAAGTTGTTGAAGTATTTCTTATTTCTCTGTCTTCTTTTATTGGTTTTATAAGTACATTAAATGAGCCGTTAATATGAGTTTTAATTTAAATTTAGTAATTTAAATTGTTAATAGTACTATGGGTATTTTCTGTGCTAGCTTCTAATTTTTGTAATATTTCTTGCCTATCATTTTTGTCAATAGTGCTAAAGAGCCATTTATGCAATGTACCTACAATATTAATCAGACCCCGTATCTGCCTTTTCTCTTTTGGGATAATGGATACAATTGTTGCACGAATGTTTTTTATTTCTTGGTTTAATATATCTTTGTTTTCTATGTCTTAAATGTTAATATTAGTTTCAATTTGGCTGAGCATATTGTTTATCTCTACAGGATGTATAATATGTAAGATCGTATTAGTTTCTTTTAATATTGCTACCTCTTGGAGTTTTATAATAGTGTATCCAATTTCTTCATGAGTTGGACTTACTTGCAGAAGTCCCTGTGCCATCGTTATTGCGATCAGAAGAATTATTGCCACGCACTGTGTCTGTAAGTTTCAAAGTCTTTTAATATTTGCATTATGTACATTTCTTAAGGAAGCTAATCTAAAATAGCGTTCATCTTTGCGTCTAAGTCTCTTATAATTTTTTATATATCCTTTCGGTCTGCTCTCTGAATATTCTTCTCTGCAGAGATTTCTTTTATTTATTATGTGTTGCTTGGTATTAATAATTCTTTCTTGTAATTCCGAAGTACTTAATTTTTCTTTTGCTTCTAACGGAGTGCACTTGATTGTTGAATGGTATAGCTCATTATAATTCTTTACACCCATATGCGTCTTCATTACGGTGGAAAGGTCATTATTATCAATTCCCGATATTTTTTTAATCAACGCGGAATCCAATCTTTCTATATATGCATTACCAGTATGGTTGTTTGGCTTTGTTAAATGGATCTTCACATTCTCAGTTTGAAAATAGTTAATTACTTGTTCAGATTTAAATTCATTGTGCATTAGTATTTTGTCCGGTTTTCCATATTTAGCAAAATGCTCCAATATTATTGCTTTTTTTGCAGAGTTTCGATCTGTTACGTGATATGCCACCGCAAATTTAGTTAATTTTTCTATTGTGGTTACAAAAGATAGTTTTTTAAAATGGAATATATCCAAATGAATGATTACATTCTTAGGTTTTGGAGATTCCGTTATGTGGAATTTAGGCCTTATTGGTGTCCTATCATATTTGATTTGCCTACATTTGTTACAATTGGTCATTATAAATTGTATGTGATCACGAAGCTTTGGAAAATAAATTTTGTTTTTTAAATTGTAATAGCATTCATTGATTCCACTATGCATGGTTTCATTACTATTATACATTGCCAGTTGTTGATGCAATTCTTCCTCACTTTTAATTTCCTTAGCTCTCAAAGTTGCTTTAATGAACTTAACTTGCTTGTCGTGGTGGAATAGTTCTATCAATAAGTTTTGTATTTTATTAAATTGATGATATGATAATTCTGTGTACACTCCAACCATGCCTTTTATTAAGTGTGCTTATAGCAATTGTGTCCAATGTTCTTTATTCATTGTCATATCAATGTATACAATTTTTCTATTGTGCAAACTTCTACATTTTTAGCTGCATAATTTGCTAATATTATCTGGGTTTTATATTTATTTACTATGGTTTCTTTGATGGGTATGTGCTATAGTTGTTGTTCCCGCTGTGATTGGATGGTTGCATTATCGCATAAATGATTTATTGATTCGCTCTCTGTTGTTTCTAGGTTTTTATTATTTTCTGGAATCCAGAAAGTCTGCAATATTATTTGCATTCCCTTTCAGATACTCTATATCTAATTGATATTCCTGCAATTTGAGTAGTCATCGTTAGTTTCTTTGGCTAAATTCCTTCCCTGTATAGTTTTTGTTTAGGTATTTTATAGCTAAGTGGTCAGTTATTATTTTGAATCTTCTTCCCCATGAATATAGTCTGAAATAAGATACAGACCATACAATGGCTAAAAACTCCTTGTCTGTCACCGAATAATTCTTCTCATGGTTGACCACCTTGAGCTAATACCGCGCCTGTCGCATATTTACTTGCATCAATAAATGAACGTTTTGGTGAAGTCCGGGAACTTCAGTACCGGATGTTGAATAATATTTAATTTCAGAGTCTCAAATGCTTGAAAATATTCTGGGTCTCTAGTATTAATCTTCTTCCAATTTTTCAAGTATTTTATCATAGGACTAGCAACGAATTTTCTATAGAAGCCAGCTACCCCCAAGAAACCCTTTAACTGCCTTTCTGTCATTGGGATGGGAAATTCTTGAATGCACTTTATTTTATTAGGGTTTGGCTTTATACCCTCCGCTCCTAAGACATGGCCCAAAAATCCTGTACTTTTTTCATGAAAGAGCATTTATCGAACTGCAATTTGCGTTGAGGTGGAAAAACAAGTACATCGTCTGAGTAGATGACACAAATTTTATTTATGTAGTCTCTTAATATATCGTTCATCAGTCTCTGAAAAGTCGCTGATGCGTTTTTCAAACCAAAAAGCATCCTGTTGAACTCATATAAGCCATGGGGAGTGACAAAGGCTGTTTTGCGAATATCTTTGGGATTCATATTGATTTTATGGTATCCCTTAGCCAAGTCTAATGACGAAAAGTACTGGGCTCTTACCAGCTTATCCAGTATACTGTCAATGTTTGGCAAAGGATATTTATCATCCAATGTTACTGCATTAAGCATCCGATAATCAACGCAAATTCTAAATTTCTGACGACCAGATTTGTCTGACTTTTTTGAAACTACGACTATTGGAGATGAATATCTGCTGTTTGATCTGTCTTCGAACTTCTTCGTCATGCTTTGGTGGGAATTTATCTGTTGATCTGTTTTTGTTTTAATCTCATGAGTTATTAAATCTGTATTAGTTGTTATGGCACGTTCCTTATAAATAGGATTTTGGAGGCTGTGCAATAAGCTTTGCATTGCTTTCCGTTCTTCATCGTGTAGGTGACTCATATCTACTTCTTTTTTGTCAGAGTTTAATTCGAAACAATCGGCATTCATCTTATTATCAGGTGTATACATGGGAATTTTAGCATCGTTATTTAGAATAATGTGCTTGTTATCCAAATCCAAAATTTTCACAATTTTACTGAGAATATCCATGCCGATAAGAAGGCCATATGGATTGTCTCCCAGATTTCTTTTGTACCATTTGATTGCACCATTAGGGCTATACTTGAATTCGTCAGCTGTTCTTGTCATTGTTCTGTCTACAATTTCAGTTGTTGCGTTATTAATAGCTTGTAACCGCATTCTCACTCTTTCAAATACTTTATGTACACTACAATCTACCCTATTGAAATTCACAATACTCAATGCGGACCCAGTATCTATTAACGCTATACTGTCAATTGTTAAATTTGCGAATATTTTACTTCCGCGGCCTAGTTGATAACAAAAATTGGTATGAACTCCTTCATTTTGAATTTGTGCTTCCTGATTCTGATCTGAAATATCGTATATACTTTTTTTTTTCTTCGTTTTTGTTTTATTTTATAATTCATTTTTCTTACATGCTAGACAAAAATAACTAAAACTAGCTTAAATAACTTAACAATCGTTCTTACATCTAACCTACTGACCCTATACTCTAAGCTATTCTGAACTAAATTTAATTGTGCCTTTCGGCTTAAACTATGGTTTTTTTTTTTTTATTTTGTCTGAATGTACTTTCTGATTAGTTTGGCCAATAAAACTGGTAAAAAACTTGACATTATATATCTATCTTAACCTATCTTAAACTTACTTAACATAATATAAAAACTTATAAGCTAACTTAACTATGTCCGTAACAGTACGGCACGTGCACCAGGGCGTATATGTTATGTATATGCCTAACATATAAAATTTATACGCCGTGGTGCACCATTTTTTTTTTGTTTTTCCTACGCTACCCTAAGATCTATGTAAGTTCGCCACTATGGTCAACTACCGCGTCATTTTGAAAATCCAGCGGCGGCGGGGGCTGGTTTTGGTGTAACCACCAGTAAAATTGCCGTTCTTTGGCAGACTCTCTCCTGTCTCGAGCAGAGATCGCTCTACTGAACCGGAGGAGATCCTCGTGCATGCGAGCGACATCCTGTTCGTATTGGAGTCGCCTGTCCACTGTTCGGCGTACGACGTGGAAGATGACAGGACATCCTTGTGGATCCTGTATTAGGCCAATTGTGTCGAGATAGAGGAACGCTTCAGGAGGAATAAAGCCGGTGAGGCGCACTCTCTCATGGTACATAACATTGGGGTAGTAAGCCCTTCTGATGATGCCTTCTGATAAGTTTAATAATAAAATTATCTATCCTGTTCAAGTTTGCCTCGTTGTACAGGACCTCGTTAGGATAGAACTTCTTGTACTCAGACTCGGGTGTACGATACAACCGGAGACAAGTGCGAAGACACTGTCTCTCGAACAACCTCATCTTTTCCATCTGGGAAGGACTCACATTGAACCACAGTGGACAACCGTAGGCCATAACTGGCCGGATGAGGGCCATGTAGCAGATTACCTTTACTCTGGTGTCAAGTTGGCTGCTGTAAAACAACCCCCTTGCCACAGCAAAGGCCTTTTTAGCTTTCGCCAGAGCAATATCTATATGTTTGTCAAAATACAGATATTGGTCCAACCAAATGCCTAGATACCTTACTACACTTTTCACATCTAACGGCCGTCCCTGCGGGTCAATTATGCCGAACTTACGCCAGTTTGTGCGCGTATCCCATGCTGCCATGTACAGCGGGGTCCTGAAAAGGATAGTTTCACACTTCAGGAAGTTGATAATCAACTTCCAGTCGTCGCAAAATCGCTGAATTTGTTCGAAGTCACATTGCAACAAGTTATTTATTACTTCGACCTTCGGACCTGATCTGTGCGCTACTAGATCGTCGGCGTACGCAATTAAGTGCGGCATGGAACTTATAAGATCTGCAGTGAATATTGAGAACAAGATCGGCGAACCAACAGCTCCCTGTTGCAGACCATTTTTGAAGATGGTAGACCATGGTAGAAGTTACGTCGCCACTTTTCACGACGAACTTTCTGCCTATTATCATGTCATAGATCGTGTATAGCAATGGTTTACTTATGCCGAGCCTGACCAGCTTGAGGAAGAGACCCTCTAACCAAACGGTGTCGAACGCTTTCTCCAAGTCAATCAGACAGGCACCCGTGCATTGCTTTTTGTCTTTGTTCCACTGAATGTCGGATACCAGTTTGGACGCGGCATGTATAGTTTCATGCCCCGCCCTGAATCCGAACTGGTTGTCCGGTATGATTTTATTTTCCTCAACCCATTGTTTCAGAACTCGAATGACTATCTTTTCAAAAACCTTGCTTATGCAAGGGAGAAGACTGATCGACCGAAGATTTGTCGGGATAGATTTGTCTTTGTCCCGTTTAGGGATTGGTTGCACTACAGCTGTTTTCCAGTGTGCCGGGTAATAAACATTACTCAGAGCATTATTGAACAGTGTTGTGTAAATCTGCACGGCTTCGGGGGGAGGATAGCGAAGCACAATAATTGGTATACCATCGATTCCCACCGACTTTTTCTTCTTCAGCGAGTTTAAGATACCCTTAAGATCTTCTTGAGAGATCAAGATGTGATTTCCATCATTGGCGACGGCATTATTTGCCATGTTATCGTCACTGAACCTGGTAAAACCAGGATTCTCAGATCGCCATTGACTTATCTCGTTTCGGAGCTCGAAGTGGTTTTGCGAGGCGCTATGCTCCAGGTCATGATTCGGCCTACGAACCTCGTTGACCGTATACACTCGCTGAAACACAGCACCAATTGCTTTCACCTTCTCCTGGGTCTGGATCTTCAACCACGAAGAAGTCGTTGTCTAGCACTGCCCCATCTGGATCGATGCCAACTGAAGTCAGTAGTTGGTGGTTATTTGTCGTCCTGGGAAGTCTAACGGCCTGAATGTCGTTTTGATCTTTCCTCCGAAATATTTTATTTACTTGTGGGAACATACCCGGGTTGTTAGAACGTACAGCCCGGATCTTATTGCCCCAGTGCAAGCTTATGGCCAAACTATAATTGATACGTATTAACTGTTGGAGGTTCTTAATCTCCGATTTCAATGCCCTAACTTCCGCGTTTTGTGGGTCTGTAAACCGCCTGTGCAAGAGTTTGAGTCTTGACAGCAGCCTACTTTTGTGCACGTGAAGTCTATACTCAATGCAATATCGTCTATACTCATTGGCCGTGGATGTTGGTAGGCATTTCTTATCTGTCCTGATCTATTCAAAATGGGTGGTCTATTTCTCCATTACAGTTGCCTTGAATTGTTCCTATTTTGAAAATATGTGCTGCTATTAACTCTATTAGTAGTACCGATATTATTAAAAGATCTATGTTCAGAATTATTATTGTACTCGAAACTCCGATCTGATCTTTGCGGCGTATTGTTACGTTTGCTTTGATTATTCTTATTATATCTACTTCCGTTACCGTATGAATTAAAATGGCTTTACAAAATATCCTCCTTGGATTTTTGAGTTGAAAATTATATGGAACAATAAACCCTTTTCCTCCTCGTCAGTGTAAACTGGATCAGTTCTCTCCACTGCCTCAATGAATGATGCAAAGTGCCTGGCTCTCCCGAAAATGTGGGTAAGAACGTCATCTCCTTCTCCAGTCCAGAACGTACATTGGACGGTTGCATTGTACCAGTAACTGCGTTAAGGTTACAACACACTGTTCAGTTGGATTAGCCATTTCACGATTTTTATCGAAAGGTCTTTCACGATTTCCTATACGATCATTTTTGGCTGATTAAACACTTCACTTTAATTCACGTTTTGTGCTTTTTTCTACACACTAAGTTTTTTTTCGTAAGCTCACTTCGTTTCCCACTTTTTGTTATAATTTGTTTAACCCAACTGCGCCAGTTAAGTATCTTTACTAATTTCAATAAAAACACTTTTTGGTACTTTGTTGTATGAATACTTTATTGTCGACTTTACACTTTAAAATATTCCAATCAAAGAACACCTTGACCTCGGCTATTATCTTTTATTCCCGCTTTCTGCTTGGAGAATGAACTAAGTTCACCTCGTCGCCAGGTGTTGCTGACGAAGACATTTCAATTGTTGAAAAATGAACTCTGTTCAACTCATTGCGAGTTGTTGTTGAGGATGTCCGTGTCATGTTACTACATGTAACTCACGCGACTTCAACCCAAATGAGAAATCAAAGGAAAACGGTATGGTCTCAATACAAATGCATTTTCATTTTGTCCTTACCAAACGAACTGTAACTCGCCACAACACCAGTGAGCTAGACAACCTGTATGTATGTATGTATGTATTTTTTTTTATTAGCAACAATTTGCATTTTTACAATTGAGAAGTACATAGATATGGTTTATCTTACCTTACTTATGAAAAATTTAAATACGAGCACAAAATCAATTTTACCAAAGAAAAAAACTGAAGGAAAAGCTAATAAAAAATGCATGCATGCAAAATCTCACAGTTTTGTAGATTGGTGTACCCTTTTGTGGACACATGAAGTATTAATAGAATTTTATATATAAATGCAATAACTTTATACATTGATTAATAAATAAAACATATAATATTAAAAAACATTTGCAAGATTAAAAACGAGGGGGTTATCTGATATGTACTATTCGTTCTTTTACCGTTTCAATTTTGGCTATTTCGTGGAGTTCTGAAGTTGAAAAATACCATGGTAGTTTTAGGATCAATTTTAATACCTTATTTTGAAGAACTTGCAACTTCTTAATGTGACAGTTTGCGCAGTTGCCCCATACAGGAGCTGCGTAGAACAAAATGGCTTGGAAGATAGATTTATATATTATGAGCTTGTTTTCTTTGCTTAGTTCTGACTTGCGACAAATGAATGGGTATAGTACTTTAATGGTTTTGTTGACTTTACTAACGACATTACTTGTATGTTGGCCAAAAGTCAGTCCTTTATCCATAATGACTCCTAGATATTTAACAAATGGTGCCCAGTCAATCTGATTTCCGCAAAACTATTAAATTTCCTGCAGGCAAAAAACAAGATTTTCTTTTTCGAGAAAAAAAGATTGCTTGTGTTTTTTGAAGATTAATTTTTCCAATCTGAAAGATATTTAAGCAACTTATCCAACCCTGATTGCAAGTTAGACTCAATTATTGAGCCTAAGGAATCAGACGAATAAATACATGTATCATCTGCAAAAATTGAAGAATGGCATCCAGGAAGTGTTGGGAAATCAGATGTATAGATGTTGTAAAGAATGGGGGCCAATACGGAACCCTGAGGAACACCGGCAGGGATCCATTGGACGTCAGATGGGGTTTGGTTCACAAATACTTTAAAACTTCTTGCAGTTAAGAAAGACTATAGTTTTTATGAGGTACATAGGAAAGTTAAATTGTAAGAGTTTGTGGACAAGGCCATTGTGCCATACAGTGTCAAACGCTTTTTCAACATCCAAGAGAACCATGCCAGTGCTTTTGCCTAATGAAAAAGATTCAAGTACATGTTTTTTGATTCTGTAAACTTGGTGTGAAGTATTGTGATGTGGTCGAAAGCCGAATTGTTGTTGTGGTAAAATATTGTATTCTTCCAGGTGTAGCATTAATTTATTTTTGATGAACTTTTCAAAACATTTACTAAGAGAACTTAGAAGGCTTATGGGGTGATAATTCAAGGGATCATTCAAGGGCTTCCCTGGCTTGGGTATTGGGATAATTTTGGCGCATTTCCAATCATAAGGAAAGTAACCTATTTTGAGGCATCCATTAAAAATTGATTGTAATATCTTAAGAGCCAACGTAGGAAGGTGTTTTAGATAAATGTTTCTAATTCCGTCAAATCCGACTGACTTACGAGGTTTTAGTGTAGCTACGATAGACTTAAGCTCATTCAGCCCAACCGTATCAGCGTCATAAGGCTGAGTTTGGTTGTTTATCAGGCGTAAAGAAACTTCAACAATATTATCAGTAACATTACGTACTGTACTCGAGATTTGGTGGTTTGATAAAAATGTATTGGCTAAAATGTTTGCTTTTTCTGAATTGGAAACAGCTTGTTCAGTAGAAGTTTTCAGGAAAGGAATAAACGTGAGCTTGTTCTTAATAACTTTTACGATGTTCCAAAAGGGTTTGCTGCATTTATCCAAGTCTCTCAATTTATGGTTCCACTCAATGTTTTTAAATAACTGTATCTCCTGTCTAATTTTTGTAGTTAGATACCTGGACGCATTCAGGTAATCCTCTATTCTAAGTTGCTGCCGTTCCCGCGTAGGCTGTTTCGAAATTTAATGAGCTGTAGTATATGTCTAGGCAGATTGGTTGAGCCATTAAAACACAAAGCCTTTTTAGGAACTACTTCATCAGCGGTGTTTAAAATTGATGAGGTTAACGTTTCAAGTGCAAGGTCAATGGAATCCGGAGAATTTAAACTGAAATTTCCTTCACCAGACGCATGTCTTAAATTACGTTTCAGTACGGAAGTATATCGTAACCAATCAGTGCTATTGAAGTCTTTGACCCGAGTGTCACTGAGAATTGGTGACACTAATATGGAATTTTTAACAGGTAAATGATCTGAACTGAGATCATTGATTGTTAGCGGTTGACTAATCAAACCTACTGTGTTGGTAACAAACAGGTCCAGAGTGGATGGATTTGCTCTCGCAGATGGTGGGTAGTAAGTAGGATTTGGTGAGGATAAGATTGAAATTGGGTACCGAGACCTAAGCTCGGCTAATACAATCCCGTAACTATTAGCTCGAAGACAGTTCCAATCTCGATGCCGGCAGTGAAGATCGCCACCTATAAGGAACCGTCCGTTAGTATTTATTATTTTCCTCATTCAAAAATTGAGTTTCTAGAACCTCCAGGAAAATACACTGCAAAAACTTGCAAGCTACTACTATTACTAAAAAGTATTTCGATACCAATGTTTTCAACAAATTGTGTTCTGACAGTAGGTAATAATTTGTGTTGAATTGATCTTTTCACTACCACCGCGACACCACCGCCAGTTCTATCATGTCGATCATACCGGTAGCATTTATAGAACTTATTAGATAAATTAATATTATCAGATAACCACGTTTCAGATAGTAAGCCTATATCAATATTGTGTTTGCACATAAATGCAAAAAATTCTAGACTTTTATTTCGAATGAATCTTGCATTCCAAGTAATTATGTTAAGGCTCGCATTCGTATTACTTAACATTATATAAATATTTAATAGCTAATTGCGTTATGACATTGAATTGTTCAGATTTGCTATTACATTTACCTAACAATATTATCATCTCAAGAGTAAGGGAATTTATTTCTTCGAAAGAGAAGAGATTATTATTGGTGACCTGCTTCCCATTGCTGTCGCTCGTATGATTGTTAGCTGTGCTCTTCCATGGGTTGGTGCTAATCGATGGTTGTTGTTGCTGCTGTATTGGAGGAGGAGTATGCGAAAGAGAATGTACTTTACGATTTCGAGCGCCGAGCTGGGGGAAAGCTTCACTGTCAAGCATGAAAGGCTGATTGGTTCTCTTAATAGGAGCGGCTGCACGTTTGTTGTTGTTGCTGTTGGCGAGTTTTTCTCTTATTTGGAAAAACGATTGTCGTGAAACACATGATAGGTCGTCAGATTTGTGATGGCCTTTACAGTTGGCGCACTTAAAATCATTTTGATTCCTAGCATAATCCCACTTAACTTGGGTCTTAAATAATGAGCGTACGTTTTTCTTAAGTTCATGTAGTTTGATTGAACCTAACTCGAGAAAAACTATGTAGAATACATTGGCATATTGCTCAATGTGTTTCTTTTTCATTTTTATATTTTGACATTTCAAGTTAAGCGTAGGGTATCTCATCAAGGCCATACAATATGACCTTGAACGATTTGGAAGATGGGAGATCGTGTGTAAAATCACTATCTCTTTTTGCCATTTTATATAATTTAATGTTTGAAGACAAAATGTCTTCAATATTAACCGCCCGGGTTCTTTTGGTAATTTTGAAAACTATACGGATCACTCAGGGGAGATAACGTCTGCTACGAAGAAAGCTCCGATCGCGAGTGACCAGCTAGACAACCTGTTAGAATAATTCACGAACGGCAACAATAAGGCAATAGAAGTAGCCTGTCCACTAAAAACTTTCGAAAAAACTCCCAAACCGCGATGGTGGAATGCAGATTTAAAGAAATTTCGACGAACAAGTTGAAGAAAATTCAACAAGGCAAAGAATACAAAAGAGGCTCTAGACTGGGATTCATACAAAGAATCCGTGAATTCATACAAAACTGAACTCAGAAAAATGAAAACATCAACATGGAAAAGCACAAAATCAATTTTACCAAAGAAAAAAACTGAAGGAAAAGCTAATAAAAAATGCATGCATGCAAAATCTCACAGTTTTGTAGATTGGTGTACCCTTTTGTGGACACATGAAGTATTAATAGAATTTTATATATAAATGCAATAACTTTATACATTGATTAATAAATAAAACATATAATATTAAAAAACATTTGCAAGATTAAAAACGAGGGGGTTATCTGATATGTACTATTCGTTCTTTTACCGTTTCAATTTTGGCTATTTCGTGGAGTTCTGAAGTTGAAAAATACCATGGTAGTTTTAGGATCAATTTTAATACCTTATTTTGAAGAACTTGCAACTTCTTAATGTGACAGTTTGCGCAGTTGCCCCATACAGGAGCTGCGTAGAACAAAATGGCTTGGAAGATAGATTTATATATTATGAGCTTGTTTTCTTTGCTTAGTTCTGACTTGCGACAAATGAATGGGTATAGTACTTTAATGGTTTTGTTGACTTTACTAACGACATTACTTGTATGTTGGCCAAAAGTCAGTCCTTTATCCATAATGACTCCTAGATATTTAACAAATGGTGCCCAGTCAATCTGATTTCCGCAAAACTATTAAATTTCCTGCAGGCAAAAAACAAGATTTTCTTTTTCGAGAAAAAAAGATTGCTTGTGTTTTTTGAAGATTAATTTTTCCAATCTGAAAGATATTTAAGCAACTTATCCAACCCTGATTGCAAGTTAGACTCAATTATTGAGCCTAAGGAATCAGACGAATAAATACATGTATCATCTGCAAAAATTGAAGAATGGCATCCAGGAAGTGTTGGGAAATCAGATGTATAGATGTTGTAAAGAATGGGGGCCAATACGGAACCCTGAGGAACACCGGCAGGGATCCATTGGACGTCAGATGGGGTTTGGTTCACAAATACTTTAAAACTTCTTGCAGTTAAGAAAGACTATAGTTTTTATGAGGTACATAGGAAAGTTAAATTGTAAGAGTTTGTGGACAAGGCCATTGTGCCATACAGTGTCAAACGCTTTTTCAACATCCAAGAGAACCATGCCAGTGCTTTTGCCTAATGAAAAAGATTCAAGTACATGTTTTTTGATTCTGTAAACTTGGTGTGAAGTATTGTGATGTGGTCGAAAGCCGAATTGTTGTTGTGGTAAAATATTGTATTCTTCCAGGTGTAGCATTAATTTATTTTTGATGAACTTTTCAAAACATTTACTAAGAGAACTTAGAAGGCTTATGGGGTGATAATTCAAGGGATCATTCAAGGGCTTCCCTGGCTTGGGTATTGGGATAATTTTGGCGCATTTCCAATCATAAGGAAAGTAACCTATTTTGAGGCATCCATTAAAAATTGATTGTAATATCTTAAGAGCCAACGTAGGAAGGTGTTTTAGATAAATGTTTCTAATTCCGTCAAATCCGACTGACTTACGAGGTTTTAGTGTAGCTACGATAGACTTAAGCTCATTCAGCCCAACCGTATCAGCGTCATAAGGCTGAGTTTGGTTGTTTATCAGGCGTAAAGAAACTTCAACAATATTATCAGTAACATTACGTACTGTACTCGAGATTTGGTGGTTTGATAAAAATGTATTGGCTAAAATGTTTGCTTTTTCTGAATTGGAAACAGCTTGTTCAGTAGAAGTTTTCAGGAAAGGAATAAACGTGAGCTTGTTCTTAATAACTTTTACGATGTTCCAAAAGGGTTTGCTGCATTTATCCAAGTCTCTCAATTTATGGTTCCACTCAATGTTTTTAAATAACTGTATCTCCTGTCTAATTTTTGTAGTTAGATACCTGGACGCATTCAGGTAATCCTCTATTCTAAGTTGCTGCCGTTCCCGCGTAGGCTGTTTCGAAATTTAATGAGCTGTAGTATATGTCTAGGCAGATTGGTTGAGCCATTAAAACACAAAGCCTTTTTAGGAACTACTTCATCAGCGGTGTTTAAAATTGATGAGGTTAACGTTTCAAGTGCAAGGTCAATGGAATCCGGAGAATTTAAACTGAAATTTCCTTCACCAGACGCATGTCTTAAATTACGTTTCAGTACGGAAGTATATCGTAACCAATCAGTGCTATTGAAGTCTTTGACCCGAGTGTCACTGAGAATTGGTGACACTAATATGGAATTTTTAACAGGTAAATGATCTGAACTGAGATCATTGATTGTTAGCGGTTGACTAATCAAACCTACTGTGTTGGTAACAAACAGGTCCAGAGTGGATGGATTTGCTCTCGCAGATGGTGGGTAGTAAGTAGGATTTGGTGAGGATAAGATTGAAATTGGGTACCGAGACCTAAGCTCGGCTAATACAATCCCGTAACTATTAGCTCGAAGACAGTTCCAATCTCGATGCCGGCAGTGAAGATCGCCACCTATAAGGAACCGTCCGTTAGTATTTATTATTTTCCTCATTCAAAAATTGAGTTTCTAGAACCTCCAGGAAAATACACTGCAAAAACTTGCAAGCTACTACTATTACTAAAAAGTATTTCGATACCAATGTTTTCAACAAATTGTGTTCTGACAGTAGGTAATAATTTGTGTTGAATTGATCTTTTCACTACCACCGCGACACCACCGCCAGTTCTATCATGTCGATCATACCGGTAGCATTTATAGAACTTATTAGATAAATTAATATTATCAGATAACCACGTTTCAGATAGTAAGCCTATATCAATATTGTGTTTGCACATAAATGCAAAAAATTCTAGACTTTTATTTCGAATGAATCTTGCATTCCAAGTAATTATGTTAAGGCTCGCATTCGTATTACTTAACATTATATAAATATTTAATAGCTAATTGCGTTATGACATTGAATTGTTCAGATTTGCTATTACATTTACCTAACAATATTATCATCTCAAGAGTAAGGGAATTTATTTCTTCGAAAGAGAAGAGATTATTATTGGTGACCTGCTTCCCATTGCTGTCGCTCGTATGATTGTTAGCTGTGCTCTTCCATGGGTTGGTGCTAATCGATGGTTGTTGTTGCTGCTGTATTGGAGGAGGAGTATGCGAAAGAGAATGTACTTTACGATTTCGAGCGCCGAGCTGGGGGAAAGCTTCACTGTCAAGCATGAAAGGCTGATTGGTTCTCTTAATAGGAGCGGCTGCACGTTTGTTGTTGTTGCTGTTGGCGAGTTTTTCTCTTATTTGGAAAAACGATTGTCGTGAAACACATGATAGGTCGTCAGATTTGTGATGGCCTTTACAGTTGGCGCACTTAAAATCATTTTGATTCCTAGCATAATCCCACTTAACTTGGGTCTTAAATAATGAGCGTACGTTTTTCTTAAGTTCATGTAGTTTGATTGAACCTAACTCGAGAAAAACTATGTAGAATACATTGGCATATTGCTCAATGTGTTTCTTTTTCATTTTTATATTTTGACATTTCAAGTTAAGCGTAGGGTATCTCATCAAGGCCATACAATATGACCTTGAACGATTTGGAAGATGGGAGATCGTGTGTAAAATCACTATCTCTTTTTGCCATTTTATATAATTTAATGTTTGAAGACAAAATGTCTTCAATATTAACCGCCCGGGTTCTTTTGGTAATTTTGAAAACTATACGGATCACTCAGGGGAGATAACGTCTGCTACGAAGAAAGCTCCGATCGCGAGTGACCAGCTAGACAACCTGTTAGAATAATTCACGAACGGCAACAATAAGGCAATAGAAGTAGCCTGTCCACTAAAAACTTTCGAAAAAACTCCCAAACCGCGATGGTGGAATGCAGATTTAAAGAAATTTCGACGAACAAGTTGAAGAAAATTCAACAAGGCAAAGAATACAAAAGAGGCTCTAGACTGGGATTCATACAAAGAATCCGTGAATTCATACAAAACTGAACTCAGAAAAATGAAAACATCAACATGGAAAAGGTTCTGTAAAAATATCAAAAACTCCTCGAAAACCTCAAGACTCCGAGAGATCATATCAACCTGTTCAAACGTACCCAGCTTCTTCAAGAAGGCCGACGGTACGTGGACATCATCCAATGCTTAATCTGTCAAACTACTGGTGGATACCCATTTGCCAGAGCAAACCCAGTACTGCGTTTCAATTCAAACCCAGTAAAAGTCGTAGGATAACGTAGGCAAGAAAAAGTTTAAGTCCATATAAATCAACGAGACTTGACGGCATTATGCCAGCCGAAGTTCGACAAACTTCCGGCAAGATAACACCATGGCTGGAAATAATTTTTAAGACTGCCTATCCATGTGTTACAACCCAATAAGACGTCAACAAATCAAGTTAGTCTTCATACCCAAACAAACTTTCGCTGTCTCAACATGCGTACAACAAATGTAGATCTGTGGAAACAGCTCTGCACGCATTGTTACGAAACATTGAGAAATCACTTAACCATAAAGAATACACCATCGGAAAGTACCCCAAGTATTGAAAGACTTAACACAACATGGTCTCACTCTACTCAATAGTGGTCTGAGCTTAAACGCATAGAAAACCGTCGTTTTCACTAAGAAATATAAAATACCTCATATCGACCACCCCATCCTAAATGGTACCAGTTTACAGTTATCATATAAGGCCTATTTACCTAGGCATAATACTAGACAGCAAACTAAACTGGGAATTCAATACAACGGAAAGAGCAAGGAAAACCACCACGGTCTTATATATGAGCAGAAAAGCCATCGGGTACAAATGTGGCCTACAACCCCACATGCCACACTGGCACACATCTCAACGCTGTAAGAAAGGTACAAATACAAGCCGGTATCTGTATAAGTGGAGCCTTGCGAACGACACCCACAGACGCACTTGAAACCATACTAAACCTCCCCCCCCCCTATATATTCCTGACAAGCAAACAGCAACCAACTGTGCAATACGATTAAAAGCATGCTCTCAATGCTCGGATATGCCAAAATCCAATAAGAACAGCAACATACCTTTAATAACCTTGACTATATCTCACCCATATGCTTTTCTGAGAAAAACCCTGATTCCGGAAAGAGACCTGTGGCATGATGGCATGATGGCAGTATTCTCTGAACATCTCAAGCTAAATCCCTGACATCATTCTCTATAAACTCTAAAATAGTTACGTATCTCAGTCGCATATCTCAGGCAACACTTGCCAAATAATAAAATCAAATCTGGCCTAAGCTCGATCGTAAAAGATCTGACAGCCTGATCTTCCTAAAGAGGTCCAAGATCAGCCCGGCAGTGGGGATAATCACCGGACACTGCCTATTAGGTCTCCACGCGAACAGACTAGGACTAATCTCTACCGACTTCTGCAGAAGCTGTCAAGATGAAGAAAAGGAGGGCATGTGCAACACCTTCTCTGCAGCTGACCTGCACTCGCTTCGACTAGGAATGCCACACTTTGCTCTTACTTCTTTAATAAGCTCAGTTACCTTAACGAAACACCAATTAAATCATTACTGAAGTTCACTGACAAGTCTGGCTGGCCATCATGCCGCCCCAACACTTTTGTAAACCCACTTGGCAGTACAATGGGGCTATTTTTGGCCTAAGCGCAACCCCCAGGGTAATATTGACTTCAGTGCAGCCTGACTGTTCAACTAAGATGGTTATATCTGATGGTGTGATATCGGTTGTGTGTATGAATTTGGCTGCATTACCTATTGAGAGAATCTCTGCTTGGAAGACACTGCATAGATCAGGGAGTCTAAAATATTCCTGCATGTTCAGGGTGTCCGAGTGGAATCCAGCTCCAGTACCTGTGTCCATTTTTGATCCATCGGTGAAAAGGCCAATCTCTTGGTAGTTGATAACGACGTTCGAAAGCCATTTGTCTCTGTCGGGAAACAGAATTGGTATTCTGAGAGAGCAATCGTTATGGGCAGATATGTATATAGTCGGTTGTAACAGCCAGGCTACAGTTACCTTTTATCAAGATAACTAGGTCATCTACAATATGCTATGGTCTTTGTGCCTTTCTCCATGAAGATTTTAAGGATTTTGTTGACTGTAAGAAGCCTCATCAATGGGGAGAGAACTCCACCATGTGGAGTGCCTCTAGTTCTCACCTTCATTATAGAAGTGTGTCCAATGTCTGCGTTGATAATTCTGCTGTTGACCATATTACCGATCCAGAATACAATGGATGCGTCTACTAATTGTCTTCTAGAGCTGTTATTGTTGCTTATGTGGTTACATAATTGAAGGCTCTCTGATGTCGAGGAGAGCAGCCAATGTAAATTATTACGTATTCTGCGAATTTTCAATTTCCCGAACAACACTTTGAACTGATCTACTTTTGAAATAGGCGTGTTGAGTATTGCATAGGTTGTAGGAATTTAGTAGTCCTCTGATGAATAAATCAATGAGTCTCAAAGGTTTTTAGTAGAAACGACGAGAGACTGATTGTCTGTAGTCTTTTGCGGTAGTGTGGTTAGGCTTACCCGCTTTAGGTATGAAAACTATTTTTACCTCTCTCCACTGTATTGGGATGTACCTCGCAAGCAGTTGGAGAAGATGCTTCCGAGCTTAGGTACAAGTGGTTTTGTGATTTTTGAAGCATCGCTTGCAAAATATCGTCCAGCTCTGGCGATTTAAAAGGTTTGAGCGAATTTATTGCTCATGATAATAATTTTTCCTCTGTGATAATTTCTTTTATTACTTTTTCAGTTGTATAGACCGTGGAAAACGTCCCCCCTGGGGGATTGTGGTTACTTGGTTTTTACAACCTGGGAAGCGAGTTTCAGTCAGCAGTTCTAGGGATTCTTGACTGGATTTTGTTTCATAGCCATCCGGTTTAAGGATGAATACTGGGACACAGGACCCCTTGGATAAGACCTTACTGAGCCTTGCAGCTACGTTTGGATCTTCTATGGATTCACAGAAATCACGCCAGGATTTAGACTTTGCTGCTCTAGTTTTACTCCTGTACATGTTGAAGGTGTAACTGTCCGAGTCTTCAGATCTTTTGCTAAGTTGCCTTAGCTCTGTAGTCCACCAGACTGTGCAGGTTTTCTTGCTAGCACGTTGCAGAGGTTTCTGTCTGCAGCTGCTAGACAGAATCCAAAAGCGTGCGATAAAACTTATTGGAGGCAACAATGTCGCAGAGTCATCAGACTCGCTCGAACATCGACGTACCGTACAAAGGTCCGTATTTTATCGCTATTTCAACAAACGATGCGATGCTCACTGTGAGCTACAGTGAGCAACTACCCTTAAGGCTACTTTCAGACGCATAGTTAAATTTAGAGACTCGTTCTTCAGCCGCAATACGCATGTATTGAATGCTCTTCCCAGCCCAATATTTCGCACATACCACAACCCGCAGATATTTAAGTAATGTACATACACGTTTACATCAAAATGTATATTAGAATTAAACAAATGATTCGGATATTTCAAAAGTGAGCGAAACTGGATTGTTAAACAATTCAGACATAATTAATAAAAAGTATAGTTTGGGGTAAATGAAGTACATAGAAATGGTGGATCAATTGAACATTTAATAACATAAAGAAGTGTTCACAGAATCAATTAAAAAAGCACTTCAAATTAGGTCAGGTATAAATGCTGTGTTAAAAAAGATACGTAGATATCAGTCAGTTATATATTGTAGATAAAGTAAACAAGAAGCTTAGGGATTAATAAAATACAAATGTGACTTTCTATGATGAGATAAATGTTTTACAGAGATGTGCAGTATGTATTTGTCTGCATTATCTATTGCTAGAATCTCTGCTTGGAAGACTTTGCATAGATCAGGGAGTCTAAAATATTCCTGTATGTTCAGGGTGTCCGAGTGGAATCCAGCTCTAGTACCTGTGTTCATTTTTGATCCATCGGTGAAAAGGGCAATCTCTTGGTAGTTGATAACGACGTTCGAAAGCCATTTGTCTCTGTCGGGAAATAGAATTGGTATTCTGAGAGAGCAATCGTTATGGGCAGATATGTATATAGTCGGTTGTAACAGCCAGGCTACAGTGACCATGTCTCTTTACGAGGAAAGCTATTATTTTGGTTGTAGCCGAATGTCCATAGTTGGCTTGATTCCACAGAGAGGATTCGCTTTGTCTGACAAAGCTTTTTGCAACGCAGCCTTTTATGAATAAGTCAAGTAGAAGGAGGTGAAGAATGTGGTGGCCCGTGGCGTTGTGGGTATGTGCGTCGACTCCTACGCACTTGGACCTACTTGCCTGGGTTCGATTCTTGGTACGACAAGAAATACTTTTCACGGCCCCACCTCTTTCGAGTCACTGACAATGCTCAAAGAGTATAACTGTCTAGAAAAAGCTTCTCAAACTTGGCCGGTCGGAGTCGGCATAAAACTGTAGGTCCTTTCCACTAGTGATAGAACAATAGCACGCACAACACGATTGGTTGCTGAAAACCTAGGCCCTAGCCCTTTACGGGTTGTAGCGAAACCCACATTATTATTATATCCGCCCCCAAGACCCTGCAAGATCCCCTGCACCTGCTAGACAGAATCCAAAAGCGTGCGATAAAACTTATAGGAGGCAACAATGTCGCAGAGTCATCAGACTCGCTCTAACATCGACGTACCGTATTTGCTTTGTCCGTATTTTATCGCTATTTGAACAAACGATGCGATGCTCACTGTGAACTACAGTGAGCAACTACCCTTAAGCCTACTTTCAGACGCATAGTTAAATTTAGATACTCGTTTTTCAGCCGCACTACGCATGTATGGAATGCTCTTTCCAGCCCAATATTTCGCACATACCACAACCCGCAGATATTTAAGAAAAGTACATACACGTTTACATCAAAATGTATATTAGAATTAAACAAATGATTCGGATATTTCAAAAGTGAGCGAAACTGGATTGTTAAACAATTCAGACATAATTAATAAAAAGTATAGTTTGGGGTGAATGAAGTACATAGAAATGGTGGATCAATTGAACATTTAATAACATAAAGAAGTGTTCACAGAATCAATTAAAAAAGCACTTCAAATTAGGTCAGGTATAAATGCTGTGTTAAAAAAGATACGTAGATATCAGTCAGTTATATATTGTAGATAAAGTAAACAAGAAGCTTAGGGATTAATAAAATACAAATGTGACTTTCTATGATGAGATAAATGTTTTACAGAGATGTGCAGTATGTATTTGTCTGCATTATCTATTGCTAGAATCTCTGCTTGGAAGACTTTGCATAGATCAGGGAGTCTAAAATATTCCTGTATGTTCAGGGTGTCCGAGTGGAATCCAGCTCTAGTACCTGTGTTCATTTTTGATCCATCGGTGAAAAGGGCAATCTCTTGGTAGTTGATAACGACGTTCGAAAGCCATTTGTCTCTGTCGGGAAATAGAATTGGTATTCTGAGAGAGCAATCGTTATGGGCAGATATGTATATAGTCGGTTGTAACAGCCAGGCTACAGTGACCATGTCTCTTTACGAGGACAGCTATTATATTGGTTGTAGCCGCATGTCCATAGTTGGCTTGATTCCACAGAGAGGATTCGCTTTGTCAGACAACGCTTTTTGCAACGCAGCCTTTTATGAATAAGTCAAGTAGAAGGAGGTGAAGAATCATGTCCAAACCTGCTTGCGGCGTGCTCCTTATAGCTCCCGTTGTACAGAGAGCAGCTGTCCTTTGTACTTTGATAATCGTGTTCATATAGCTTTTTATTTTGCTGGCGGTCAACCAGACTAGGGCCCCATAGATAATAATGGGTCTAATGATTGCTGTGTACATTCAATGAATGATGTACTTACAGCCTTTTATGAATAAGTCAAGTGGAAGGAGATGAAGAATCATGTCTAAGCCTGCTTGCAGCGTGTTCCTTATAGCTCACGTTGTACAAAGAGCAGCTGTCCTTTGTACTTTGCTGAGCAGGTTCATATAGCTTTATATACTGCTGGCAGTCCACCAGATTAGGGCCCCATAGGTAATAATCGGTCTAATAATTGTTGTGTACATTCAATGAATGATGTACGGTTGCAAGGCTCATATTTTGCCGAAAGTCTTTTTGCAAGCATACCATTTGGTCATCCTTTCCTCCACGTTCCTCCTAAATGGAGAGTTTGGAGTCAAGAATGATGCCTAGTTACTTGGCCTCCATTGTGAGTTTGAGTGGAGTTCCATCTAAAATAGGGGGCAATTTTGGGAATCTCTCTTTTCCTGGCGAACAAAACCAGTTCAATTTTCATGGGGTTTATATTCAAACCCTGTCTTGTCTGCAAAGGAGAGTTCCTTCAATGCAAATTCCATTCGTTCGCGTGTAGTTGGTAGAAATTTACCTTTTATCAAGATAAATAGGTCATCTACAATATGCTATGGTCTTTGTGCCTTTCTCCATGAAGATTTTAAGGATTTTGTTGACTGTAAGAAGCCTCATCAATGGGGAGAGAACTCCACCATGTGGAGTGCCTCTAGTTCTCACCTTCATTATAGAAGTGTGTCCAATGTCTGCGTTGATAATTCTGCTGTTGACCATATTACCGATCCAGAATACAATGGATGCGTCTACTAATTGTCTTCTAGAGCTGTTATTGTTGCTTATGTGGTTACATAATTGAAGGCTCTCTGATGTCGAGGAGAGCAGCCAATGTAAATTATTACGTATTCTGCGAATTTTCAATTTCCCGAACAACACTTTGAACTGATCTACTTTTGAAATAGGCGTGTTGAGTATTGCATAGGTTGTAGGAATTTATTAGTCCTCTGATGAATAAATCAATGAGTCTCAAAGGTTTTTAGTAGAAACGACGAGAGACTGATTGTCTGTAGTCTTTTGCGGTAGTGTGGTTAGGCTTACCCGATTTAGGTATGAAAACTATTTTTACCTCTCTCCACTGTATTGGGATGTACCTCGCAAGCAGTTGGAGAAGATGCTTCCGAGCTTAGGTACAAGTGGTTTTGTGATTTTTGAAGCATCGCTTGCAAAATATCGTCCAGCTCTGGCGATTTAAAAGGTTTGAGCGAATTTATTGCTCATGATAATAATTTTTCCTCTGTGATAATTTCTTTTATTACTTTTTCAGTTGTATAGACCGTGGAAAACGTCCCCCCTGGGGGATTGTGGTTACTTGGTTTTTACAACCTGGGAAGCGAGTTTCAGTCAGCAGTTCTAGGGATTCTTGACTGGATTTTGTTTCATAGCCATCCGGTTTAAGGATGAATACTGGGACACAGGACCCCTTGGATAAGACCTTACTGAGCCTTGCAGCTACGTTTGGATCTTCTATGGATTCACAGAAATCACGCCAGGATTTAGACTTTGCTGCTCTAGTTTTACTCCTGTACATGTTGAAGGTGTAACTGTCCGAGTCTTCAGATCTTTTGCTAAGTTGCCTTAGCTCTGTAGTCCACCAGACTGTGCAGGTTTTCTTGCTAGCACGTTGCAGAGGTTTCTGTCTGCAGCTGCTAGACAGAATCCAAAAGCGTGCGATAAAACTTATTGGAGGCAACAATGTCGCAGAGTCATCAGACTCGCTCGAACATCGACGTACCGTATTTTCTTTGTCCGTATTTTATCGCTATTTGAACAAACGATGCGATGCTCACTGTGAGCTACAGTGAGCAACTACCCTTAAGGCTACTTTCAGACGCATAGTTAAATTTAGAGACTCGTTCTTCAGCCGCAATACGCATGTATTGAATGCTCTTCCCAGCCCAATATTTCGCACATACCACAACCCGCAGATATTTAAGTAATGTACATACACGTTTACATCAAAATGTATATTAGAATTAAACAAATGATTCGGATATTTCAAAAGTGAGCGAAACTGGATTGTTAAACAATTCAGACATAATTAATAAAAAGTATAGTTTGGGGTAAATGAAGTACATAGAAATGGTGGATCAATTGAACATTTAATAACATAAAGAAGTGTTCACAGAATCAATTAAAAAAGCACTTCAAATTAGGTCAGTTATAAATGCTGTGTTAAAAAAGATACGTAGATATCAGTCAGTTATATATTGTCGATAAAGTAAACAAGAAGCTAAGGGACTACTAAAATACAAATGTGACCTTCTATGATGAGATAAATGATTTACAATGACGACATATGCCCTAAGTGGAGCTCCCTCTTTATCTATATATATGTACGTAAAATATTATCTTTGCTGAACCGATTCATTATTCAGCAAGAGAGTTAATTGGCGTATCCACCACCCTTAGCAATAGGTTGGCCGAACCAAATATAACCCTAGGCCTTATTCAAGAGCCTTGAGTTAGAAGCGAACACATAAGAGGTCTCCAGAATGAGACAAGTAAGTTTATTTACATGTGCGGAGAACCTGCGCCTAGAGTGGTCTGTTTCATTAAGAGTAATATTAACTTTCTTCCCAACCCAGAATTCATAACAAGAGAATTGGTGGCACTACTCCTGGAAGTCCCTACAGAAAATGGAACATAAACCATTGAAGTTCACTACATCATTAGTTGCGATCCAAATGCCCATTACGAGGTATGAGGAATTAGGGATGCTAACTGAAGAGGTGAGTGTCTTCCAGAATATCTTACGAGTAGTGAGGTAGAAAGAAGACCTACCTTCATAAATGCAAGTCTATTTATTTCTAATTCAATTGGGAATTGGCATGCGTCAGACGAACTATCCCTGTGGGACTACCAACACATAAGGTTCGACATAACTTGCCAACTCTCAGCTGTTGCCACCAGACAAGGCCCAAACGCATAGATTGTGAGCTTTTTCGAGAAGGAAATGCTACGAAAACATTGCTGGCATGCCGGTAGCGGCACGAATATACAAACCACTCGTAAATGAACAGGTAAACTTTATAGGATTGTTATAGAAACAAGACGGAGCCTATACGAAGGACAGAGAAGTCACACGTAGAACGTTGCTTCATGTACTCTTCGCCTTGTAACAAAACCAATTCCCACTCTAACTCAGTAGACCACAAGGTCTTTGTCAACAAAAGAGTTAACAGTCTATCTGGGAATATCTTTCGTAAAGACAAGGTCGAAGAGACCATAGGCACCTTCGAACCTTCATTCGGGGTGCCGGTCTCTTTCCAACACTTCTGCAGATATACCGGAATTAAAAGCTTTATTTAGAGCCATTTACAATTGGTAAGATACATTCCAATTCCCGGGAGACAGGTTAATGTTGTTTTTATTCCCAAACCGGATGCGGCCCAAACAAATAATGCCTTAGAGTGCGATTTTTTTTTGGCATACACAGAAACTGAAATGAGTCCCATAGACATACTGGAAAATTTATTAAAGAACTTGTTGCAACATGTTCAGACTATTGTCAGGCATTGGCACTCGGTCCAAGGCACAATCGGTCAAGTACATGATTTATTGACACGAGAGAGCCACAATACTCTCCTTTCACATATACTTATGCATTTCTGTCTTGATTTCATCCACACCGGTGGATTAGCCAACTTTAGCGATTCAATCGCCATTTAGACTTTCTTTACCGTTCTTTCAGCTCCGAAAGGAGCTCGCTCCATCTGCGCAAAATGTCTATCTCATTGGAAAGCAACACACCATCTCTGGATTTGATTCGTTCGATCATCTTGAATTTCCTTCCTCTGACTAGGCGAATAGCTTGCCAGAACACCTTTTTCGCAGATCTATGGCCGCTTTCCAACTTCTCGCCGAACTTCTTCCAAGACTCCTCTTTAGTTGCTCGCACTGAGTGTACCGGTCACGAGAAAGAGAGTCCAAGAAAATCCATCTTTCGACTCTCAGGAAAAAAGTAAGAAAACTCTTTAATTCTGCAACGAAAACGAAGAGGTGGGACGAATATAGGTTCACTCTCACAGAATACAAATCGGAATTGAAAGGATCAGAAATGGCTACGTGGATGAAATGCTACGAAAACATTGCTGGCATGCCGGTAGCGGCACAAACCACTCGTAAATGAACAGGTAAACATTATAGGATTGTTATAGAAACAAGACGTAGCCTATACGAAGGACAGAGAAGTCACACTTAGAACGTTGCTTTAAGTACTCTTACCTGGTTCGCCTGTAGACCACAGGGTCTTTGTCAACAAAAGAGTTAACAGTCTATCTGGAAAAATCTTTCGTAAAGACAAGGTCGAGTGGGCCATAGGCACCTTCGAACCTTCAAAGCCCCCGATGCTGACGGTCTCTCTCCAGCACTTCTGCAGACATCAAGTGACCTTATCCTACCGGAAGTGACAGCTTTATTTAGAGCCATTTACAATTGGTAAAATACATACCAATTCCCTGCAGACAGGTTAATGTTGTTTTTATCCCCAAACCGGATACGGCCATAGTGAACTGCCTAAATCTTATAGATCCATAAGTCTAACATCTTTCGCGCTCAAAACAACGCAGAAATTGATTGATGTTCATATTATAGACCGGATGGTACAGAAAAGGCAAATCCACTACAGTTGCCCTTCATTATCTCGTTAAAAAGATAGAAAGTTCACTTGCCTCTAAAGAGATTGCCACGTATGCATTCCTCGATATCGAGGGCTCTTTCGATAACGCCGGCTCTGTAACTGCGGCAAAAATATGAACCCAGGGAGGGGTTTTATCACCCCTGCGGTCTTGAACCGTACTGATGTAATGTAAATTAGACAACATCCATAACTCTGATTAACGAATGGAAAACAAACTTCGCCTAGACATGGTCTGAGGCAATCCAAACGTAATAAAGAAAACATAAGATTGCGAACAAGCTTTCTTACCAGCCATTGTGGCCTGAATTACCACATTAACAATTTGAACCCATGTCAAGACAATGTCTGTCGGCTCTGACTCGAAGAGGATGAAACTTTTGATCACATCTTGTGCGAATGTCCGGCACTAATATGGTTAAGGGAACGTATCTTCCATTGCAAGATACTCACTTCAGTGGTTTTAAAAAACTCCACTACTAAAGACATACTAGCTTTCATGAGGGAATTGGTACGCCTTCTGGGATAACTTCAACCCTCGAATACAATAGATTTATTCGGGTGGCGGTGTCGTTGCCTTCACACATTTTTACAAGAGGAAAAAAAACTCGTCAGCTATCTTGGTCGTTAAGACACTCCACTTCTCTCCACTGAAACGGAGATCCCATACAGAAGGTCACTTTTTGTTTCAATGTAGCTTAGGTGTCTTGTTAGCATCAACCTGGGATCTCGGTAGCTTGAGCTTTGAATTATTTTGAGCCACTGGCTTTTGCCCACCTATTATGGTAGCGGCTTTCTTCCCTCTTCTGAATAGGTGCTGCCATACCTGATGCAGGTTACCTGGGGACATCTCTGCATCCAGGTATGTCTCCTGTCTGAGCTTTACTCTCGTTTTGTTTCGTTAGCTATAACATAGCCCGTTCTACTATTATGGCACCCCACTTACAATAGGTCCTTACCAAGGGACCTGACGGAGCTCCTCATCGGTTGAATCAGTACGTTTTGCTAGTAGCGCCAGGCTAGGCCAGATTAATCGCTTCACTACAAGCACCAACTGGTTCCGATGTTAGGAGAAGTCAATCCGCGTGGTATCACAATGGGCCTACTCTGGCCTAAGTGTGACTGCCCTTAGCAGTCAGCCACTACAACCTAACAACCTAACCTAGTAGCAACCCTGAACTTAGGGCTGACTACCTCTTAGCTTCGTCGGCCTTATATGGGTGGCGCTAATCTTGGAAGACATATAATAACTAAGCGAGCAGAACTCAACAAATGAAAACACAACAAATAATGGCTTAGAGTGCGATTTTTTTTTTGGCATACACAGAAACTGGAATGAGTCCCATAGGCATACATAAAGACTTTCTACACCGTTCTGTCAGCTCCGAAAAGAGCTCGCTCCATCTGCGCAAAGTGTCTACTTCATTGGAAAGCAACACACCATCTTTGGATTTGATTCGTTCGATCATCTTGAATTTCCTTCCTCTGAGTAGGCGAGTGGCCAAAATGTTGTCTGGTGGCAACATGTGAGTGTTGAGGGGTTTTATCACCCCTGCTTACGACTTGGCGATCCACACCGGCGGATTAGCCAACTTAAGCGATTCAATTGCCATAAAGACTTTCTACACCGTTCTTTCAGCTCCGAAAAGAGCTCGCTCCATCTGCGCAAAATGTGTATCTCATTGGAAAGCAACACACCATCTTTGGATTTGATTCGTTCGATCATCTTGAATTTCCTTCCTCTGGCTAGGCGAATGGCTTGCCAGAACACCTTTTTCGCAGATCTATGGCCGCTTTCCAACTTCTCGCCGAACTTCTTCCAAGACTCCTCTTTAGTTGCTCGCACTGAGTGTACCGGTCACGAGGAAGAGAATCCAAGAAAATCCAGTCTCTGCACGTCCTCTTCTCTCACCACAAGCAACCACTCCAAGCCTTTTCACATCACAAACATCCCGCGGAGTGACAATGACAGCTGTTGAAAACAGTGGCCTTTCTTCCTCCACATATCTATTCAACCGGCTCTACGAAATGGTCAAGGCTTTCCATTTGGTGACTGTAAGAAGTGACATTGGGATGAGTGCGCCCTTTTGCGTCGATGATATGCCGTTTTGCGTCTTTAATCGTGTCAACATATTTCTACTTCTTCAGACCAAGAATCAACCTAAAATCGGCAACAAAACGAAAATTAGTCGGTGAAATGGCTTTAAGTATGAAGACCGTAAATCCAATTGCAGCACAGCGGCAGCCTAATGCAAGCAGCCAACTGGAGGGACAACATAGATCCACGGAAGTTTTGGAAGTCCCCACGAATGCACCGTCACCCTCATTACAAATGCGGCATACAAATAGCACTCAGGATGTAATAGGAATCCTCTCTGACTCCGATCCACGTAAACGTACCTTATCGTCCCAACAATTTATTGACAAAGTTCAACAGCAGCGTTGTTTGCATGCATGGACTGACGAAGTGGTTCTCTTTGCTGTACAACACAAATTAAAGGGAGTAGCTAAGGATTGGTTGGATGCACAGCCAGTGTTCTAGAAATGGGCAGAATTCACTAGTGCTCTCATAAACGATTTTCCGAGTTCTATAAACACAGCAGAGATTCATCGAGAGTTAATGAAACGAAAACTTAAACCAGGCGAGTCTTTGGTTGATTATTATTATTTCATGCTTACTATCGGAAGACGTGGGAAATTGGACGATCCTTCAATTAATTCTTACATCATTAATGGAATAAATGACGCCAATATTACACGAACGTTCCTGGCAATGAACTTCCATACCTGCAACGAACTTTTGCGATCATTACACAATTTGTCGTCATTTCCTGTGACCCTGTCAAGAACGATGTCATTATATGCACCGGATGAAGCTACAGACCGGAGCCAGATACGGGGCAAACAATAAATTATCAAAAAACGATCAAATGTTTTAATTTTAATGAAATGGGACATATCTCTTCCAAGTATCCCCAGCCTCCAAGACATATGCAACAAGGTTGGTCATGAAGCTAAGAAATGCAAGTCAATGAAGTCGTCAATTTCCAAGGTCGGACAAAACGAGTCAGTAGCGGAGTTTATTCCTCCGGTCATGAAGAATGTCATCTTGTTTCGGAAGAAATATTCAGCATTTGTGGATACGGGAAGCGATCACTCACTCATAAGTGAATCAACGACTCCCCAGGTCTCAATACGGAAAGTATCTGTGAAGCAGTTCAAAGGGTTTGGTGGTTCAGTTTTGGAATCAAGAGAAAGTACTGAGGTGGTTATCCAGATGGATAAACAGGAACTACGTGTGACGTTCCAGATCGTTGCAGACGAGTTTTTACCACAAGGGATGATTTTAGGTCGTGACGTATTATGCCGGAAAAACCATCGCATGACATTCGAAGCAGGCGTCTTACACATTCGTTCAAACTCAACAGCAATACCTAACATCGGCAACCAGTTGGATGGGACTCAACGTACAAAGGTACTCGAATTGATCTCCAAGTTTGAAGATTGTTTTGGTGAGGATCTTTCTCAACTCGGACGATGCCATACGACCGTTACGGAGATAGAATTGACGAGTAGTAACCCTATAGTTGGTAAACGACACCAAGTTCCATTTACCTACAGGGAAAAGTTGTCTGCTATCACCGAAAACCTCTTGAAGCACAACATTATTCGCCCGAGTAGGTCACCACATGCGGCATCGGTGGTACTTGTTCCAAAGTCTAACGGAGAGAGTCGAATCTGCATCGATTATCGGGCATTTAACTCCGTCACGGTAAAGAAACATTGCATAATGCCTGTGGTCGAGGAACAACTGTCACAGTTGGCCGGTAATAAATTCTTTTCAACACTGGATATGACGGCAGGGTATCAGATACCCTTGAAAGAGGAAAGTAAGGAATTCACGATATTTCTAACCCCGGATGGTTTGTATGAACACAACGTAATGCAGTTTGGTTTAGTAAATGCACCTATGGCTTTTCAAGAAACAATAAAGTTTCCTTTATTCGTAAAACATATTACGCATCGTAAGAATGTAGTAAGCTACATCGACGAATAAATCATCTCTCATTTGGGGATGGAATGACGGTGTTAGATGAGGTTCTGCAAGCGTTAAGAGAGGCCGGACTTACACTCAGACCATCAACGTGCATGATTATGGCAACGACTGTTGATTTTCTTGGGCATGTGCTTGGTTCCGAAGGCATAAGGTGGAAATAAAACAGGGTGCATCGAAGAATTCCAACGACCATCAAACGCAAGTGAGTTACGTCAATTCCTTGGAGTCACGGGGTTCTTCAGGAAATTTGTTCCGGAATATTCCCGCATATCACAACCTTTAACGAAACTCTTGAAGAAGAACGTGAATTTCCAATGGAACTCTGACCAACACGAAGCATTCCAGCGTCTTAAAGCGTGCATCACTAAAGAGCCACTTCTCGTTCTGTTCAACACGGCTAAGGAACATGAGGTGCATACCGATACATGTTCCTTAGGACTATCTGGTATATTGATGCAACGAGAAGCAGTCGGATTCAAACCAGTGTCGTGCTACATCCGTCAATGCAGCGATTCGGAGAGTCAATTTCCCAGTCATGAATTGGAGATATTGGCAATCGTTGAGACTCTGGAATATTTTAGAATTTGTCTATTAGGAACGAGATTCAGAATCATAACGGACTGCAACGCCATCGTTGCAACAAAGTCTGCGTACATCGTCCCGGAGCGAAAATGCAACACGTCGACGGTATGAGCCGGATACCAACTCTTCCACCATTAGAACCGAAGACTGTAGCTGAAAACGTCTTCAAGATAACCGCATTGGATGACGATTTGATTTTAACGTTCGAATCCTAAAAGAAGAAACTACACAACATCCAGGGAAAAAACAAACAGATCGCGACTATGAAATGTTATCCGGACGATTGTATCGCATTGTCGGGGGTCATCATCGCTTGATTATATCAGAACTGGTAAGACGGCGGATTGCCAGAACATGTCATGATTTAGCTGGACATTTCGGAGTTGAGAAGACGATCCAAAGAATTGCCAAGCATTTTTGGTTCCGTATATCGCGTCATGTCCGGAATGTTGTTTGAACAAAGTCAAAGGTGGCAAAAGCGAGAGTCAACTTCATGTAAAGTAGATCATGCCTCTTTTCCTAGAAGTAAAAGAGGTAACTTGTACGTGATAGTAACTATTTGTTCTTTCAGCAAATATGTTGTCCTTAAAGCTGTGAAGAATACCAAGACAGATCCCGTCATCAGTCTGTTAAATGAGATCATGTAAATTTTTGGTCAAACGCTTCAAATCACATCAGACAGAGGTACCGCATATACGTCACGAGAGTTCAACAATTTCGTTACACAACATGGCTTGCACCACGTCAAAACAGCCGTTCGTACCCCAAGGGCAAATGGTTAAGCCGAAAGGGTGAACAAGACTACTGGCAGCACTCAAATGTTCGATCAAGCGACAAGGATTGGAACTCCGCATTACCAAGAATCCAATGGACTCTGAATTCACAGCCGAATTCGACGACGAATTATAGTCCCAACGATTGTATTCAATTTCAGTCTAAGAGATGTAAGCCAAAATCGACATATACAAGCAATGCAAGATAGCGACCAACAAAGGGAATGTGAAGATATTTCGACAATAAGAGAAAATGCGGCAACTAACATCATGGACGAGAGATGTAAATGTAAGGAACGATACGATAAATGACATCAGAAACCGTATAAGTACTCTGAAGACAAATTGGTGGTAATCGACCATGTTCCACAAGCAACCGGAGACTCACATAAGCTCGATCCAAAGTACAAGGGTTCTTACATCGTAACCAAGGTATTGGACCTCGGCCGATACATCGTTGAAGATCTTCCAGACCATCAGTTGAAGCAAAAGCACTATAGCAACGTTATCGCTAGCGACCATATGAAGCCTTGGTGTAGGCTCAGTCCAGATTTGGATGTGAACAGCAGAGCTGAATCTGATTCCGAATATGAAAATTCGTCCGAGGTGGACGAAATGTCAGGAGAGGCCGAGCTGTCAACAGTAACACTGGAAATTTGAACGAAAACTTCAAGATGGCAGTCGTGATTGAGAAAGGGAAGAGAAACAAGGTTGACTCCGCAACGCACCTGAATTCGTATTACTCTTTTTTTGATTTCATTATCAACTTTTTAACAAATAAATTAAATTGTTTGAAATACAGTCGACTCGGTTTTCCATCTTGATAGTATATTATGTTCTTTTGCACGTCCGTGTTAAGCGACAAATGAAAATAAACTGAAATGAGGTCCATATACAATACATACCAGAAAATGTATTACAGAACTTGTTGCAATATATTCAGCCAATTGTTGAGAATTGGTTATCAATTCAGGGTGCAATCGATTGAAGGTACTGTCGGTATCCTCCTTGCGACTCCGAATAGGGAAAACTGGCAATGCTGACAGCATGACCGACGTAGAGTGCAAACACTGCGAAGATCAACTGTGGGAGCTAGCAACCGCAAATAATGTTTGCATTCAAGTGAAGGGCTGTGCTATTTAAAACGCACCTTTATGGTGAAGTACTCTACCCAGCAAACCATTGAACTGCTGTGCCGAAAATTCCCCCCTGGGAACCACAGTTTTGACGTTTTGACGTGTGCTGTATCCTGGGGCAACTCAGGAAAACGGCAAATGTGCTGGCGCGCTTACCTCTCACAGGGAGAGTAAGAACCGGGAAAACTTGGTTGGGGTCCAGACAGTGTTCGGTTGAGACCATCCGTTCGAGATATGACTGCCATCCCTATATGCACATTGGGAGGATTAATTACTGATTAATTTCCAAGAAGTGCGAATAATGGACGAAACTCGCGGCAAATTCCCATACTATTGTTTACCCAGACCAAATTTCATCATTTTAAGGATGCAATTATATATGTAGCAGACTTTCCACCTCCAAAAGCGGTAGCAGAGATCGTAGAGTACTGCGACACCAGCAAGATGGGCCAAGTCATCACGCTTATGCTACGAATTCCTTCTGGGGCAGCAGCAAATACAACATGAGAGGGATTAGTCATCTCGTTACTACCGTTACTACGTTACTACCGTTACTACCGGATCTGAAAAGAATATTCACTGCCACTCTAGCACTGGCCTAAGTTCCGATCCCCTCGCACACAGATAGGGTAGCCATCATACCAAATGTCGGTAAGGGGGACTACTCACTCGCCAAGAGCTTCAGACCGTTCAATTTAACCTCCTTTCTTCTGAAAAGCATGGAAAGGCTGGTTGAGCTACATGTGCGCTACACTGCTCTGCAAGTCCATCCACTGCCTCAGATGTAATATGCGTCACCGCGAAAAATCTTGCGAGACTGCACTTCAAAATCTAGTTGACAGAAATGAATGTGCACTCGATGGGAAAAAAAGACACGTTGGGCATCTAGTACTAAAAAGTGTCACCATCAGCTTTTCCGATGAAGCTTAAAAATAATGGTATTTCGATGACCTTGCGCACCGAATTTACTTTGACCCCAGTCTCATGGATAGGGGAGTGTGATGATTGAATATTACCTCATTCGGAGCCCTGAAGGCCATAGTGAACCCCGTCATTTGTGGGGTACATATTCTAATAATTTATCCTGTCGCGTGATGGCTTAAGCCACCCCGTGCTCCTTACAAATTTAAAGAGGTCCGTTATGTCTGAATTCACTAATACCGCAGTCTTTATATTTTTTTTTTGATTGATTGATTCTTTATTGTCTTCATAAAGATATTTACGATTTAAAAAATAAAATTCATTATCTTCTATGCCTCCCAACGTCTCCATGGAGTTATCTCTTCAATGCTGGATGGAACCTTGAAACGGTAGAGGAGAGCCCATGTAAGATATCGGTTAGCATTCGGAGATTATTTAAAACATTTAAACTAAAATTACATAACATGACAATATGAAATCTGCGAAGCCTAGAGGCTTTTCTGCAGAAGATTATTCAAAAGGAATTTACATTTAGTTGTGAGTAATTCTTATTAGTTTTGGGAACACAAATTGATTCATTATGCAATTTTAACGATTAACATTATTTAATAAGACATAGTTTTTTATTTGTTGTTTTCGTGTGTGTATCGGTTGGATATTCCATAGAGAGCGAGGAAGTTGATTGTATATGGTTGGAACCACAAAGGAAAGTTGTAGTCTTCCATATGAGTTGTGGATCCTAGGGATCTTCAAGAGTCCATTTGCCCTTTGTCTGGTGTTGACACAATGGTCGATCGGATGTTTGAATCGTGTGTCGTTGTACGTCTCGTTGATTACATTGAAAAGAAAAAGTTTTTTTACATTTAATATATTTAAGTTCTCGCTTAGATTACACATATTTTCGACATAACAAGTACAATTCTTGGCTCGACAGAGAATCTTGAATATTCTATTTTGAATCCTTTGAAGTGCCATTATTCTATGTTGCGTTGCATTACCCCAAAAGACGTGTGGTTGCTCAGGTGGTATAGAGCATATGTCGACTGCCGAAGTCGCCTGCATAAGCACCTTATGTGGTAGTCCCACTTAAAGTTGCAGTCTACTTCCACGATACACGTTAACTGCATCAATATATTCTGCGCAGTCATCTGTCTCAGGTGCTTGATGAGACCTGTGCAGGCACTCGAAACTATGGAACTTTATCTTTATTGGTGTTCTTATTATGTGATGTGGACGAATATGCATGACCTTGGTTTTCTTCGAGTTTATAACAAGATCATTATCGTGACACCATCGCAGAATATTATCGAACTCTGATTGCATTGTTTGAGTGGCAATGTTAATATCTTTGTGGCTCACAATTATGGCCGTATCATCAGCATATTGAAAACCGACGTTCTTTTTCAACACAGACAGCATATCGTTTACATATATGATGAATAGGAGAGGTCCTAAAATCGACCTTTGAGGTACACCAAATTCAACATTTCGCAAATTACTATAGCTGTTCGATATTTTAACTCTGAAATATCTATTCCGAAGATAACTCGCAAACCAATCCAATGTTCGACCACGAATTCCTATCTTCTCCAGCATTTTGATGATGTTGGTGTGGCAAAGTGTGTCAAAAGCTTTCTTGAAGTCTAGAAAGATCACCAGCGAGTGGAAGTTCTTATTGAGATTGCTGTTTATATAATTGGCAAATTCACTCAGTAGTTGATTTACATTTCGGTTTCTGAGGAAACCATACTGGTTCTTATTTATAATCTGGTATTTGGCAATATAATCTTGCAACCTTCTCGCCATTGCTTCTTCCAACACCTTATCAATCGCTGGTAGTATTGAGATAGGACGGTAGTTCGAGACATCGGATTTTGTCTTATAGATAGGTCGTACAATGGCTGTTTTAAGTTTCTTTGGAAATTGACTTTCCTCCAAAGACTTAGTCACCAATTGCGTGACTGTGGGTACTAAGACACTCGAGTTGTGTTTCAAGTCCTTAGCCCTGATATTATCTACGCCGGGAGACTTATTTGCGTTCATCTTGTTCAAAATGTTAGCTATTTCGGTTTCGGATACGTTTCCAAGGAACATTGATTGGGTTGCACTCGATTCTCTACCACTATATGTTTTTATGTTGCATTTGTGAACAATCGATTTTATTTCATCCGTGAATTGTGAAGCAAATTTGTTGGCTATGTCTGTTGCATTGCAAGCCGATGGGAAATTTCTGCTGATAGTTTCATCGATGCTGTTGGTGGCTTTTCCAAGTAAATTGTTTCTAAGTCGCCAGGTACTCTTTGCATCCTTTCTATACTCTGCAAATTTGTTTTTGTAATACTCCGATTTTATAGTTTTAATACTTTTATTTACATAATTTCGGAAATATTTGTACTGATTTTCGTAACTTTGGCACTGTCTGTTACTTTTCCATTTATTGTACAGCTTATCTCTTGTCTTACACAGATCTAGAATTTCCGCTGTTATCCATGGATTTGGTTTTTCTCTTTCCTTAACTTTAATATTTACATAACAGTTTTCGTACACACCATTGAATATATCTGCTAACTTATCATACATATCATCAACATTAGTTTCATTATTCAGAAGGCTCCAGTTAACTTTCGACAATTGTTCACGTACTCTGCTCTCGTCATCGCCACAGCTCCGGCGG
This sequence comes from Eristalis pertinax, assembly GCA_907269125.1. Classification (NCBI taxonomy): domain Eukaryota; kingdom Metazoa; phylum Arthropoda; class Insecta; order Diptera; family Syrphidae; genus Eristalis; species Eristalis pertinax. The sequence goes on from OU026148.1 coordinate 22,489,863, forward strand.
CTTATAGCTCCCGTTGTATAAAGAGCTGCTGTCTTTTGTATTTAGCTGAACATATAATTCTGCTGTTTACCATATTACCGATCCAGAACACATTGGATGCGTCTACTAATTGTTTTCTAAAGCTGTTATTATAGCTACTGTGTTTACATTGTTGAAGGCACCCTTGATATCGAGGAGGGCGGTCAATGTAAATTTGGTATTCTGCGAATCCTCAATTTCCTGATGCTCTGATGCTCTGATGTATAGGTTTTTGTATAGGGGTCTGCAAGGTTTTTAGTAGAAACGACGAGAGACTGATTGGCCTGTAGTCTTTTGCAGTAGTGTGGCTAGGTTTAGGTATGCAAACTACTTTTACCTCTGTCCACTGTACTTGGATGTACCTCGTAAGCAGTTGGAGAAGATGCTTACGAGGTGAGGTACAGTGCGGTTTGTGATTTTTGAAGCACTGCTGGCAAAATATCCTCCAGCCCTGAAGATTTAAAAGGTTTGAATGAATTTATTGCCCATGATAATAATTTTTTCTCTGTGATAATTTCTTCTATTACTTTTTCAGTTGTGTTGACCGTTTGAACCGGCGTCCCGGGTGGACTGTGGTTACAGGGGTCTTACAACACGGGAAGTGAGTTTCAGTCAGCAGTTCTAGGGTTTCCTGACTGGAATCTGTTTAAGAGCTATCCGACATAAGAATGCAGCCTAGGACACAGGAGTCTTTGGAAAAGACCTTCCTGAGCCTTGCAGCTGCGTCTAGATATTTCATTGATTCACAGAAATCACGCCAGGATATAGACTTTGCTGGTCTCGTTTTACTCCTGTATTAGTTGAAACTCGATTTGTAACTTTCCGAGCCTTCAGGTCTTTTGCTGATTACACATTGCTCTATTAAATAGTGATCGGGTCCTGGCCCAAGTTGCCTTAGCTCTGTAGGTCACCAGACTATGCTAGTTTTCTTGCGAGCACGTTGCAGAGGCTAATTTCTGTAAAAAAGCCGCTTTATTTTTCAACAAGGTTTTTGACTGAATACTCACTGTGAGTTGGGTCAGGACAGCGACAATATTACACACCTTTTTAGGTAAATTTGTGTTCAGGCAGAAACTATGAGATCCTAGTGGCCACGAACTATAGTGTGAAGAACAGGTGAAAGGGGCGAAGTATGTGTGTCTCCGACGAGAGCTGTGCTTAAGGCTCCACTCAACCCTGTTACCACTTCCAGGATAGTCTAAGAATGCAAAAGTTCTCCGAATTGGATCGGCCAGTTCAATTCGGTAAGGGTTACCTGCGTCCCGAGCCACCTCGGGATCTCGGAAAATGAGATCGCCGATGAATTTGCTATACAAGAATCAGAGGAGATACTCTTAAGACCCGAACCTGCGTTGGGACTATCCGCCTCCTCGGTTAGGGCTTTCATCAATGGCTGGCCTTCTCGAGAGCACAATCAAAATGTTAGCTATTTCGGTTTCGGATACGTTTCCAAGGAACATTGATTGGGTTGCGCTCGATTCTCTACCACTATATGTTTTTATGTTGCATTTGTGAACAATCGATTTTATTTCATCCGTGAATTGTGAAGCAAATTTGTTGGCTATGTCTGTTGCATTGCAAGCCGATGGGAAATTTATGCTGATAGTTTCATCGATGCTGTTGGTGGCTTTTCCAAGTAAATTGTTTATAAGTCGCCAGGTACTCTTTGCATCCTTTCTATACTCTGCAAATTTGTTTTTGTAATACTCCGATTTTATAGTTTTAATACTTTTATTTACATATTTTCGGAAATATTTGTACTGATTTTCGTAACTTTGGCACTGTCTGTTACTTTTCCATTTATTGTACAGCTTATCTCTTGTCTTACACAGATCTAGAATTTCCGCTGTTATCCATGGATTTGGTTTTTCTCTTTCCTTAAGTTTAATATTTACATAACAGTATTCGTACACACCATTGAATATATCTGCTAACTTATCATACATATCATCAACATTAGTTTCATTATTCAGAAGGCTCCAGTTAACTTTCGACAATTGTTCACGTACTCTGCTCTCGTCATCGCCACAGCTCCGGCGGCTTATAGCTCCCGTTGTATAAAGAGCTGCTGTCTTTTGTATTTAGCTGAACATATAATTCTGCTGTTTACCATATTACCGATCCAGAACACATTGGATGCGTCTACTAATTGTCTTCTAAAGCTATAGCTACTGTGTTTACATTGTTGAAGGCACCCTTGATATCGAGGAGGGCGGTCAATGTAAATTTAGTATTCTGCGAATCCTCAATTTCCTGATGCTCTGATGCTCTGAATGTATAGGTTTTGTATAGGGGTCTGCAAGGTTTTTAGTAGAAACGACGAGAGACTGATTGGCCTGTAGTCTTTTGCAGTAGTGTGGCTAGGTTTAGGTATGCAAACTACTTTTAGCTCTGTCCACTGTACTTGGATGTACCTCGTAAGCAGTTGGAGAAGATGCTTACGAGGTGAGGTACAGTGCGGTTTGTGATTTTTGAAGCACTGCTGGCAAAATATCCTCCAGCCCTGAAGATTTAAAAGGTTTGAATGAATTTATTGCCCATGATAATAATTTTTTCTCTGTGATAATTTCTTCTATTACTTTTTCAGTTGTGTTGACCGTTTGAACCGGCGTCCCGGGTGGACTGTGGTTACAGGGGTCTTACAACACGGGAAGTGAGTTTCAGTCAGCAGTTCTAGGGTTTCCTGACTGGAATCTGTTTAAGAGCTATCCGACATAAGAATGCAGCCTAGGACACAGGAGTCTTTGGAAAAGACCTTCCTGAGCCTTGCAGCTGCGTCTAGATATTTCATTGATTCACAGAAATCACGCCAGGATATAGACTTTGCTGGTCTCGTTTTACTCCTGTATTAGTTGAAACTCGATTTGTAACTTTCCGAGCCTTCAGGTCTTTTGCTGATTACACATTGCTCTATTAAATAGTGATCGGGTCCTGGCCCAAGTTGCCTTAGCTCTGTAGGTCACCAGACTATGCTAGTTTTCTTGCGAGCACGTTGCAGAGGCTAATTTCTGTAAAAAAGCCGCTTTCTTTTTCAACAAGGTTTTTGACTGAATACTCACTGTGAGTTGGGTCAGGACAGCGACAATATAACACACCTTTTTAGGTAAATTTGTGTTCAGGCAGAAACTATGAGATCCTAGTGGCCACGAACTATAGTGTGAAGAACAGGTGAAAGGGGCGAAGTATGTGTGTCTCCGACGAGAGCTGTGCTTAAGGCTCCACTCAACCCTGTTACCACTTCCAGGATAGTCTAAGAATGCAAAAGTTCTCCGAATTGGATCGGCCAGTTCAATTCGGTAAGGGTTACCTGCGTCCCGAGCCACCTCGGGATCTCGGAAAATGAGATCGCCGATGAATTTGCTATACAAGGATCAGAGGAGATACTCTTAAGACCCGAACCTGCGTTGGGACTATCCGCCTCCTCGGTTAGGGCTTTCATCAATGGCTGGCCTTCTCGAGAGCACAATCGGAGGTGGCATGACTCTCCAGTATATGCACCAACCAAGCACAAGCTCCCTAATGTCTGTAAGAAATCCGCAGTATTCTTGTTATCTGTTGACATAAAAGATTGCAGACGACTTAATGGCGTACTAACGGGCCACTACACCTTCGCAGAACACCAAGAATTGCTTGTCCTAAGCGGCGGCTGTGGAGAAGACGTCGACATTGCAGAGCACTTCTTCTGCTACTGTTCATGCCAGCATGCGGTAGTTATTTGGTGCTGATGAGCTGAGAGCTGATGATGTAGACACCACATCACAGAAGCGAATGCTCGTATTCCTCCTCTGAGCTTTGCTTTACCACACGCAGTTGGAGTTGGTTATCTTATACCTCCGTATTGTTTTCTGCCGGCCACTTTAGGGTTGATGTAAGCAATGTTCGTGGGCTGTATGTCAGCTTATTTCAAAATAAACCTGGCTGTATTGGCGCAGAGTGAAACACAGGTAGGTGAGAATACCGAATTATCGGATTTTAACTTGTCAGGCTATAGCTTGGTGCCGTCATTTTTCACCGTAGTCCCGCCATCTGCGTGTGTAGTCATGTAGCTCCCAACTTCAGCCCCAATACGGCCTCCGTTAATTTAAACCTTGTAACGAATTTGATGCGCTATCTGATTACATGCCAAGAATTGTACCCTTGCACTCAATCTGCCATTGTAGGCGATATCAATGTACACAATTTGACAAATTTGACAATAATTGGCTTCGACATTGAGACCAGACAACACCTGAAGCCACACGTAAATGAGCCCACACGTATACCTGTCATTGCAGATCATTCCGCCAACACCCTGTTAATGTTTCTCATCTCGCATCCTGATAAATATTATGTTGACATAAGACTATTTTGTCGTTATGATGACAAACATACTGTTGACGCCACATGACACAACTGGGTCACAATCGAACCACCGATATATAAACCTATACACCGCGTGCCTACATATGCATATACTGTGTCAGTTACGCTCGCTTTCTTGTTTCACCACTCACATTACACACCAAGCTTATGTGCTTGGTCTTATCGTATGCACCTATCTCCATTTTAAAACCTATCACCACATTCTTCAGCTGGGCATGAAATCCTTCATTCCTCATAGAGCTTCATCATCAAAATGAATCAATATCATCATGACAACGTTCGAATCCGTAATACTCGAAGAATTGGCAACAGGCCAGGAGATTCATAGAATAATCTCCAATTACAAAAAGGACTCAGAGTCAAGGAAAAAGACAACGGCCTACTTTGAGCGCCTTCATCGCCTTCAAGATATCTGGAGCAAATTTGCAAAGGGCGATGCAAACATCAAGAACATGCCCAACACTCCAAAGGATCATGACTATTTTGCCACGGTATCTTTTATCAAAACGTATACGCTTCGTCTGGAAGAAGTAATTAATTCTATAGACAAGAAGGCGCACAACAACTCAGCGACGAATCAGCTTCGAATGAAGGTTCTGGAGGAAGACCGTACAAAATAATACGAAGACAGGGGGCAAGCATAAGTTCACTGATAAGAGTAATTGAAGGATTATCAATGGATAACGACAATCCCTGGCAATACTTCGATATTAAAAATCGAACTATTGAGAAGCTACAAGCTACAACGATTAGATAGTAGTAATTATAACATATGGGAATTAAGTAACAACAAAACAACAGCCGGGTATTACAAAAGTCCAGAAGTCCAGGAGATCCTCATTGCTATAGCATAGTGAGCTTGCTTAAGGTCACGATCCCCAAATTCGATGGCAACTATTTAAAATGGAGTCAATTCCTTGACCCTTAACTACAATTATAAGCAAGCTCCAGAACAGATACAACAACATTAGAATGCTTATTTCAACTCTCCTGTAACGGATGCACTTCACAATATTGGTGTGGATACATCAACATGGGATCCACTTCTACTTCACCTACTAGTGAGCAAACTAAATTAGTACAAGACTTTTATACGAGCAGTCATTAAGACATCCGAAAGAGCTCCAGTCAATGCTCGAATTCATAAAATTTTTGGAACACCGGTTCCAATCTTTGGAATTCATTGGTCAATGGAAACGAGATAAAATTTCATAGGCCACTGCTTCAATTACATCCATTCAAAACAGGGAAATCGTATGTACGGTTTGTGTTAATGGAGTACATCCATTATATGCTTGCAAACAATTCTTGCAACTAAAGCCCTTAGAAAGAATGAAAGTGGTATACAAACACAAACATTGTACAAATTGCATCAATAACGTACAATCCACTTCCGCACTCGAACAAATGCGAGAGTATGTAAAGTTCTCGACATGCACAAATCCGCTAGCCTGGATGGTATTCCCGTCTCTTAAAAGACGGATCTTCGTCAACTAGCTCGTACCGACCTATAGCATTTACGTCCCTTCTTTCTTCTTTCTAAGGTTATGGAAGCGCTGCTAAATCGATAGATTATGAAATATCTTAAATCGCGGAAGGGAATTTGCGTCAGCAGCAGCAGGTCCACTGGTGCTGTGATAGCTTATCTGATCACAATATTTGGAACAGCAGCGTATATTAAGAATTCAGTTCTAATTTTGACAGCAAAATAAACTGCGCAAAAACTCAATGCTGTCTGCTGTCACTATATCGAACACTTGATAATCAGCCATTATCCATGAATGGAGCCTGTGTCGGTATGAACACAAAGCTTAGTTGGAACGATCACATATTGGAGGTTGCCAAAAATGCTGCGAAATGTCTAAGTTTCCTTAATTGATGCAAGAAATATTTCACCCCTCTGATTTTTCTTTCATTTATAAGGAGTACATCAAAGTACAAAGCTCAAATCTGGTCTGGTGCCCCCAAGACCACAATGCATCTACTTGACAAAATCCAAAAGCGAGCAATGAAACTAATAGGAGACAATACCGCATGTCATTATTACGTTAGATTACATTACATTACATTATACAGTCTTTTCTTTGTCCGTTATGGCTATTATAAAAACCGATGCTCAAGTAGGCTAACACTGTGAGAAACTGCATTCCTTCTCTTCTTGAATTCACCTTCAATACTCGGCCCTCCAGAAATGCGCATCAGCTTACCCTTAAGCCTACTTTCGGACGCATAGTTAAATTTAGAGACTCGTTCTTCAGCCGCCCTAAGGTATTAAGATGAAAAAGCACTTCAAATTAGGTCAAATATAAATGCTGTGTTAAAAAAGATATGTTGATACTGTCTGTTATATAGATAAAGTAAACAAAGAACTCAGTGACTACTAAGATACTGTAGGCGAACGTAAAAAAAGAGCATATTAAATCAAAAGAAATGTAAAAAGCACCCTGTGGAGAACTAAAGCGTTTGACTATTCAGTCAACGACATCTGTTAACAAAACTAATAATGTTCGGACTATCTGGTCAGGTTATTGGCCCGAATCTCGCTTTGCTATAAATAGAAGCAGAATGCAGTTTTGGCTCTCTTCTCTTCGTTGCGAAAGATTTTTTTTGCGCCCACCTCCTACTGTATAGTCGAGTGTTCCAAATTTAATACTGCGGTACGATTCTAAGTTAATTTCGCGGAGTGCACAGTGACAATTTAATAATGTCTGAGAAGTGGATAGAGATTCTGGAGCCTTCGACAGTATCCAAACTCAAAGGTATTCTCAGATCACTAAAATTTCCTGCTACCGGCACCAAAGCAGAGCTTAAACTTCGAGTTGAAGAGGCAGTGCAAGAGTTTTCGGATGACGACTTTGCCGGTTTGATCAAAGAGTTTTCTTCAGACACCAGAGAACAGCGTGCTGACGACTCAACGCCACCGGATAACGACGTGCCTGATGAAACCAGTGGGGAAGAGGAACAACTGGAGGAAGAGATAACAAAACTTTAACGAATGTGCAAGAAGAAATTCTACAATTGGAACAGAAACTGCGAGAATTATAAATTGATGAGGTTCAATCTATTCCCAGGTCGACACCAGCTTACAACTTCATGGACGTCGAGGACTCGATACCATTTATTAGTGGAGATGAGAACTTCTCCGTTAACCGCTGGATTGTGCAGTTCGAAGAGTACTCAGAAGTCTTTGAACTGGACGACAGAAACAAATTCATCTTCGGTAAGCGGTTTCTCAACGGAATAGCAAGGCTTTTCGCCAGGATAGTTAGCCTCCGTAGTTGGACTCAATTGAAAAATGTATTGAAGAACGAATTCCAGAAAAAAGTACCCAAATCAGACGTTTACAACGAGCTGCGAAGACGGAAAAAGTTGAGCAATGAAACAATGCAACAATACGTGCTTCATATGCAAAAAATTGCAACACAAGGAGTTGTCCAGTATATTATCAGAGGAATTCCTGATTCTGAGACAAATAAGAGCATCCTCCACAATGTTTGAGATCACTTATCCGCTATGCAAAATAAAGTTTTTGAATGGGTAGTTGCTGAACAGGTAACTAAAGATACGGCAGCAAACGCAACATGTGGAATCTCTTCCTATGATGACAAATATCTTAACCAGATTGTTTAACGTTTTTGTTAGCTCGAAGAAGTCAGCCCCACACAAGGAAAACTATCAGGAAGCAAAGAAACGTGTGAGGTGCATGTTAACCGGTTTCTAGTGCTTGAACGAAGGTTGTCGCGGAACAACGATGTGAAGAAGCAATATACACACTTCATGGATGAATATGAAGAATTAGGACACATGAATCGAATCAATATCAACGACTTACACTACCTTAACTACAACATTACCAAACTACTTCATCCTCCATCACTGTATTTAATGCTCAAAGTAGTACTACCAAATTTAGATTTGTGTTTGCTGGTTCTTCAAAAACATCATGAGGAGGATATATAGTATATATTTCATGTAAACAGGACCTACGGTTTAGAGTTAATTGTTTGCTTCACTGCTCCGTTTTCGACTTCCGAAATTTGATTTCTGCACAGATATTCAGAGAATGTACCGGCTGTTAATTATGCATCCAGAAGACAAGAAGTACCAAACAATTGTCTGAAGAAGAAATGAATCCGAACGATGAAGCATTTATCAATTAAACACAGGAACCAATGAGAAATTTCCATTAGACGCCCAAGCTCTACACCAAGACTTTTATTTATACGACTGCCTGACGGGAAGTAACAAGCTGTCAACTGCAAACGAGACACAGGGTCAACAACATCCATATTAGAAGAGGCTGGATTCAAACTTCGGAAATGGTGCCCGAATCATCTTCGACTAAAGGTAATGGAAGACCAAGAAGTTGATATAGATTTCTCCAACGAAAGTGATGGTCAGAAGATGACTTATAGTTAACTCCACACGAATTAGATAATTCCCTTGTTGTTATAATTCGAGCTATCCAATAATTTGACCTCAAAGACAAATTTAGCACCTTGAGGACTTTCAAGGAACTGAAAGAAAACAGTCATCTCTCAAGTCTTTCTGCGTTATTAGATGACAAGGGAATCATTCAAGCTGGAGGACGGTTAGAATGAGGCCCAAAAAAATTTACAAAATTAATGATGCAAGAAATTCTCTAACAAAATATGCATTGCTAGCTGCTAGCCCATATGTAACAACAACTCTGGAGAGTTAAGGGGAAGAAAATGGCAATATCAATTGTGCAACATTGTAAAAGACACAGACTATTCTGGATTCATTACAATATTACAATATTCGTAGTAACAGATCTCATAAGGCGCATGTGGCCATAATTTGCTGCTTCGCAACCAAAGCTGTACATATAGAATTGGTAACAGACTTAACTACTGAGTCATACTTGGGCGCGTTAAGATGATTTATTGGTAGCAGGGGACACTGGCAAAATCTTTACTGAGACAATGCTATCAATTTTGTGGGAGCCAACAACCAGTTGTTGGAATTGGAAAGTGCCATTTTCTCTGAAAGGGCCCGCTCAACAATAATGAGGGAATGTTGTAACAAGTCCATAAAATTAAATTTTATTCCCCCTCGAGCACCACACTTTGGAGGCTTATGGGAAGCAGCAGTAATCAGCAAAACATCTACTGCTGAGAAGCGTGAGTTACAGTCGGAAACTATATCATCCTAAGGAAACGAACTAAAAGATTAGCGGTTAACATAATTCGAAAACTTGCTAATTCCACAATCGGGACACCTCAACTCGCAGCAATATGCCATAGAAGATTCCCGATTGTTACAGACAGACTGCATATTGAGGCATAATTTCATCACAATCTATGGTCATCACGTACTCTCCACCGAATTTCAAAAGTCATTCACGAGCTTTGGGACTATATCAGACATATTACCGCTAATGCAATTTAAGACACTACTCCAAGAATTAAATATCACGCATTATGATATGAAGCTTAAGAATTTTACTCAACTACAAAAAACCATTGCTGAGCTAAAAATTCTTGAATTACCCACAAACTTCAGAGTCACAGGTACCACAGTATTTCAGCGGATTACTTAGCACTTACAGTTTCTACCATACTACTCATCTGCATGGAAACCGGACACTACCAAATCGAAAACGATCACTACGTCATCAGAGCAAAATCGCCAAACGATCACAACGCCATCGCAGCAAAATCATCAACAAACACCACCAGGGGCCGGAATTTATTGTCATTGTTACTTAGATCATTGAATAGCCATTCAACGTGGGGGAGAATGCTGACGCCATACGACACAACTGTGTCACAACCAAAACACCGATTCATCAACCGATACACCGCGTGCCTACATATGCATATACTGTGTCAGTTACGCTCGCTTTCTTGTTTCACCACTCACATTATACACCAAGTATATGTGCTTGGTCTTATCGTAGGTACCTATCTCCATTTTAAAACCTATCACCACATTCTTCTGCTGGGCATGAAATCCTTCATTCTTGAAGAGCGAAGAGTAAGGGAGAGGAAAATGCATGGTATTACTCGAGCTGTAAAGAGGTTTGCAGGATGAGAGAGATGAATTTCTGGTATACAAAGCCAACCATACATACTGAGGAAAACCGGAACAATTTTAAACGGGCCAGAAATGACTGCAATGCAGTTATCAGACGTGTGAAATTCTCTTATGAACAAAAGTTGAGTCAAAAACTGCAACAATGTGCCAAGGGTAGCAAAAACTTTTGGTTATGTGGAAAAAAAAATGAAGAATTCCACCTCGTCTTCAATTCCTTCGCTCATTTACAATGACATTCCAGCTGTCAACTCGTTAGATAAAGCCAATCTGCTTGCGGCCAGCGCAACACTGCTTGCCTGTACTTGAGAGCGTTGAATTCACCATAGGACAAATCCACTTCCGCACTCGAACAAATGCGAGAGTATGTAAAGTTCTCGACATGCACAAATCCGCTAGCCTGGATGGTATTCCCGTCTCTTAAAAGACGGATCTTCGTCAACTAGCTCGTACCGACCTATAGCATTTACGTCCCTTCCTTCTTCTTTCTAAGGTTATGGAAGCGCTGATAAATCGATAGATTATGAAATATCTTAAATCGCGGAAGGGAATTTGCGTCAGCAGCAGCAGGTCCACTGGTGCTCTGATAGCTTATCTGATCAAAATATTTGGAACAGCAGCGTATATTTAGAATTCAGTTCTAATTTTGACAGCAAAATAAACTGCGCAAAAACTCAATGCTGTCTGCTGTCACTATATCGAACACTTGATAATCAGTCATTATTCATGAATGGAGCCTGTGTCGGTATGAACACAAAGCTTAGTTGGAACGATCACATATTGGAGGTTGCCAAAAATGCTGCGAAATGTCTAAATTTCCTTAATTGATGCAAGAAATATTTCACCCCTCTGATTTGTCTTTCATTTATAAGGCGTAGATCATTCCGCCAACACCCTGTTACTGTTTCTCATCTCGCATCCTGATAAATATTATGTTGACATAAGACTATTTTGTCGTTATGATGACAAACATACTGTTGACGCCACATGACACAACTGGGTCACAATCGAACCACCGATATATAAACCTATACACCGCGTGCCTACATATGCATATACTGTGTCAGTTACGCTCGCTTTCTTGTTTCACCACTCACATTACACACCAAGCTTATGTGCTTGGTCTTATCGTATGCACCTATCTCCATTTTAAAACCTATCACCACATTCTTCAGCTGGGCATGAAATCCTTCATTCCTCATAGAGCTTCATCATCAAAATGAATCAATATCATCATGACAACGTTCGAATCCGTAATACTCGAAGAATTGGCAACAGGCCAGGAGATTCATAGAATAATCTCCAATTACAAAAAGGACTCAGAGTCAAGGAAAAAGACAACGGCCTACTTTGAGCGGCTTCATCGCCTTCAAGATATCTGGAGCAAATTTGCAAAGGGCGATGCAAACATCAAGAACATGCCCAACACTCCAAAGGATCATGACTATTTTGTCACGGTATCTTTTATCAAAACGTATACGCTTCGTCTGGAAGAAGTAATTAATTCTATAGACAAGAAGGCGCACAACAACTCAGCGACGAATCAGCTTCGAATGAAGGTTCTGGAGGAAGACCGTACAAAATAATACGAAGACAGGGGGCAAGCATAAGTTCACTGATAAGAGTAATTGAAGGATTATCAATGGATAACGACAATCCCTGGCAATACTTCGATATTAAAAATCGAACTATTGAGAAGCTACAAGCTACAACGATTAGATAGTAGTAATTATAACATATGGGAATTAAGTAACAACAAAACAACAGCCGGGTATTACAAAAGTCCAGAAGTCCAGGAGATCCTCATTGCTATAGCATAGTGAGCTTGCTTAAGGTCACGATCCCCAAATTCGATGGCATTTATTTAAAATGGAGTCAATTCCTTGACCTATTCTCATAAATGGTGGACCCATTTCTGATGTACCTTAGCTGAGAAGCAGAAAATCTTATTCGACATCTAGCATTGACAGATACAACAACATTAGAATGCTTATTTCAACTCTCCTGTAACGGATGCACTTCACAATATTGGTGTGGATACATCAACATGGGATCCACTTCTACTTCACCTACTAGTGAGCAAACTAAATTAGTACAAGACTTTTATACGAGCAGTCATTAAGACATCCGAAAGAGCTCCAGTCAATGCTCGAATTCATAAAATGTTTGGAACACCGGTTCCAAACTTTGGAATTCATTGGTCAATGGAAACGAGATAAAATTTCATAGACCACTGCTTCAATTACATCCATTCAAAACAGGGAAATCGTATGCTTGCAACTAAAGCCCTTAGAAAGAATGAAAGTGGTATACAAACACAAACATTGTACAAATTGCATCAATAACGTACAATCCACTTCCGCACTCGAACAAATGCGAGAGTATGTAAAGTTCTCGACATGCACAAATCCGCTAGCCTGGATGGTATTCCCGTCTCTTAAAAGACGGATCTTCGTCAACTAGCTCGTACCGACCTATAGCATTTACGTCCCTTCTTTCTTCTTTCTAAGGTTATGGAAGCGCTGCTAAATCGATAGATTATGAAATATCTTAAATCGCGGAAGGGAATTTGCGTCAGCAGCAGCAGGTCCACTGGTGCTCTGATAGCTTATCTGATCACAATATTTGGAACAGCAGCGTATATTAAGAATTCAGTTCTAATTTTGACAGCAAAATAAACTGCGCAAAAACTCAATGCTGTCTGCTGTCACTATATCGAACACTTGATAATCAGCCATTATCCATGAATGGAGCCTGTGTCGGTATGAACACAAAGCTTAGTTGGAACGATCACATATTGGAGGTTGCCAAAAATGCTGCGAAATGTCTAAGTTTGCTTAATTGATGCAAGAAATATTTCACCCCTCTGATTTTTCTTTCATTTATAAGGAGTATATCAAGTACAAATCTGGTCTGGTGCCCCCAAGACCACAATGGCTCTACTTAACAAAATCCAAAAGCGATTAATGAAACTAATAGGAGACAATACCGCATGTCATTATTACGTTAGATTACATTACATTATACAGTCTTTTCTTTGTCCGTTATGGCTATTATAAAAACCGATGCTCAAGCAGGCTAACACTGTGAGAAACTGCATTCCTTCTCTTCTTGAATTCACCTTCAATACTCGGCCCTCCAGAAATGCGCATCAGTTTACCCTTAAGCCTATTTTCGGACGCATAGTTAAATTTAGAGACTCGTTCTTCAGCCGCCCTAAGGTATTAAGATGAAAAAGCACTTCAAATTAGGTCAAATATAAATGCTGTGTTAAAAAAGATATGTTGATACTGTCTGTTATATAGATAAAGTAAACAAAGAACTCAGTGACTACTAAGATACTGTAGGCGAACGTAAAAAAAGAGCATATTAAATCAAAAGAAATGTAAAAAGCACCCTGTGGAGAACTAAAGCGTTTGACTATTCAGTCAACGACATCTGTTAACAAAACTAATAATGTTCGGACTATCTGGTCAGGTTATTGGCCCGAATCTCGCTTTGCTATAAATACAAGCAGAATGCAGTTTTGGCTCTCTTCTCTTCGTTGCGAAAGATTTTTTTTGCGCCCACCTCCTACTGTATAGTCGAGTGTTCATCCAAATTTAATACTGCGGTACGATTCTAAGTTAATTTCGCGGAGTGCACAGTGACAATTTAATAATGTCTGAGAAGTGGATAGAGATTCTGGAGCCTTCGACAGTATCCAAACTCAAAGGTATTCTCAGATCACTAAAATTTCCTGCTACCGGAACCAAAGCAGAGCTTAAACTTCGAGTTGAAGAAGCAGTGCAAGAGTTTTCGGATGACGACTTTGCCGGTTTGATCAACGAGTTTTCTTCAGACACAAACCAGTGGGCAAGCGGAACAACTGGATGAAGAGATAGCAAAACTTTAAAGAATGTGCAAGAAGAAATTCTACAATTGGAACAGAAACTGCGAGAATTATAAATTGATGAGGTTCAATCTATTCCCAGGTCGACTCAAGCTAACAACTTCATGGACGTCGAGGACTTGATACCATTTATTAGTGGAGATGAGAACTTCTCCGTTATCCGCTGGATTGTGCAGTTCGAAGAGTACTCAGAAGTCTTTGAACTGGACGACAGAAACAAATTCATCTTCGGTAAGCGGTTTCTCAACGGAATAGCAAGGCTTTTCGCCAGGATAGTTAGCCTCCGTAGTTGGACTCAATTGAAAAATGTATTGAAGAACGAATTCCAGAAAAAAGTACCCAAATCAGACGTTTACAACGAGCTGCGAAGACGGAAAAAGTTGAGCAATAAAACAATGCAACAATACGTGCTTCATATGCAAAAAATTGCAACACAAGGAGTTGTCGAAGAGGAGGACTTAATCCAGTATATTATCAGAGGAATTCCTGATTCTGAGACAAATAAAAGCATCCTCCACAATGTTTGAGATCACTTATCCACTATGCAAAATAAAGTTTTTGAATGGGTAGTTGCTGAACAGGTAACTAAAGATACGGCAGCAAACGCAACATGTGGAATCTCTTCCTATGATGACAAATATCTTAACCAGATTGTTTAACGTTTTTGTAAGCTCGAAGAATTCAGCCCCATACAAGGAAAACTATCAGGAAGCAAAGAAACGTGTGAGGTGCATGTTAACCGGTTTCTAGTGCTTGAACGAAGGTTGTTGTCGCGGGACAACGATGTGAAGAAGCAATATACACACTTCATGGATGAATATGAAGAATTAGGACACATGAATCGAATCAATATCAACGACTTACACTACCTTAACTACAACATTACCAAACTACTTCATCCTCCATCACTGTATTTAATGCTCAAAGTAGTACTACCAAATTTAGATTTGTGTTTGCTGGTTCTTCAAAAACATCATGAGGAGGATATATAGTATATATTTCATGTAAACAGGACCTACGGTTTAGAGTTAATTGTTTGCTTCACTGCTCCGTTTTCGACTTCCGAAATTTGATTTCTGCACAGATATTCAGAGAATGTACCGGCTGTTAATTATGCATCCAGAAGACAAGAAGTACCAAACAATTGTCTGAAGAAGAAATGAATCCGAACGATGAAGCATTTATCAATTAAACACAGGAACCAATGAGAAATTTCCATTAGACGCCCAAGCTCTACACCAAGACTTTTATTTATACGACTGCCTGACGGGAAGTAACAAGCTGTCAACTGCAAACGAGACACAGGGTCAACAACATCCATATTAGAAGAGGCTGGATTCAAACTTCGGAAATGGTGCCCGAATCATCTTCGACTAAAGGTAATGGAAGACCAAGAAGTTGATATAGATTTCTCCAACGAAAGTGATGGTCAGAAGATGACTTATAGTTAACTCCACACGAATTAGATAATTCCCTTGTTGTTATAATTCGAGCTATCCAATAATTTGACCTCAAAGACAAATTTAGCACCTTGAGGAATTTCAAGGAACTGAAACAAAACAGTCATCTCTCAAGTCTTTCTGCGTTATTAGATGACAAGGGAATCATTCATGCTGGAGGACGGTTAGAATGAGGCCCATGACACCCATTAACAAAATTAATGATGCAAGAAATTCTCTAACAAAATATGCATTGCTAGCTGCTAGCCCATATGTAACAACAACTCTGGAGAGTTAAGGGGAAGAAAATGGCAATATCAATTGTGCAACATTGTGTAAGACGCAGACTATTCTGGATTCATTGCAATATTACAATATTCGTAGTAACAGATCTCATAAGGCGCATGTGGCCATAATTTGCTGCTTCGCAACCAAAGCTGTACATATAGAATTGGTAACAGACTTAACTACTGAGTCATACTTGGGCGCGTTAAGATGATTTATTGGTAGCAGGGGACACTGGCAAAATCTTTACTGAGACAATGCTATCAATTTTGTGGGAGCCAACAACCAGTTGTTGGAATTGGAAAGTGCCATTTTCTCTGAAAGGGCCCGCTCAACAATAATGAGGGAATGTTGTAACAAGTCCATAAAATTCAATTTTATTCCCCCTCGAGCACCACACTTTGGAGGCTTATGGGAAGCAGCAGCATAATTGGAAAACTTGCTAATTCCACAATCGGGACACATCAACTCGCAGCAATATGCCATAGAAGATACCCGATTGTTACAGACAGACTGCATATTGAGGCATAATTTCATCACAATCTATGGTCATCACGTACTCTCCACCGAATTTCAAAAGTCATTCACGAGCTTTGGGACTATATCAGACATATTACCGCTAATGCAATTTAAGACACTACTCCAAGAATTAAATATCACGCATTATGATATGAAGCTTAAGAATTTTACTCAACTGAGCTAAAAATTCTTGAATTACCCACAAACTTGAGAGTCACAGGTACCACAGTATTTCAGCGGATTACTTAGCACTTACAGTTTCTACCATACTACTCATCTGCTTGGAAACCGGACACTACGAAATCAAAAACGATCACTACGTCATCAGAGCAAAATCGCCAAACGATCACAACGCCATCGCAGCAAAATCATCAACAAACACCACCAGGGGCCGGAATTCATTGTCATTGTTACTTAGATCATTGAATAGCCATTCAACGTGGGGGAGAATGCTGACGCCATACGACACAACTGTGTCACAACCAAAACACCGATTCATCAACCGATACACCGCGTGCCTACATATGCATATACTGTGTCAGTTACGCTCGCTTTCTTGTTTCACCACTCACATTATACACCAAGTATATGTGCTTGGTCTTATCGTAGGTAGCTATCTCCATTTTAAAATCTATCACCACATTCTTCTGCTGGGCATGAAATCCTTCATTCTTCATAGAGCGAAGAGTAAGGGAGAGGAAATGCATGGTATTACTCGAGCTGTAAAGAGGTTTGCAGGATGAGAGAGATGAATTTCTGGTATACAAAGCCAACCATACATACTGAGGAAAACCGGAACAATTTTAAACGGGCCAGAAATGACTGCAATGCAGTTATCAGACGTGTGAAATTCTCTTATGAACAAAAGTTGAGTCAAAAACTGCAACAATGTGCCAAGGGTAGCAAAAACTTTTGGTTATGTGGAAAAAGAAATGAAGAATTCCACCTCGTCTTCAACTCCTTCGCTCATTTACAATGACATTCCAGCTGTCAACTCGTTAGATAAAGCCAATCTGCTTGCGGCCAGCGCAACACTGCTTGCCTGTACTTGAGAGCGTTGAATTCACCATAGGACAAATCCACTTCCGCACTCGAACAAATGCGAGAGTATTTAAAGTTCTCGACATGCACAAATCCGCTAGCCTGGATGGTATTCCCGTCTCTTAAAAGACGGAGCTCGTACCGACCTATAGCATTTACGTCCCTTCTTTCTTCTTTCTAAGGTTATGGAAGCGCTGATAAATCGATAGATTATGAAATATCTTAAATCGCGGAAGGGAATTTGCGTCAGCAGCAGCAGGTCCACTGGTGCTCTGATAGCTTATCTGATCACAATATTTGGAACAGCAGCGTATATTAAGAATTCAGTTCTAATTTTGACAGCAAAATAAACTGCGCAAAAACTCAATGCTGTCTGCTGTCACTATATCGAACACTTGATAATCAGCCATTATCCATGAATGGAGCCTGTGTCGGTATGAACACAAAGCTTAGTTGGAACGATCACATATTGGAGGTTGCCAAAAATGCTGCGAAATGTCTAAGTTTCCTTAATTGATGCAAGAAATATTTCACCCCTCTGATTTTTCTTTCATTTATAAGGAGTATATCAAAGTACAAATCTGGTCTGGTGCCCCCAAGACCACAATGGCTCTACTTGACAAAATCCAAAAGCGAGCAATGAAACTAATAGGAGACAATACCGCATGTCATCATTACGTTAGATTACATTACATTATACAGTATTTTCTTTGTCCGTTATGGCTATTATAAAAACCGATGCTCAAGTAGGCTAACACTGTGAGAAACTGCATTCCTTCTCTTCTTGAATTCACCTTCAATACTCGGCCCTCCAGAAATGCGCATCAGTTTACCCTTAAGCCTACTTTCGGACGCATAGTTAAATTTAGAGACTCGTTCTTCAGCCGCCCTAAGGTATTAAGATGAAGAAGTGTTCACAAAATCAATTAAAAAAAGCACTTCAAATTAGGTCAAATATAAATGCTGTGTTAAAAAAGATATGTTGATACTGTCTGTTATATAGATAAAGTAAACAAAGAACTCAGTGACTACTAAGATACTGTAGGCGAACGTAAAAAAAGAGCATATTAAATCAAAAGAAATGTAAAAAGCACCCTGTGGAGAACTAAAGCGTTTGACTATTCAGTCAACGACATCTGTTAACAAAACTAATAATGTTCGGACTATCTGGTCAGGTTATTGGCCCGAATCTCGCTTTGCTATAAATACAAGCAGAATGCAGTTTTGGCTCTCTTCTCTTCGTTGCGAAAGATTTTTTTTTGCGCCCACCTCCTACTGTATAGTCGAGTGTTCCAAATTTAATACTGCGGTACGATTCTAAGTTAATTTCGCGGAGTGCACAGTGACAATTTAATAATGTCTGAGAAGTGGATAGAGATTCTGGAGCCTTCGACAGTATCCAAACTCAAAGGTATTCTCAGATCACTAAAATTTCCTGCTACCGGCACCAAAGCAGAGCTTAAACTTCGAGTTGAAGAGGCAGTGCAAGAGTTTTCGGATGACGACTTTGCCGGTTTGATCAAAGAGTTTTCTTCAGACACCAGAGAACAGCGTGCTGACGACTCAACGCCACCGGATAACGACGTGCCTGATGAAACCAGTGGGGAAGAGGAACAACTGGAGGAAGAGATAACAAAACTTTAACGAATGTGCAAGAAGAAATTCTACAATTGGAACAGAAACTGCGAGAATTATAAATTGATGAGGTTCAATCTATTCCCAGGTCGACACCAGCTTACAACTTCATGGACGTCGAGGACTCGATACCATTTATTAGTGGAGATGAGAACTTCTCCGTTAACCGCTGGATTGTGCAGTTCGAAGAGTACTCAGAAGTCTTTGAACTGGACGACAGAAACAAATTCATCTTCGGTAAGCGGTTTCTCAACGGAATAGCAAGGCTTTTCGCCAGGATAGTTAGCCTCCGTAGTTGGACTCAATTGAAAAATGTATTGAAGAACGAATTCCAGAAAAAAGTACCCAAATCAGACGTTTACAACGAGCTGCGAAGACGGAAAAAGTTGAGCAATGAAACAATGCAACAATACGTGCTTCATATGCAAAAAATTGCAACACAAGGAGTTGTCCAGTATATTATCAGAGGAATTCCTGATTCTGAGACAAATAAGAGCATCCTCCACAATGTTTGAGATCACTTATCCGCTATGCAAAATAAAGTTTTTGAATGGGTAGTTGCTGAACAGGTAACTAAAGATACGGCAGCAAACGCAACATGTGGAATCTCTTCCTATGATGACAAATATCTTAACCAGATTGTTTAACGTTTTTCTTAGCTCGAAGAAGTCAGCCCCACACAAGGAAAACTATCAGGAAGCAAAGAAACGTGTGAGGTGCATGTTAACCGGTTTCTAGTGCTTGAACGAAGGTTGTCGCGGAACAACGATGTGAAGAAGCAATATACACACTTCATGGATGAATATGAAGAATTAGGACACATGAATCGAATCAATATCAACGACTTACACTACCTTAACTACAACATTACCAAACTACTTCATCCTCCATCACTGTATTTAATGCTCAAAGTAGTACTACCAAATTTAGATTTGTGTTTGCTGGTTCTTCAAAAACATCATGAGGAGGATATATAGTATATATTTCATGTAAACAGGACCTACGGTTTAGAGTTAATTGTTTGCTTCACTGCTCCGTTTTCGACTTCCGAAATTTGATTTCTGCACAGATATTCAGAGAATGTACCGGCTGTTAATTATGCATCCAGAAGACAAGAAGTACCAAACAATTGTCTGAAGAAGAAATGAATCCGAACGATGAAGCATTTATCAATTAAACACAGGAACCAATGAGAAATTTCCATTAGACGCCCAAGCTCTACACCAAGACTTTTATTTATACGACTGCCTGACGGGAAGTAACAAGCTGTCAACTGCAAACGAGACACAGGGTCAACTAACATCCATATTAGAAGAGGCTGGATTCAAACTTCGGAAATGGTGCCCGAATCATCTTCGACTAAAGGTAATGGAAGACCAAGAAGTTGATATAGATTTCTCCAACGAAAGTGATGGTCAGAAGATGACTTATAGTTAACTCCACACGAATTAGATAATTCCCTTGTTGTTATAATTCGAGCTATCCAATAATTTGACCTCAAAGACAAATTTAGCACCTTGAGGAATTTCAAGGAACTGAAACAAAACAGTCATCTCTCAAGTCTTTCTGCGTTATTAGATGACAAGGGAATCATTCAAGCTGGAGGACGGTTAGAATGAGGCCCAAAAAAATTTACAAAATTAATGATGCAAGAAATTCTCTAACAAAATATGCATTGCTAGCTGCTAGCCCATATGTAACAACAACTCTGGAGAGTTAAGGGGAAGAAAATGGCAATATCAATTGTGCAACATTGTGTAAGACGCAGACTATTCTGGATTCATTACAATATTACAATATTCGTAGTAACAGATCTCATAAGGCGCATGTGGCCATAATTTGCTGCTTCGCAACCAAAGCTGTACATATAGAATTGGTAACAGACTTAACTACTGAGTCATACTTGGGCGCGTTAAGATGATTTATTGGTAGCAGGGGACACTGGCAAAATCTTTACTGAGACAATGCTATCAATTTTGTGGGAGCCAACAACCAGTTGTTGGAATTGGAAAGTGCCATTTTCTCTGAAAGGGCCCGCTCAACAATAGTGAGGGAATGTTGTAACAAGTCCATAAAATAAAATTTTATTCCCCCTCGAGCACCACACTTTGGAGGCTTATGGGAAGCAGCAAAACATCTACTGCTGAGAAGCGTGAGTTACAGTCGGAAACTATATCATCCTAAGGAAACGAACTAAAAGATTAGCGGTTAACATAATTGGAAAACTTGCTAATTCCACAATCGGGACACATCAACTCGCAGCAATATGCCATAGAAGATACCCGATTGTTACAGACAGACTGCATATTGAGGCATAATTTCATCACAATCTATGGTCATCACGTACTCTCCACCGAATTTCAAAAGTCATTCACGAGCTTTGGGACTATATCAGACATATTACCGCTAATGCAATTTAAGACACTACTCCAAGAATTAAATATCACGCATTATGATATGAAGCTTAAGAATTTTACTCAACTGAGCTAAAAATTCTTGAATTACCCACAAACTTGAGAGTCACAGGTACCACAGTATTTCAGCGGATTACTTAGCACTTACAGTTTCTACCATACTACTCATCTGCTTGGAAACCGGACACTACGAAATCAAAAACGATCACTACGTCATCAGAGCAAAATCGCCAAACGATCACAACGCCATCGCAGCAAAATCATCAACAAACACCACCAGGGGCCGGAATTCATTGTCATTGTTACTTAGATCATTGAATAGCCATTCAACGTGGGGGAGAATGCTGACGCCATACGACACAACTGTGTCACAACCAAAACACCGATTCATCAACCGATACACCGCGTGCCTACATATGCATATACTGTGTCAGTTACGCTCGCTTTCTTGTTTCACCACTCACATTATACACCAAGTATATGTGCTTGGTCTTATCGTAGGTAGCTATCTCCATTTTAAAACCTATCACCACATTCTTCTGCTGGGCATGAAATCCTTCATTCTTCATAGAGCGAAGAGTAAGGGAGAGGAAAATGCATGGTATTACTCGAGCTGTAAAGAGGTTTGCAGGATGAGAGAGATGAATTTCTGGTATACAAAGCCAACCATACATACTGAGGAAAACCGGAACAATTTTAAACGGGCCAGAAATGACTGCAATGCAGTTATCAGACGTGTGAAATTCTCTTATGAACAAAAGTTGAGTCAAAAACTGCAACAATGTGCCAAGGGTAGCAAAGCTTTTTGTTATGTGGAAAAAAAAATGAAGAATTCCACCTCGTCTTCAATTCCTTCGCTCATTTACAATGACATTCCAGCTGTCAACTCGTTAGATAAAGCCAATCTGCTTGCGGCCAGCGCAACACTGCTTGCCTGTACTTGAGAGCGTTGAATTCACCATAGGACAAATCCACTTCCGCACTCGAACAAATGCGAGAGTATGTAAAGTTCTCGACATGCACAAATCCGCTAGCCTGGATGGTATTCCCGTCTCTTAAAAGACGGATCTTCGTCAACTAGCTCGTACCAACCCATAGCATTTACGTCCCTTCTTTCTTCTTTCTAAGGTTATGGAAGCGCTGCTAAATCGATAGATTATGAAATATCTTAAATCGCGGAAGGGAATTTGCGTCAGCAGCAGCAGGTCCACTGGTGCTCTGATAGCTTATCTGATCAAAATATTTGGAACAGCAGCGTATATTAAGAATTCAGTTCTAATTTTGACAGCAAAATAAACTGCGCTAAAACTCAATGCTGTCTGCTGTCACTATATCGAACACTTGATAATCAGCCATTATCCATGAATGGAGCCTGTGTCGGTATGAACACAAAGCTTAGTTGGAACGATCACATATTGGAGGTTGCCAAAAATGCTGCGAAATGTCTAAGTTTCCTTAATTGATGCAAGAAATATTTCACCCCTCTGATTTTTCTTTCATTTATAAGGAGTACATCAAAGTACAAAGCTCAAATCTGGTCTGGTGCCCCCAAGACCACAATGGCTCTACTTGACAAAATCCAAAAGCGAGCAATGAAACTAATAGGAGACAATACCGCATGTCATTATTACGTTAGATTACATTACATTATACAGTCTTATCTTTGTCCGTTATGGCTATTATAAAAACCGATGCTCAAGTAGGCTAAAACTGTAAGAAACTGCATTCCTTCTCTTCTTGAATTCACCTGCAATACTCGGCCCTCCAGAAATGCGCATCAGTTTACCCTTAAGCCTACTTTCGGACGCATAGTTAAATTTAGAGACTAGTTCTTCAGCCGCCCTAAGGTATTAAGATGAAGAAGTGTTCACAAAATCAATTAAAAAAAGCACTTCAAACTAGGTCAAATATAAATGCTGTGTTAAAAAAGATATGTTGATACTGTCTGTTATATAGATAAAGTAAACAAAGAACTCAGTGACTACTAAGATACTGTAGGCGAACGTAAAAAAAGAGCATATTAAATCAAAAGAAATGTAAAAAGCACCCTGTGGAGAACTAAAGCGTTTGACTATTCAGTCAACGACATCTGTTAACAAAACTAATAATGTTCGGACTATCTGGTCAGGTTATTGGCCCGAATCTCGCTTTGCTATAAATACAAGCAGAATGCAGTTTTGGCTCTCTTCTCTTCGTTGCGAAAGATTTTTTTTGCCCCACCTCCTACTGTATAGTCGAGTGTTCATCCAAATTTAATACTGCGGTACGATTCTAAGTTAATTTCGCGGAGTGCACAGTGACAATTTAATAATGTCTGAGAAGTGGGTAGAGATTCTGGAGCCTTCGACAGTATCCAAACTCAAAGGTATTCTCAGATCACTAAAATTTCCTGCTACCGGCACCAAAGCAGAGCTTAAACTTCGAGTTGAAGAAGCAGTGCAAGAGTTTTCGGATGACGACTTTGCCGGTTTGATCAAAGAGTTTTCTTCAGACACCAGAGAACAGCGTGCTGACGACTCAACGCCACCGGATAACGACGTGCCTGATGAAACCAGTGGGGAAGAGGAACAACTGGAGGAAGAGATAACAAAACTTTAACGAATGTGCAAGAAGAAATTCTACAATTGGAACAGAAACTGCGAGAATTATAAATTGATGAGGTTCAATCTATTCCCAGGTCGACACCAGCTTACAACTTCATGGACGTCGAGGACTCGATACCATTTATTAGTGGAGATGAGAACTTCTCCGTTAACCGCTGGATTGTGCAGTTCGAAGAGTACTCGAAGTCTTTGCACTGGACGACAGAAACAAATTCATCTTCGGTATGCGGTTTCTCAACGGAATAGCAAGGCTTTTCGCCAGGATAGTTAGCCTCCGCAGTTGGACTCAATTGAAAAATGTATTGAAGAACGAATTCCAGAAAAAAGTACCCACATCAGACGTTTACAACGAGCTGCGAAGAAGGAAAAAGTTGAGCAATGAAACAATGCAACAATACGTGCTTCATATGCAAGAAATTGCAACACAAGGAGTTGTCGAAGAGGAGGACTTAATCCAGTATATTATCAGAGGAATTCCTGATTCTGAGACAAATAAAAGCATCCTCCACAATGTAAACTGTCTTGTGGTGTTAAATGAAGCGCTGCGAAAGTATGAGAAACTGAAGAACAATCACCGGGAGCATAACACCGACAAAGTAACCAGAGTTAATTCCGCTGTTTCTCAAAATCGTCGTAGTACTACTGCTAAACACTCTGATCCCAATAGAAACAAGAAGGAGGTCAGCTGCTTCAAGTGCGGAAAATCTGGTCACATATCACCTAACTGCGACAACGTAAACCGTGTCATGACGCTACAAGGAAATCAAAATGTGAACACTTCTGTAACTGCTGAAAGAAACAATGAGAACGCTTTGACGGACACTTTGTTACCAGAAGCTGAGGATGGGCTGATGAACGATTTTGAGTGCTGTATGCGCTACGATTAACCAACATATGGAGATCTCGCTAAAACTATTGACGCTGCTGGACTCAGGGAGTCCAATAAGTTTTGTGCAGGAGAGGTATTTACCAACAGTCTTACTGCCAGACTTATTGCGGAACCAACAGTAGCCCACTTCAGGTGGTAGGAAGAATCAACAGTCGTATTTGGTTTCAAGATTCTATTATACAAATTAATCTCTTAGTAGTAAACAATTTTTCTATGATATATCCTGTTATTCTAGGTCGTGATTTCATTGGGAAAACAGGTTTGGCTTGTAGACGTATCAACGAGGACGAAAATCGAAATTCACCAGTGGTTTCCAGCTCCTCCAACCCTGAAATTTCATATTCATCTCCTAGTGCTGATACAATTGAAGATCTGCAGCAGACGTAGCGGCAGATTGTGGTGAGTCTCCATTCAACATTGATAACAGTTTGTGTGAAAGTGTTAAGGATAAAATTAAAGATATAGTTAGGCTCGCTTATTTGCAACCAAAATACCATTTGTCACAAACAGATTTTATAATGGAGATAACTTTTCCAAGCATATCCCATTTCAGTGTACACCTAGGTGGCGTCCATATGGACACAAAGTCGAACTCGAGAAAATGTTAGACGATTTGTTGCAAAAGGGTATAGTTCGCGAATCTAATTCACCATACGCTTTGCCAATTGTACTTGTGCAAAAGAAAAATAAAGACTCCGTCTATGTGTAGATTTCAGAGAGCTGAACAAAATCACTTTACGTGATAATTACCCTTTACCCCTCATTGAAAATCGCCTTGATCGAGAAAGGCTTTCATCACGTCCAACTGATAGATGAATCGATGAAGTTTACGTCTTTTATAACGCCGCTAGGGGAATTCGAATATACGCGGATGCCATTTGGGCTTAGGAATGCCCCCTCCGTGTTCGAATGATTCATGAAGCATGTGTTCTGAAATCTTATTTCGGAAGGTAAAATACTTACCAACTTGGATGACATTCTTATTGCGACACAGTCCATTGAAGAACATCTTAATATTTTACGCGGAGTAATAAAATTCATTACAGCTCAGGTTTGATAAATGTAGTTGTTTGCAAACCTTCCTCCACTAAGAAGTTCATTAAGGGTTTTGCGAATGTTGCTAAACCACTGTATGACCTTTTGAAAAAGGATACACCATTCATATTCGGTGTGAGAGAAATGGAAACTTTTGAACTGTTAAGATCCAAACTTATACCATCTCCCGTCTTAGCTTTATTCAGCCCTCATAATGCCACAGAACTGCATTGCGTTTATTTTTTTTTCGAAACGAGCCATATAAACGGAAAGCAAATATCATAGCTATGAGCTAGAGTCGCTTTCGATAATAAACGCTCTTAGGAGATTTAGAACTTATCTCATAGGCGTAACTTTTAAAATTCTAACCGACTGTCAGGCTTTAGCATTGACACTTCAGAAAAAATCTTTAAGTCCTCGCATTTCACGATGGGCCTTGGAGTTGCAAAGCTTCGACTACATCGTTGAGCATAGAAAAGGGGATAGAATGTCACACGTTGACCTTTTAAGTCGCTCACTTAATGTTCTTTATGTAGAGGCCGAATCCTTTGAGCTTGTCTTGGCGGCTGCCCAGAAGGACGACACTAAGATTAAGTCGATAGTATCTGAGTTAGAAAAGAGCGAGAGCCCCATTTATGAGATGATAGACGTCTTATATACTGGAAGTGCAAGGGCAAAATCAACTTTTACGTTCCATCAAATATGGAAACTGAAGTAATACGTACGCATCATGAAGCGATGTGTCACGTTGGGGTAGAAAAGTGCTTTCAGCATCTATCAGGTTGCTATTGGTTTCCTAATATGATGGCAAAAAGCAAAGAAGACATAAGAGGCTGTTGCAATGCATATACTTCTCTCCCCACTCAGGTAAAGTTGAAGGGAATTTGCATTCCATACCCAAAGGAGATGTTTCATTTCACACACATCATATCGACCACCTTGGTCCTTTGCCTACTTCACAGTCACAGCCGTAAAAAACACGTTCTCCTCGTAATTGATGCTATTACTAAATTTATAAAACTCTATCCTGTTAAGTCCACCCAAAGTAGCGAAGTCATAAAGTGTTTGATGTCGTTCTTTAATAATGCCCCAAGTGCCCCAAGTGTGAATCAAAAACTTCTTGCCCAATATCGAGGTCCCTATGAAGTCAAGAAAGTCTTACCCAATGATCGGTACTTGATTATGGATATCGAAGGTCTGCAAGCATCGCGATTGCCGTACAAAAGTATTTTTTCTCCAGCTAACATGAGGCCTTATGAAGTTCAGCAGAGATTTTTAGACGACAGTGAAGAGGCAGCTCGGACGGAAAATTGATGTTCACATGTACATTTTTATATCGCGTTATCCAAACCTATTTTCATTGAAGTACCACTATATCAATTTTAGTATTGCCTTGTATATATTTTTTTGAATTGAATTGATTTGAATTGAATTGAATTGAATTGAATTGAATTTTTATAGCTTTTTTTAATCTTACTGAATTGTTGTTATTTTGTACTCATATTTTAATCTGTTATTCTATTATCATATAATCAACCTATGTTGTATTAGTATTCATATTAACCGAAAGTGCGTTATGTAATCGGGACGATTCTTGATCAGGATGGCCGAATTGTAGGCGAAAGTAAAAAATTAGCATATTAAATCAAAAGAAATGTAAAAAGCACCCTGTGCAGAACTAAAGCTTTTGATTATTCAGTCAACGACATCTGTTAACAAAACTAATAATGTTCGGACCAACTGATGAGGTTAATGACCCGAATCTCGCTTTGCTATAAATACAAGCAGAATGCAGTTTTAGTTCTCTTCTCTTCGTTGCGAAATAAAAATAACACCGCCTGGCAAACAAGTGTTTAATTTTTTTTGCGCCCAACTCCACCCGCTCCCTACAATACGAGCCTAAAGCTTGATGCAAAAAGTCTGGTGGGAACAGATCAGTGGGTCATCCCATACCGACAATCAAAGAGAAGTTCTGTGCCATCCTTCGACGCGTGCACTTGTCGCCGTCCGTGCATTACGCGTGTGCATAAAAACAAAAAAACAAAAAAGTCACCGCGGTCCCTCCACCCACAAAAGCCTCGCGAGTGCCGAATAATATAATAAACAAGTGTTTGTGTGAAGTGTTTCGGTGTCGAGTGCGTTCGGTCCGCTCCCTTCACAAGCCACTGCTGCGCATTCTCGGTCGGAACTCCCGTTTGATTTCATCAAGCGGGTTGATGCAATGACTGGGAGTGCGTAGCATGAGCATAGCGGATTTTAGAAGTGTGAATTTGTTGGTGGACCAACTCCAATCGATGTATGGGCATAACACCTACATCGATTGTTGTTGGGAAGCTATTACTGAATTTACACTTCTCAATTCTGCTTTACCACACGCAGTCGGAGTTTGGTAATTTTATATCTCCGTCTTGTTTTCTCTGGATAACTTTAGGGTCGATTTGTGCAATGTTCGTGGGCTAAGAGCGAATCTCTTCGCTGTGTATGTCCACTCGTTTTTATATAAACCAGCTGTCTTGGCACTAAATGAAACACTGGTAGGTGAGAATACCGAATTATCGGATTTGACCCTGCCTGGATATAGCTTGGTGCCGCTTTTCTTTTTTCATCGCGGTCTCGCCATCTACGTGCGTAGTGATGTAGCTTACCAACTTCAACCACAATATGGCCACTGTTCCAATCCGGAATTTAATTTTCTGTGGTTAAAACTCCGTGTCCGTAAGCATTAAATTCACTACTGCTTTATTTACAGAAGTCCAAGCTTGGATAGCAATTCAACTTTTAACGAATTTGATGCGCTATCCGATTCCATCTCAAGAAATGTATCCCTGTATCCTCCCACTGAAATTGCCATTGCGGGCGATTTCAATGTACACAATTCTAAATGGCCTCGACATTCAGGCAAGACTACACCTGAATTAAGGTATGTCGAAATCTTTGCTGAGCTAAACAATCTGACTCAGCTAGTAAATGAGCCCACACGAATACCTGACATCGCAGATCATTCCGTCAACACCCTGAACCTGTTTCTCACCTCTCACCCTGATAAATATTCTGTTGACATACTGTCGCCTCTAGGCTCGTCTGACCATTGTGTCATATCAGCTAATTTCTCGTTATCACCACACACAGTAGAGAACAAATTCCTAAAAGAACAGTTTGGCTGTACGAGAAAGGAGCGGACTCAACAATTTCTTTAGGAATTTTAACTGGTCACTATGCTTCCTCGATAGTAGCGTCTATGCCGCTGCTGATATGATCACAAAACATTCTTCTGCTGGGCATGAGATCCTTCATTCCGCATAGAGTGAAGAGAATTAAGCCCAAAGAAAATGCATGGTATGACTTGAGCTGTAAAGAGGCTATCAGGTTGAGAGAGTTGAATTTCCGGGCATACAAAGCCAACCCTACTGAGGAAAACCGGAATAAGTTTAAACGGGCCAGAAATGACTGCAATGCAACTATCAGACGTGTGAAATTCTCCTATGATCAAAAGTTGAGGCAAAAAGTGCTTCAATGTCCCAAAGGTAGCAAAAACTTTTGGTCATTTGTAAAAAACATAAAGAATTCCACCTCGTCTTCAATTCCCACGCTCATTTAAAATGACATTCCAGCTGTCAGCTCTTTAGACAAAGCCAATCTGCTTGCGGCGCATTTTGCAGCCAGCTCAACACTGCCAGAATCCAATATGCCAGATTCCAATATGTCACATGTACTTGAGAGCGTTGATTTCACCATGGGAAAAATCCATTTCCGCACTCGTACAGTTGCAAAAGTACTTAAAGATCTCGACGTGCATAAATCCGCTGGCCCGGATGGTATTCCCCCTATACTTCTGAAGAGGTGTTCTTCTGCGCTGGCAAAACCATTGCGTAAGCTTTTTCATCTATCCTACTCTTTAGGTCTCTTTCCGAGCAGATGGAAAACAGCATTTGTCCAGCCCGTCCCTAAAAAGGGCAAATCTTCGTCACCCACCTCGTACCGACCCATAGCACTTACGCCCCTTCTTTCTAAGGTCATGGAAACGCTGATAAATCGTCAGCTTATGAAATATCTTGAATCGCGGAAGCTTCTTAATGACCGGCAGTACGGTTTCCGTAGCAACAGGTCCACTGGTGATCTGATAGCTTATCTCACCGAAAAGTGGAACACATCTTTGCATAATGCAGGCGAAAACAAGATCGTTGCACTTGATATTTCTAAGGCATTTGACAGAGTTTGGCATCAAGCTCTTTTGTCGAAAATGCGTGCATATGGTATCGATGAATCTCTTCTTCTATGGTTCTATGGAAAAAAATTTCGAACCGTTCAATTCAAGTTGTTTTGGATGGGTTCAAGTCTGATATCCACCAAATAAATGCTGGTGTACCCCAAGGCTCTGTTCTGTCTCCGACACTCTTTCTCATTTTTATTAATGATCTCTTGTCTGCTACTTCTAATCCAATCCATTCCTTCGCTGATGACAGCACCCTCAGCTTTACATATTCGTTCCGAGACTCACGACCCTGCCCTTCGGCCGTAGAATTGGAACAGCAGCGTATGTTAAGCACATTGAATTCGGATCTTGACAGCATAATTAACTGGGGAAACAACAACAGAGTGGAATTCAATGCTGTCTGCTGTCACTCAAGCGAACCCTTGTTAATCAGCCATTATCCATGAATGGTGCTTGTGTCGATGAAACCGGAAAGCTTTCCATCCTTGGTATATGTATCAACACAAACACTTAGTTGGAACGATCACATATTTGAAATGCTGCGAAATGTTTAGGTTTCCTAAATCGATGCAAGAAATATTTCACCCCCTCTGATTTGGCTTTCATTTATAAGGCGTATATCCGCCCCAAGCTAGAGTACAACGCTCATATCTGGTCTGGTGCCCCAAAGACCACCCTGCACCTACTAGATAGAATCCAAAAGCGAGCGATAAAACTTATAAGAGACAACAATGTCGCAAAGACATTAGACTCACTCGAACATCGACGTACCGTTTCTTCTTTGTACGTATTTTATCGCTATTTCAACAAACGCTGCTCAAGTGAGCTAGCCAACTGCATTCCTCCTCTCAATGAATTCACCCGCAATACTCGTCTCGCCAGAAATGCTCATCAGTTTACCCTTAAGCCTACTTTCGGACGCACAGTTAAATTTAGAGACTCGTTCTTTAGCCGTACTACGCGAATTTGGAATGCTCTTCCCAGCCCTATATTTCCCACATACTACAACCCGCAGATATTTAAGACCAATGTGCACAGGTACCTCCTCTCCCTTTCTCCCTCTATACCTTCGGCCCGTGCTGTGTCTTGACCCCGGACACTTAAGGGTATTAGCAATCCACTGTGCGCGCGCAAAATATAAAAAAAAGAGCCCTAAAAAGTTTAACAAACGCGACAAGCTTGATCCTCTCAAGAGGGAAAAAAAGCACCACCAAGGTGCTCCAGGCGAACCTACACGTAATAAGTTCGCCTGGAGTCCATAAGATGTCGCCGGAATGGGACAAGTAAATCAATTTACAAGTGTGGAAAACCTAGAGTGGCATGTTTCATTATGAGTAATATTAACTTTCTTCCCAACCCAAAATTCATAACCAGAGACCTGGCCGCACTATTCCTGGAAGTCCCTACAGAAAGGGAAAACAAACCACCGTGTGTGCCTCGGCGTATTTCCCCGACGACAACAACAACGACATTCTACGGAAGTTAGTCCAGGACCTCGTTACCTACTGTCGTAGAAGTACCTACCTACCATCATTGGTTGCGATGCAAATGCGCATCATGAGGTATGGGGAGTCTGTAATTCCAATAGAAGTGGTGAGTGTTTAGAATATCGTGCGAGTAGTGAGGTAGGTATACTTAATAAATCTTCATAAATGCGCGATACGCGAAGAGGTGCGAGCTTAAGGTCCAGTACTTGCAAGTCCATTTATTTCTAATTCAATTGTGAATTGGCATGTGTCATATGAACCATGCCTGTCAGACCACCAACACATCCTGATCGACATAACTGGCCAAATCACACAGACAAGATCCCAAACAGTCCAATAAATAAGTGCTTCCCACGTCTATTGAGTCCATTGCAGACTTAGACAGAGCGGCTTTTTAGCTTAAAAGCATATTGCTTAATTCCTATCAGGACAGCTGTGCCCCAAAGCCATCGTATATAAACGCACAATGCCTTGGTGGATCACTCAACTTTCGACTCTCAGGAAAAAAGTAAGAAAACTCTTTAATTCTGCAACGAAAACGAAGATGTGGGACGAATATAGGTTCGCTCTCACAGAATACAAATCGAAATTGAAAAGATGCAAACGGGCTACGTAGAAGAAATCTTAAGAAAACATTGCTGAAATTTGAACATTGCTGAGTTCACTTACAGTTTTGATCACCTATTGAATAAGGAAACCGGTCACTACGAAATCCATAACGATCATAGCGCCATCGCAGCAAAATCGTTAACAAACACCACGAGGGTCGGAATTCATTTTCAATGTTCAATGCTACTTATCACTTACAGTTTTGATCACCTATTGAATACGGAAACCGGTCACTACGAAATCCATAACGATCATAGCGCCATCGCAGCAAAATCGTTAACAAACACCACGAGGGTCGGAATTCATTTTCAATGTTACTTAGATCATTGAATCCATTCAACGCGGGTGGGGGCGAATGTTCACGCCACACGACACAACTGGGTCAAAACACAGATACATCAACCGATGTATCGCGTGCCTACATCTACTGTGTCAGTTACGCTCGCTTTAGTATGTCAGCAGTTTATATCGACACATCAATTGCAGCGTAATTTAAGTGGGACATATTTAGGTATTTCATCAACAGCTGAATGGCGCCGTTGGTTGAGTGCCTGCCAATGGTTAGAGCGGTCCCCGGTTCGAATCACAGTGAAAGCAAAGTTAAAAGGCTTTTATCGGGTTTTCAAATCTGGTCCAGTCACTATTTGTCGTTGGGATCAAATTAACGGCGCTATCACTGAAGTTGTCGAACAGTGGTAGTAGTCATCTTCGGCTAAAGGCAATGGAAGACCATGAACTTGATATAGATTTCTCCAACGAAAGTGATGGTCAGAAGATGACTTATAGTTAACTCCACACGAATTAGAAAATTTCCTAGTTGTTATAATTCGAGCTATTCAATAATTTGACTTCAAGGAAAAAATTAGCGACTTGATTAATTTCAAGGAACTGAAACAAAACAGTCATCTCTCAAGTTTCTCTCCCTTCTTAGATGACAAGGGAATCATTCGAGTTGGAGGACGGTTACAATGACGCCAAACAACCCATACTTATGCCGTACAACAACCCATTAACAAAATTAATGATGTGAATGAATGAATTCACTAACAAAATTTCATTTACAACATCTAATCCGCTCATTAACGCAGGATTAATGTGGACTATTCTGGATTCATTATAATATTCGTGGTAAAGGACCTCATAAGGCGTATGTGGCCATATTCTGCTGCTTCGCAACCAAAGCTGTACTACTTAACTACTGCATCATACTTGGGCACGTTAAGATGATTTATCGCAGGGGACACTGGCAAAATCTGTACTGCGACAACGATAGTAGTTAGATAGTTTTTGAAGTTTGTCCTTGTTGCACAGTATTAAATCCCGAATCTTTGTACACTGTTCTTTGATTCCGTATTGCTCATTATGATTTATAAGTAATTCGTTAGTTTCCATGAAGATTCTTCTTTATTATTGACTGTGGATCTTATCAAAAGATGAGTGTATTCTTTTGTGTTTTTTGGAAATGATAGAGCATAGAGTAGAACTGGTCCTTTTTGTAACACTATTGGTTTTGCGTACTCAATGACTTCAATTTCATTACTGTACGGTAAGGTTTCCATTTAGGAAAGTATCCTTTTGTGATTCCGTTAAA
This sequence comes from Eristalis pertinax, assembly GCA_907269125.1. Classification (NCBI taxonomy): domain Eukaryota; kingdom Metazoa; phylum Arthropoda; class Insecta; order Diptera; family Syrphidae; genus Eristalis; species Eristalis pertinax. The sequence continues at coordinate 22,523,952 of OU026148.1, forward strand.
TTCGTTAATTTCGTCTTTGATTATGGTAAGTTTATTATACATCATTTGCTCAAATTGTTCGATGCTTGCATTATCAGTTCATTGGATGATTTTATTGTAATTGTCCAAAATCCTTTGTGTAACCTCAGTTATGCGTTTATTAATTTGATATTGATTATTGTTATTTTTGATTATTTCGTTTTGGATTCTTAAAAGGTGATCCGGCGATCCATTTCCATGCGGATCTAATCCAATTAATTGACCTCGTTGTCCTAAGGTCTTTTCGGTGCAATTTGGCTAGTTGTGTTTCAATTTGATGTAACTGATAAAGAATCTGGGGTCTTAAGATGCTAGTCTTGGCTATTTGCTGTTCTATTGTAGGAATTAAGCTGTTGATTACTTCTTCGTATGTTGTGAGATTTAGTACGTGAACCAATTTGAAGCTGCCATTTATTATTTTTCCACTTCCACGTTTAATTGTGATTAAAGGTGTCTCTACTTGAGCTTACTCTCTCCTCGTAAGATTCGTAAAGGCTTTGCTATTTTTGCAAAGTCATTTATGAATCGCCTGTAAAAGAGGCAAGACCAAGAAATCTTTTTAGGTCTTTAAGGTTCTAAGGTGGTCGGATGTGCTTAACTGCGGATTGGATCTGGCCTTATACCTTCTCTTGTGATAAGGTATCCCAGAAATTCAGCTTCCTGTTTTAGAAATTCACACTTGTCCAAATTGACCCTGAGATTGGCTTTATCCAATTTTGAAAATATGGTTTCTATGTTCTTGATATGTTCTTCTTCGGTATGACGATATCATCCATATATACGTAGCATATTGAACCTATATGCTCACGTAAAATATCATCTATAGTTCGTTGGAATTTGGCTGGCGAGTTCTTCAGCCCGAATGGGAGTTTTGTAAACTCGTACTTCCCATTCATCGTGGAGAACGCAGTTTTTGGTATGTCTGCGTTTTTCATCTTAATTTGGTGGAACCCTGAGTGACCCTGAGGTGAGGTCGAGGGTTGTGAAAAGCTTGGTTTTTCCTAAGCTGGCTATTATGTTCGATATGTCCGGAATCGGGTATATGTCGGGAATCGTGACTGCATTTATACGTTTGTAATCTATGACAATCCTTTTTTCTCTGCTGAAGCGTCCATCTTCTTCGGGACTATCCATAATGGGGAATTATAAGGACTTCTGGATGGCCTAATTATGCCGTCCTCTAGCAACTTTTTTATTTGTGTCTCCACCTCTTTCCTTAAGTTTACTGGGAAGGGATATGATTTGGTTCATCTGTAGAAGTTTTTATTTTTGCTCTTACACTAGTATCTATTAGTTCTTGATCATTGATTGGGCCAAAGATATTGGACTATTATGGACTGTAGAGCTATCCTGTATTTTTCGGGCAAATGTTTATCTCTAATTTCTATGATGTTAACTTCTGTTTCTCTTTCAGTGGTATTTTGATGTTTGGTTTTATTGTGAGGATATTCCTTTTTCTATCTATAACATCTTCTAATTCTTTTAATGCGTCATCTCCTATTATGCCATCAAAAGATCTTTGGCCAGGTAGAACGAAGAAGACCAATTGCGTATCATTACCAATGCTTTTGAAAAATTTTCTTCTTGCTTTGTTGTTTTTGGTTGGACCTGTAATTTTCCGAACGGTTTGGACGTTTAAAATTGTTCTGTTTCGGCCTATTCACATAGTTGACTTGTCGTGATTGATCTGATGGATCCACATCCATACGTTCTAAAGGCTTAGGTGGTCTCTGCAAGTTCCATGGCAAGTGGGCTTGGAAGGATATTATGTCGTTTCGGTTCGTGTTGATTTGAAAAATCTGGTTTATAGGAGCTGATACGGTATTTGGATATATATATATATATAATATATATATATATATATATATTTGGCATGTCTTTTTTATGAATTGTTACATTTCTGAAATTTAGATTTGGTACATCCAGACATGATGTATACGCTTCTGGTAAGGTTCGTGGCTTTTGGATGATTAGCATTTTGGATAAGTCTCCATTCAAGCCTCTTATAAAAAGGTTTTCTGTAATTTTCTGTAATTGCTCTAACTGTTTCTTCTGAGTAATTTTCAGATTTCCTTTTATTGATTAATAATGATAACTGATGATTGATGTTTGCGTAGAATTCGTTTATCGAAAATTCATTTGGGACATCTTAAGTTGGTGTTCAAGAGTCCTAATGTCTCTTTTACAGGCGTAATGAAGCGATAAGCACTTCTTGATTGATACCCAGTGCTTGTCAAAAATATTGTATGAAATAAGTGCAATGACCTCTTCTTTTCTGTCTGATAATTTTGCAGTATTGCCCTATAAATGGGTTTTTGCCGAACTATTTCATAATCCCTAAGTATATTTCCTGGGGGGCATTGGCTTATGCACAAGGGTAAGGTTGCTGGCTGTATCCAACCTAGTAGGATGCCAGCGCGATCCCTGCTTGTTCATAAGTCAAGTTGATGTACAGCCTCCTCGCGGCGCCCCTGGATAGCCATCATAACAGCTGTTGCATGTATGCAGCGAAGCCTCTGCCCGAGGGTTATAATAATGGGCCTGTCTTCCCAGTTTGGAGGTTGTGTGTGAGATTAACTTCCTCACCACGTAAAAAAAAACACGAGTTCAGGAACAACAACCTGCCGACCCCAGGAAACGGAAAAAGGACAATGACTTTCGGTTATGCACATCGAATGTTAGGTCCCTTAACAGACCACGTGCAGCCGATGAACTCGCGGAGGCCCTAGACTGCTATAGAGCAGACATAACAGCTATCCAGGAAGTGCGGTGGAGTGGGCCGGGCAAAAAGAGGATGAGAAACTGCGACCTCTACTACGGCGATTGCTACAGGGAAGGAGGGCAGCGCTTATTTGGATGTGGATTTGCTGTTCTAGGCAGACTTAGGCAAAAAGTCTTAAGCTTTAAGTATGTAAGCGAGTGCCTCATAGCAATCCACATCAAGGCTAAACTCGGGAACATCAGCCTGATTTGCGCCCACGACCCGACAGAGGAGAAGGATGACTTTTATGATCTCCTAGAAAAAACATACGATCAATGCCCCAGCTATGACACCAAGATCGTTCTAGGAGATCTCAACGCACGGCTGGGTAAGGAAGAAATCTTTGCTTAAGTTATCGGAAAACACAGCCTGCACGACAACACATCCGGTACTGGACTCAGGGTGGTGGATTTCGCCTCGGAGCGTAACCTATCTGTGATGAGCACACGGTTCCCATACCTCAACATCCATAAAGGGACCTGGAGGTCACCTGATCAAACAACCGTCAACCAGATTGATCACTGCACCAGATTGATTGCGATCGACGTCAGACACTCCTCCAGTATTCTCGATGTCCGAACGTTCCGAGGAGCCAATATTGACTCGGACCATTTCCTTGTTGTAGCCAAGGTAAGAATGAGGATATCGAGAAAAATACGGAGTCGAGACAGGACACCTCGGCTTGACGTTAGAAAGCTACAATCGCAATCTATCGTTCGGAACTTTGCCGACCGAGTCTCCCAGAAACTCTCCGAAATAGACCAGGAATGGAAACGTTGTCAAGAAGCTATCAATGAAGCCACTGATGTACTGGGTTTTACGACACCACCAAGAAAAAACCCATGGTTTGACGACGAGTGTAGGCAGGCACATGCTGCCAAACAGGAGGCCTACAAGGCAACTCTGCATCGAACAACGAGAGCTGTTTCTGAGCTCTACGAACAGAAGAGAAGGGAAGAGAACTGGCTTCTCAGAAGGAAAAAGAAAGAGCACGAGAAGCGCGCGGTCGAAGAGATGGAGAGATGTTACGGCAGAAAGGAGGTTCGAAAGTTTTACCAAAAGGTAAAACAGTTATCCGGAGGGTATAGACTTCGGACAGCAGGGATGAAAATGGACAACTAGTTGTAGAGTCGCAGTCGATGCTGAGAATTTGGAAAAATCACTTCTGCAGACTGTTAAACGGAGATGACGACACAAACTCCGCTGTCAGGCAGAATGTTCCACTTAATTTGGACGAGGATTACCAAAAATTCCGTGCCCCCCGAATTAGACGAGGTCAAGATAGCGATATCTAGGCTGAAGTGAACAAAGCTGCTGGAGCGGATGGACTGTCCCCGGAAGTGGAGCTGGAGATGATTTAGTTGGGCGCATGCACTAGCTCATCTGTAAGATATGGTCGGAGGAAAGCATGCCCGATGAGTGGAATCTCAGCGTCGTTTGTCCGGTCACAAGAAAGGAGACCCTTTTGACTGCGCCAACTATCGAAGGATCAATCTCCTTAACATAGCGTACAAGACCTTTCTGCCGTCTTGTGTGAACGTTTGAAACCATTCAGCAATAACCTGATAGGTCCTTATCAGTGCGGTTTTAGGCTGGGAAAGTCCACCATCGACTAAATTTTCATACTGCGGCAGATCCTGGAAAGAACCCAAGAGATGCAGATCGACACCCACCACCTATTCGTCGATTTCAAGGCCGCATATGACAGCGTGCATAGATACGAGCTATACAACGCCATGTCTAGTTTTAACATTCCTGCCAAACTCGTCAGGTTGTGCAGGATGACGACGGAGAACTCTCGCTGCTCCATCAAGGTCGGTAACGAACTCACAGAATCCTTCAATGTCAAAAAAGGTTTAAGACATGGCGACACGCTGTCATGTGATTTCTTCAACATCATACTTGAGAAGATCGTGTGAAACTCAAATATTAACACCTGAGGCACGATCTTCCATATGTCAGTTCAACTGCTTGCCTACTCGGACGACATTGACGTGATTGGACGAACACAGCGAGCTGTCAATGAGGCTTTTGCTGGCATTGAAGCGGAAGCGGCTAAAATGGGTTTGGCAGTGAATCAGGGCAAAACCAAGTACATGCTGTCATGCCGAAAGGACGCACAAAAACGACGTCTCTGACAGCGCGTCATAATGGGCAGCAGTAACTTTGAGCTAGTCAAGGACTTCGTCTACATCGGACGAAGAAGCTCTTAATCGTTTGGAGAGAAAAGTTTTGCGTGCGATCTTTGGTCCTGTTTGGAGGAGGAGATTCTACCACGAACTGTACAGGCTGTACGGTTCAGCGGCATGCACCTAGTTAAGCGTCTTCGGATTGACACCACAGCTCCCGCCCGAAGAGTCTTCGATTCCGAGCCATTGGGACAACGCAACAGAGGGCGTCCTAGAACGATATGACGCACACAAGTGGAGAAGGACATCAACCAACAAGGTGTGCACAACTGGAGGCAGCTGGCGAAAGATCGTGCTGGCTGGAGAGGCTTGTCGGTTGAGGCCCAGGTCCACCCCGGACTGAAGCGCCAAATAAAGAAAGAAGAAATATATTTCCTACTGTATGTACCCATGACAGATACTGAACAGGATTACCTTCAAGCACTTATAGTTCTCGGACGCAGTCCGAAAGTTTACTGATTTCCTTGAGATCAGTTTCATTGAGTGTGGGTTAGAGACTTGTTTGCTTGCAAGTGTTTTGATCACTTTGCCCTCTAATGTCTAACGCAGCTAGTCTAAGCTCCATTTTGTTTACTTGTTCAATTTGAGCATTAGTGCTCCAGTCAACTGTCTGATCGCGACTTGGATACCTTCCATTTCATCGACTTAACTTGTTTTGTATATTTATATAAGTATTATATTGTAGGTAGATAATAAAAGATGTACTCACATGAGTATTGCTGCAACTTTCATTCATGAGATTCTGTAGATTTCATAATTTTCGGATTGTTCCTTTTTGATTTTTTACGGTCTACTAATGGTACAGGATTCACTCACTTAACTGGACACTGTCTGATTTTAATAAAGTTGCGACACCGTTTTATGTTATTCTTATATAAAACACTCGCGAAGGGTTTATTGTCAAGACCTTATTAGGGTTTTTATCAGTTGCTCCGACGCTTAACTGTTCACGACACGGATTTATGGGCAAGTCCCTGCTCGGGTGCCAGTTGTAAACACTTAAGTTTATCTTTATAAAAAAATATGTATTTCAACAGCATCTCCGCTCACTGCAGACTTAAATCTAAATACAAATATTTCTTCTAGGGCTATTTATACATCGATTAGTGAAAAGGTCAGCAAGCATGGATGGATATTTGATCCGCATTCGATGTCGTGCGCAACAGGTATGCGGCGCGTGTGCTGAGTTTGCGTTACTGTAACGGCGCGTGTACTAAAGTTGCACTTAGCGCTTCACAATATGTGCTAACTACACCATATCTAGCAACGAAGTGTTTGAAGCAATTAGCCAAGGAAGCCGATGAGAAATTTCCATTAGACGCCCAAGCCCTACACCAAAGACTTTTATGTAGACGACTGCCTGACGGGAAGTAACAAGCTGTCAACTGAAATCGAGATGCAGGGTCAACTAACATTCATATTATAAGAAGCTGGATTCAAACTTCGGAAGTGGTGCGCGAATCATCTTCGGCTAAAGGCAATGGAAGACCAAGAAGTTGATATAGATTTCTCCAACGAAAGTGATGGTCAGAAGATGACTTATAGTTAACTTCACACGAATTAGAAAATTTCCTAGTTGTTATAATTCGAGCTATTCAATAATTTGACTTCAAGGAAAAAATTAGCGACTTGATTAATTTCAAGGAACTGAAACAAAACAATCATCTCTCAAGTTTCTCTCTCTTCTTAGATGACAAGGGAATCATTCGAGTTGGAGGACGGTTACAATGACGTCAAACATCCCATTCTGTTACCGTACAACAAACCATTAACAAAACTAATGATGCAAGAAATTCTCTAACAAAATATGCATTGCTAGCTGCCAGCCCATATGTGACAACAATTCTGGCCAGTTAATGGGAAGATAATGGCAATGTCAATAGTGCAACATTGTGTAAGACGCACCAGGGCGAGGCCTCAATTATCAAAACAAATAATGGGGAACCTACCTGCAACAAGGATTACAACATCAAATCCGTTCATTAACGCAGGAGTGGATTAATGTAAATTATTCTGGATTCATTACAAGATTCGTGGTAAAAGACCTCATAAGGCGTATGTGGCCACTTTAAACTACTTCGCAATCAAAGCTGTACATATGGAATTGATAACAGACTTAACTACTGAATCATACTCGGGCGCGTTAAGATTATTTATTGGTCGCAGGGGACACTGGCAAAATTTGTACTGTGTCAACGCTACCAAATTTGTGGGAGCCAACAACCAGCTGTTGGGAAAACTCAACATTAAGCAAGGATTCTTGTAATAAGTCCATAAGATTCAATTTGATTCCCCCTCGAGTACCACTTATAGGAAGCAGCAGTAATCAGCAAAACAAAACAGAAGCGTATCAACGTCTTCACTGGCATATGAAGAAGCGGACATGGTATTAGTGGGAATTGAAGAAATTTTAAATTCAAAGCCATTAACACCAATGTCAACTGATCCTAACGACCTGACAGCACTCCAGGTCACTTCCTAATCGGTGAACCACTAACCATACAATGAGACATTCACTTTTAACACCATGGAGAACCACCATCTGGAGAACTAAAACGTCCAATACGTAAAAAAGCACCACTGCCTATTGAAAATGAACGGAGCAAGGACCCAACCAAACGATCATCTCAATCGGATCCAACCTCCACATACCAAATAAACGTTTCAAAACATCTAATCACTTAGGACTATCAGTATTCTCTTGATCATGCCAATAGTATGAAGTGAACTGATTCAAGTTTAAGAATTTATTTTGAAGACATTGAGCAGCAAGAGTAGCAGCCTGCCATTGATCCATGGAGAACGGAATATGATACAATATTGAACGGAACATCTGCGCTACAACATCAATGCAAAGAAATGCAGCAAAAGAGCACCTGTAAAGAAACCTTAAAGCTGATTCAATAACTGTAAGTGAGTTACAGTCGGAAGTTTATATCGTCCCAAGGAAACGAACTAAAAGAGGAGCGGCTAACATAATTGGAAAACTTCTAATTCCAAAATCGGGACACCTCGACTCACAGCAATATGCGGACAGCAGAATTTTCAGGTCGCCATAGAAGGTTCCCGATTGTTGCAGACATACTGTATATTGAAGCATACTTTCATCACAATCTGTGGTCATCACGTACTCTCCACCGAATTTCAAAAGTCATACACGAGCTTTGGGACTATATCAGAGATATTACCACTAATGCAATTTAAGACACTACTCCAGGAATTTAATACCACGCATAATGATATGAAGCTAAAGCATTTTACTCAACTACAAAAAACCATTGCTGAGCAAAAAATTCTTGAATTACACACTAACTTCAGAGTCACAATTACCATAGTATTTCAGCGGATTACTTAGCACTTACAGTTTCTATCATACTGCTCATCTACATAATATGGCAACCGGTCACTACGAAATCCAAAACCAAAAGCCACTCTACTTGCTGCTCATTTTCCAGCCAGCTTAACACTGCCAGATTCCAATGTCTCCAGCTGTACTGGAGAGCGTTGATTTCACCATGGGCCGAATACAACTTCGCATTCGTACAAATGCAAAAGTACGTAAAGACCAAATCCGCTGGCCCGGATGGTATTTCCCCTTTATATCTGTAGAGGTGTTCTTCTGCGCTGGTAGAAGTGTAAGCGTAAGCTTTTTCATCCATCCTACTCTTTAGGTCTCTTTCCGAGCAGATAGAAAACAGCATTTGTCCAGCCCGTCCCCAAAAAGGGCGAGTCTTCGTCACCCTCCTCGTTCATAGCACTCACATTCCTTCTTTCTAAGGTTATGGAAACGTTGATAAATCGACAGCTTATCAAATATCTTGAATCGCGGAAGCTTCTTAATGACCGACAGTAATGAGTCCGCAGCAACAGGCCCACTGGTGCTCTGATAAATTATCTCATCAAAAGATTTGGAACTGCAGCGTATATTAAGCATTGAGTTCTAATTTGCTAACCCTCGATAATTAGCCATTATCCATGATTGAAGCTTGTGTCGATGAAACTGGAAAGCATTCCATCCTTGGTGTATGTGTCAACACAACACTTAGTTGGAACGATCACATATTTGAGGTCGACAAAAATGCTGCGAAATGTTTAGGTTTCCTTAATTCATGCAAGAAATATTTATTCCCTCTGATTTGGCTTTCATTTATAAGGCGTATGTCCGCCCCAAACTTGTGTACAAAGCTCAAATCTGGCCAAGACCAGCCTGCATCTACTAGACAAAATCCAAAAGCGAGATATGAAACTAACAGGAGACACCAATATCGCATGTCATTGTTACGTTAGATTACATTACATTATACAGTCTTTTCTTCGTCCGTCTTTTATGGCTATTATAACAACCTATGCTCAAGTGAGCTAAAGCAGTGAGAAACTGCATTCTTCCTCTTCTTGAATTCACCTGCAATACTCGTCCCGCCAGAAATGCGCATCAGTTTACCCTTAAGGCTACTTTCGGAGGCATAGTTAAATTTAGAGACTCGTTCTCCAGCCGCACTAAGGTATTAACATGAAGAAATGTTCACAAGATCAATTAAAAAAAGTACTTCAAATTAGGTCAAGTATAAATGCTGTGTTAAAAAATACATGTTGATATTGTCTGTTATATAGATAAAGTAAACGAGGAACTTAGGGAATACTAAAATACAAATGTGGCTTTCTATGACGAGTTAAATGTTTTACAGTGACGACATATGCCTTAAGAGGAGCTCCCTCTTTCATATACGTAAAATATGATCTTTGCCGAACGAATTTATTATTCGGCAAGTCAGTTAATTTCTGAGAAAACATAGTGCACACGTTTCCAACATTATTTTGTAATTTAAATAATATTTCTGAATATAAGCAAAACATAATTTTGTATTTACTTCAAAAAAACTAGATTAGAATATACAATAGAATGTCTTAAATACGATTTTATTTAAATTTATTGCTATTGGTTGGAGTAGCTCTAGCGTTGTTAGCGAAGTCGAGAGTAATGCGTCAGCTAAGCAACATGAAGGTGGTCAAGACCACCAAAATACCGGCTTTGTGCCCGTCGCTTCGAGCACTAACATTAGTGCCAGAGGGCCTAAAGCTCGAAGCAAAAAGTCTGGTGGGAACAGATCAGTGGGTCATCCCAAACATACCCTGAAAGGGAAGAGCCATAAAAAGGTTAACTAACGCGACAAGCTTGATCCTCTCAGGAGGGTAAATCAGCACCCTCAAGGTGCTCAAGGCGAACTTACACCACCCTAAGGGCGCGTCCGCCACCCAGAGTAATAGGTTCGCCGATCAATATATAACCCTAGGCATTATTCAAGACCTAGAAGCGGACACATAAGATGTCGCCGGAATGGGACAAGTAAATTAACTTACAAGCGTGGAGAAGGCCTGTTTCATTAAGAGTAATATTAACTTCCTTCTCAACCCAGAATTCATAACAAGAGACCTGGTCGCACTACTCCTGGAAGTCCCTACAGAAAGGGGAAAACAAACCATCGTGTGGGGAAAACAAACCATCGGCGTATTTCCCCCCGAAGTTCGGCCTGGACCTCATGTTTGTTAACGATTTTGCTGCGAAGGCGTTGTGATCGTTTTAGATTTCGTAGTGACCGGTTTCCATTTTAAATAGATGAGTAAAATGATCAAAACTGTAAGTGCTAAGTAACCCACGGAAATACTATGGTAGCTGTGAATCTGAAGCGTCCAGGGACCCAGAAACGTTTTTCTTGGTTGTATTTGGAAAGCGTCATAGCAGCATTTGACTATGTTGGAGTTCAAAAGGTTAGACGAGAGCGACTTTAGTGGTGCTTGACTGTTGGGTCGAAAGACTCCTGCTCCCGCTCCGGATTTCTTTGAACCGTCTGTGTACTATACCAAACGTTTTAGAGTCTTGTGCTGGGACACCATAAGACCAGCTTGCGCGGTCCAATATTTGAACTCCGAAAGGTGCCTACGACATTCCATTCGACCTTGTCTTTACTGAAGATTTTCGCAGATAGACTGTTAACTCTTTTGTTGACAAAGACCCTGTAGTCCACAGAGTTAGAGTGCACATTGGATTTGTTAAAAGACGAACAAGGGAAGAATAGCTGAAGCAACGTTCTAAGTGTGACTTCTCGGTCCTTCGTGTAGGTTCTGTCATTTACGAGTGGTTTGTATATTCGTGCAGCTACAGGCATTTCAGCAATGTTTTCGTAGCATTTTCTCCACGTAGCCCGTTTGGATCTTTTCAATTCCGATTTGTATTCTGTGAGAGCGAACCTATATTCGTCCCACCTCTTCGTTTTCTTTCTAGAATTAAACGGTTTTGTTACTTTTTTCTGAGAGTCGAAAGTTGAGTGTTCCACCAAGGCATTTTGCGTTTATTGACGATGGCTTTAGGAACACATATTCTTTTAAGTTGAAAAGCCGCTCCGTATAAGTCTGCAATGGACGGGAGAAGCATTTATTTATTGAAGAAGACAAGTTCTCGAAAAAGCTCCCGATGTATGCATTTGGGATCTTGTCTCTCAGTTTTGGCCAGTTATGCTGATCCAGATGTGTTGGTGGTCCCACAGTGATGGTTTATTTGACACATGCCAATTCACAGTTGAATTAGAAATAAATGTACTTGCGAATACTGAACCCTACAGTCTCTCATCTTCGCGAATCGCACATTTATGAAGGTTTATTAAGTTTATCTACCTCACTACTCGTAAGATATTCTAAAAGACACTCACCACTTCTGTTGGAATCACCCAGTTGGAAACTACCCATACCTCATGATGCGCATTTTCATAGCAACCAATGATGGTAGGTAGGTACTTCTACGACAGTAGGTGATGAGGGTAATGAGGTCCTGGACGAACTTCCGTAGAATGTCGTTGTTGTTGTCGTCGGGGAAATACGCCGAGGCACACACGATGGTTTGTTTTATCTTTATGTAGGGACTTCCAGGAGTAGTGCGAACAGGTCTCTTGTTATGAATTCTGGGAAGAAATTTAATATCACTCTTCTCTTGAATAAGGCCTAGGGTTATATATTGGTCGGCGAACTTATTACTAGGTGTAGGTAGGTTGTAGGTTGTAGGTTCGCCTGGAGCACCTTGGTGGTGCTTTTTTTCCCTCCTGAGAGGATCTGTTCCCACCAGACTTTTTGCTTCGAGCTTTAGGCTATCTGGCACTGATATTAGTGCTGGAAGCGCCGGGCACGATGCCGTGTTTTTTGGTGGTCGTGACCACATTCGTGTTGCTTAGCTGACACATTACTCTCGACTTCGCTAAAAACGCTAGAGCTACTCCAACCAACAGCAATAAATTTAAATAAAATCGATATAAAGATTTTTTTTCACAATATTATGCATTTCAATCTAGTTTTTCTAAGTAAATGCAAAATTATGTTTTGCTTACATTCAAAAATATCATTTAACTAACCAAAAGAATGTTGGAACCGTGTGCACTATGTTTCCTCAGAAATTAACTGACTTGCCGAATAATAAATTCGTTCGGGAAAGATAATTTTTTGTATATAAAAGTGGGAGCTCCACTTAGGGCACATGTCGTCACTGTCAAACATTTAACAAGCTTCAATCATGGACAATGGCTAATTATCGAGAGTTCGCTGCCGTTCCAAATCTTTTGATGAGATAAGTTATCAGAGCACCAGTGGACCTGTTGCTGCGGACTTACTGGCGGTCATTAAGAAGCTGCCACGATTTGAGATATTTCATAGGCTGGCGATTTATCAGCCTTTCCATAACCATAACCAAAAGAAGAAAGAATTGACGTAAGAGCTATGTTTCCGTTCGTTTTTTAAGATTTGTGCACGTCGAGATCTCTACGTACTCTCGAATTTGTTCGAGTGCGGAAGTGAATTTGTCCTATGGTGAAATCAACGCTCTCCAGTACAGGCAGGGAGTGTTGCGCTGGCCGCAAGCAGATTGGCTTTATCTAAAGAGTTGACAGCTGGAATGTCGTTGTAAATGAGCAAAGGAATTGAAGACGAATTCTTCATGTTTTTTTCCACATAACCAAAAGTTTTTGCTACCCTTTTAACGTTGTAGCAGTTTTTGCCTCAACTTTTGTTTATAAGACAATATTCTCTTCAAGTCTGATAATTGCATTGCAGTCATTTCTCTCTTTTTCATCTCTCTCATCCTGCTAATCTCTTTACAGCTCGAGTCATACCATGCATATTCCTTTTCCTTACCCTTCGCTGTATGGGGAATGAAGGATTTCATGTCCAGCAGAAGAATGTGTTGATACTGTCGTTTGCCTACGATAAGACCAAGCACATAAGCTTGGTGTATAATATGAGTGGTGAAACAAGAAAGCTAGCGTAACTGACACGGTATGTGCATATGTAGGCACGCGGTGTATCGGTTGATGTGTCGGTGTTTTGGTTGTGACCCAGTTGTGTCGTATGGCGTCAGCATTCTACCCCGCGTTGAATAGCTATTCATGCTGCGATGACGTAGTGATCGTTTTGGATTTCGTAGTGACCGGTTGCCATATCATGTAGATGAGTAGTATGAAACTGTAAGTGCTAAGTAATCCGCTGAAATACTATGCCAGTTTCTTTTTTTTTAACTTCATTTTTGTTTTGTTTTTAATTCATATACTTACGTGCTAGACAAAACTACTTAAAACTAGCTTAACTATCTTAACAATTGTTCTTACATCTAACCTACTGACCCTATACGGGTACTCTAAACTATTCTGATATAAATTTAAGTGTGCCTTAAGGCTTAGTCCATGTTCTTTTTTTTCAGTCTCTTTTTTTTTGTTTAGCCAAGAAAACTGGTCAAAAACTTGGCTTAAATTATCTATCTTAACGTACCTTAAACTAGCTTAACCTAACATTAAAACTTAAAAAACTATCTCAACTATGTCCGTAACTTGACCAGGGAGTATATGTTATGTATATGCCTAACATATATAATTTATACGCCGTAGTGCACCTTTTTTTGTTCTATATATATTTTCTTTTTTTTAATTCTTTTTTTTCTTAAGTACTACCCTATAATCTTATAAGTTGGCCACCATGGTCAACTATCGCGTCATCATCTTGAAAAGCCAGCGGCGGCAGAGACTATTTTTGGTGTAATCACCAGTAAAATTGCCGTTCTTTGGCAGACTCTCTCCTGTCTCGAGCAGAGATCGCTCTGCTGCACCGGAGGAGATCCTCGTGACTGCGAGCGACATCCCGTTCTGTTCGGCTTACGACCTGGAAGATGACAGGACATCCTTGTGCATCCTGTATTAGGCCAATTGTGTCGAGATAGAGGAACGCTTCAGGAGGAATAAAGCTGGTGAGGCGCTCTCTCTCATGGTACATAACATTGGGGTAGTAAGCCCTAAAGATCAGACTGTTGGAAGAAGTCATAGCTCGTGCAATATGCCTTCTGATCAGTTTAATAATAAAATTATCTATCCTGTTCAAGTTTGCCTCGTTGTACAGGACCTCGTTACGACAGAATTTCTTGTACTCAGACTCGAGTACGATACAACCGGAGACAAGTGCGAAGACACTGTCTCTCGAACAAACTCATCTTTTCCTTCTGGGAAGGACTCACATTGAACCACAGTGGACAACCGTAGGCCATAACAGGCCGGATGATTACCTTCACCCTGGAATCAAGTTGTCTGCTGTAAAACAACCCCCTTGCCACAGTAAAGTCTTCTTAGCTTTTGTCAGAGCACTAACTATATGTTTGTCAAAATACAGACATTGACCAAATGCCAAGATACCTTACTACACTTTTTAAGTGCGGCATAGAACCTATAAGATCTGCAGTAAATATTGAAAACAAGATCGGCGAACCAACAGCTCCCTGTTGCAGAATATTTTTGATGTAGAAGTTACGTCGCCACATTTCACATAGCTCGTGCAATATGCCTTCTGATCAGTCTAATAATAAAATTATCTATCCTGTTCAAGTTTACCTCGTTCTACAGGACCTCGTTATGACAGAACTTCTTGTACTCAGACTCGAGTACGATATAACCGGAGACAAATGCGAAGACACTGTCTCTCGAACAACCTCATATTTTCCTTCTGGGAAGGACTCACATTGAACCACAGTGGACAACCGTAGGTCATAACAGGCCGGATGATTACCTTCACCCTAGAATCAAGTTGTCTGCTGTAAAACAACCCCCTTGCCACAGTGAAGTCTTCTTAGCTTTTGTCAGAGCAATAACTATATGTTTGTCAAAATACAGACATTGACCAAATGCCAAGATACCTTACTACACTTTTTAAGTGCGGCATAGAACCTATAAGATCTGTAGTAAATATTGAGAACAAGATCGGCGAACCAACAGCTCCCTGTTGCACAATATTTTTGATGTCAAAGACCGCGGTAGAAGTTACGTCGCCACATTTCACGACGAACTTTCTGCCTATTATCATGTCGCAGATATTGTATAGCAATGGCTTACTTATTCCGAGCCTGACCAGCTTGAGGAAGAGTCTTTGTTCCACTGAATGTCGGATACCAGTTTGGACGCGGCATGTATAGTTTCATGCCCCGCCCTGAATCCGAAATGGTTGTCCGGTATGATTTTATTTTCCTCAACCCATTGTTTCAGAACTCGAATGATTATCTTTTCAAAAACCTTGCTTAGGGAAAAGGAAGAAGACTGATCGACCGAAGATTTATAGGGATAGAGTTGTCTTTGTCCCGCTTAGGGATTGGTTGCACCACAGCTGTGTGCCGGGTAATAAGCATTACTCAGCGCATTGTTGAACAGTGTTGTGTAAATCTGCACTGCTTCTGGTGGAATATAGCGAATCACAATATTTGGTATACCATCGATTCCCACTGACTTGTTCTTCTTCAGCGAGTTAAAGATACCCTGAAGATCTTCTTGAGAAATCAAGATGTGATTTCCATCATTGGCGACGGCATTATTTGCCATGTTCTCATACCCGGGTTGTTAGATCGTACAGCCCTTACTTTTGTGCAGTGAGGTGCATCGATTGTAGCATTTCGATAAACGTCGCTGTCATTGATTTGTAGTACCTTCGAAATAGTCTTGTCCATGGTACGTTTTATTACGTCGTCCATTTGTATGAGGTACCTGTCAACCTCTTCATTCGTTAGGTTTCTGTTCTGTGGATAACGTCCTGGAGAAGCGAGGCCAGCGGGTCTTATTGTAATTAAAAGGATTCCTCTGGACATACTCCTCCAGTTCTTCCACCTTGTTCGGGAACTGAATAGCCGCGAAGAGTCCGCACTGATCGCTCTCGTACTCAACAGTTAAACAGTTCCGCTTGCGTCTTTCCACGTCTAGGTACGATGGCCTATCAGTTGCAAGCAAATCTAGCTTGAACTCAATATTGTGCTCTGCCAACCAGTTATACAGTGGGGTCCCTCTGTTGCTATGCACTCTATTGCCCCATTCTCTATTGTGGAGTTCAAATGCCCAGCAATCATATAATAGTTTTCCTCCGAGCTCAGTCGAAGGCTAGTGAAAAGTGTATCGAGTTCTGAAATGAAGTTGCGATTGAGTGCAGGATTGTCAGCTGCGTAGATCGCGATCACATATAACCGCTTTCCACCCTGGAGAGGAATGCGTGCAATACACGTTTCTAGCACTTGAGATCTCCGCACTTCACTGCTATACATGACCTTATGACAGGGACCTTTTTTGATTAAGAAAGCGACCCCGCCCCCTAGCAAGGATTGGGGACTTTCTCTTCGAACTACGTGGTAATTCTTGTACCAGAGTGTGCGCGTCTGGTTCAGCTTAGTTTCGCTGGCCATCAGCACGTCTGGATTGTGAGCTTGCATACGGTTGCCGAGTGTTAATTTGCGTTCCGTCCTAATCAGCGAATTCACATTCACTGCTAGGATCTTAAGGTTACTTAAGGTTATGATGCGTTTGGCACGGCAAACACCGTCGAGTAGATTAATTCTACTCGCGCTGCTTGCTCTTGGAACTGTTTTTCGAGCTGAGAGATCTGCCCCTGGATAGAGAGCAGTACCGCCATCATCCCTCTAACAGCGTGCACATTGGAGTATGTGCTTCGTCTTTATTAATGTTTCCCATCTAACGGGAACTGGAGCCTAAACGACTCATTCGCTTTAGGCTCTCTATTCTACTGTCTGGGGTGACCTGAACAAGGAAGAACGGAAGTTTCCTGTTCTCCCTTTTCGTTACCGTAGTTGTGAAGAGCTTAACCCCAACGAACGTGAGATCGTCGCTCTGCGCCTGGCGCAGTACAGCTAGGATCTCTTCGGAATCAGTAGCAAGATCCACGCCCTTAAGGAGCATTGTCTGCATTCTCTCCCTTTTCGGGTGCACGAAAAAAACTCGGTCCCTACCGCCGCTAGCCTTTCTGATGAGCAGTGGACAGTCCTTTATATTTCAAATAGAAGGAGTTAGTGGTGGCCAACTTACACAGAGTGTCGACCTCCTTCGTCTCCAGCCTGAAAACATTGATCGACGGTCATCTCTCTTTCTACGTTGCAGATGATTGCTGCTGCTGTTGTTGTTGCTGTTGTTGTGCAGCTTCCTTGGCCACTCTCCTGGCCTGTAATTTATTTTGGAGGGCCTGTATGTTGGCATCCAGCTCCTCCCTTTTCCTCTGGATCTTACTCAATTGCTCCAGATTCTCCTCCTCTTCGTCATCCGAATCGGATGACATTAGGGCACTGTAGGAGTTCCCTCTACCTCCGTAGGAGATTCTCCCCTCGCCATCTGCCGACTCGTATTGTAAGTTGTCGATTGGATGTTGTTGTTGTTTCGCCTCGATTATGTCAATAGCTGCTGACGTTGAGGCTGTTGCTTATGCTGCTGCAGTTGTTGTTGCTTCTTTTTCCCGTTCGCTACTACTGTTGTTGTTGCTGTAGGTTTTCCCGCAACATTCATATCGCCTGAGGTTACAGTGGGGCGGCGCTTTACCAGGTTCGACTGCGTTGCAGTTTCTTCCTCCTCTTTCTCCTTTCCTTCTGTGGATTTGGCTGGTGTCTTGATACACTAGCTCGGTGGTCTGATGTTTCAGGTTCAGCATTCTCACCCGTGTTTAAGAGCGCGGACCGCTCTGCTGATTCCATCACGCCACTTGCACTATTTTGCTTAGTATTTACATTTTGTGAAATTATTAATTATAAATAAAAGAAAGAAATTATTAATTATAAATAAAAGTCACTGCTTTTTTTAGGATTCGAACCCAGAACGGGCGATGACACTACCACTAGGCTATGGAGTTCTTACAAATTTCACTTTATTCTCTCTTCACTTTAGCCGAAACACGTCCGCTCTTGCTGGAGGTCTGTGAACGACTTGAATAATATGGTAGTTGTTACTCTGAAGTGTGTGAGTAATTCAAGAATTTTTTTCAATGCTTTTTTGTAGTTGAGTTAAATTCTTTAGCTTTATATCATAATCTTCTTCTTCTTCTAGTGGCACCACAGTCCGGGTGGAACTGGGCCTCGGACAACAAGCTTCTCCAGCTGGCACGATCTTTAGCCAGCCAATTACCACCAATTTGGTTGAGGTCCTTCTCCAATTGTTCGCGCCATCGGTTTCGTGGGCGTCCTCTACTGCGTTGTCCCACTGGTTCGGAGTCGAAGACTCTTCGGGCTGGAGCAGTGTTGTCCATGCGCTCTACATGGCCTAGCCATCTTAGGCGCTGAATCCGTAGACGCCTGACTAGGCTCATGTCGCTGTACAGCCCGTACAGTTCATGGTTGTATCTTCTTCTCCAGAAACCATCAACGCAAACAGGATAAAAATGGAACGCAGAACTTTTCTCCGACCATATCTTACAGATGAGTTGGTGCATGTACCCTACCTTCTCATCTCCAGCTGCTTTAAAAAGTTCAGCAGGCTTTAGTCTCGATATAGCTATCTTGACTTCGTCTAGGTCGGGGGGACGGCATTCTCTTCCATCATCGTCCATTGTGTGGAGTGGAACATTCTGCCTGACAGCGGTATTAGTGTCTTCCTCGCCGTTTAACAGTCTACAGAAGTGATATTTCCAGATTCTCAGTATAGACTGCGGCTCAATTACTAGTTGCCAATCTTCGTCCCGACAGGCTTCTGTCCGAAGTTTATACCCATGGGATAATTGTTTCACCCGTTGGTAGAACTTTTTGATATCATTATATAACATAACACCTCACCATCTCTTCGATCGCGGGCTTCTCATGCTCTTTCTTCTTCTTTTAGAGAAGCCGGTGCTCTTCTTTTAAGTTCGTAGAGCTCACGAACCGCTCTCGTCCTTCTGTCCAGCGTCGCCTTATATGCCGCTTGCTTCGCTAGATGCGCCTGCCTGCACTCGTTGTCAAAGCAAGGGTTTTTTCTGGACGGCTTTTTAAAACCTAACACATCAGAGGCAGCTTCTCTGATGGCGATTTGACAACGGTTCCATTGTTCGTCGATTGTTTCGCCTGGCAGGGTTGGACTCTCTGAGAGCTTCAGGGAGACTCGATCGGCAAAGTCCCTAGCGGTCAATTGCGATTGTAGCTTTGCGACGTCAAACTGTTTTGGTCTTGCTCTACTCCGTTGTCCTTTCGATATCCGTGCTCTCACCTTGGCTACAACAAGGAAATGATCCGAGTCGATGTTGGCTCCTCGGAAAGTTCGGACATCGAGAATACTGGAGGAGTGTCTGACGTCGATCGCAATGTGATCAATCTGGTTGACGGTTGATTGATCAGAGGACCGCCAGGTCCCTTTGTGAATATTGAGGTGAGGGAAATGTGTGCTGGCTACAGAGAGGTTTCGCCCCGTCACGAAGTCCAACAGCCTGAGTCCGTTCTCGGACGTGTTGTCATGTGGGCTCTGCTTCCCGATGACTCTAGCAAAGACGTCTTCCTTACCTAGCTTTGCGTTGAAGTCCCCTAGAACGATCTTGGTGTCGTAGCTGGGGCATTGATCGTATGTCCTTTCTAGGAGATCGTAAGAGTCATCCTTGCTATCGTCATCTTTATCCTCCGTTGGGGCATGGGCGCAGATTAGGCTGATGTTGCCGAATGTAGCCTTGATGCGGATTGTTATGAGGTGCTCGCTTATGCATTTAAAGCTTAAGACTTCTTGCCTGAGTCTGCCTCGAACAACAAACCCGCACCCAAACAAGCGCTGCCTTCTCTTTTTGTAGCAATCACCGTAATAAATGTCGCAGTTTTTCATCCTCTTTTTGCCCGGCCCATCCCATCGCAATTCCTGAATGGCAGTGATGACTGCCTTATAGGATTCTAGGGCCTCCACAAGTTCATCGGCTGCACGTGGTCAGTTAAGGGACCTCGCATTCCATGTGCAAAACCGAAAATCGTTGTCCTTATTTCGTTGTCCTGGATGACCGGGTCCTAGTTTAAACCTCTGGACAAGGGGCAGCTGCACATTGGTTCACCTCTAAGCGGTTGCTGTAAAGGCTATCCAGAGGGCGCCACGAGGAGGCTGTGTGCTAACTTGACCTGTGCAATTTCAGGGATCGTTGCTGGCATCTCGTCAAGTTGAGAGCAGTCAACAACTTTGCCCTGCATGCACAGGCCCTGCCCTGGTAGTAAGTTCCTGGAGTATTGTCTTAAATTTCATTAGTGGTAATATCTCTGATATAGTCCCAAAGCTCGTGTATGACTTTCAAAATTGGGTGGAGAGTACGTGATGACCACAGATTGTGATGAATTTAAGCCTCAATATACAGTCTGGCTGCAACGTTAACAATCGGGAACCTTCTATGGCAACCTGAAAATTCTGCTGTCCGCATATTGCTGTGAGTCGAGGTGTCCCGATTGTGGAATTAACAAGTTTTCTAATTATGTTAACCGCTCTTCTTTTAGTTCGTTTCCTTGGGACGATATAAACTTCCGACGGTAACTCACTTACAGTTATTGAATCAGCTTTAGGTTTCCTTCACAGGTGCTCTTTTGCTGCATTTCCTTGCATTGATGTTGTAGCGCAGATGTTCCGTTTAATATTGTATCTATTCCCTTCTCAATGGACTGCGATTGTAGTGCATTATGAAGTTCCATTTGCAGGTTGCTACTCTTGCTGCACAATGTCTGCAAAATAAATATTAAAACTTGAATCAGTTCACTACATACTATTGGCATGATCAAGAGTAGTGTTAATACTGATAGTCCTAGGTGATTAGATGTTTTCAACCGTTTATTTGGTATTGTGGAGGTGGGATCCGGTTGAGATGATCGTTTGGTTGGCTCCTTGCTCCGTTCGTTTTCAATAGGCAGTGGTGCTAATTTACGTATTGGACGTTTTAGTACTCCAGATGATGTTTTGACGTCAGCACCCGGAAAGGATTTTATGATTCTGCCCAGTGGCCACTATAGCGATCGCATGTCCTATCTTGTGATGACCATATCCCCACCTGGATGTTCCTGGGAGATTCCTTCTATTTGTCTCGATATTGGATGGATTGGATGTGCCACTAAATTCCTGGTGTTAAATGTTAACGTATCTTTTGTATGGTTAGTGGTTCACCGATTAGGAAGTGACCTGTAGTTAGCGCTGTCAGGTCGTTAGGCTCGGTGGACATTGGTGTTAATGGCTTTGAATTTCAAATTTCTTCAATTCCCACTAATACCATGTCCGCTTCTTCATATGTGAGTGAAGATGTTGATACGCTTCTTAGCAGTCGATGTGTTGCTGATTACTCCTGCTTCCCATAAGCCTCAAAAGTGTGGTGTTCGGTGCTGGGAATCAAACTGAATCTTATGGACTTATTACAACATTCCTTGATTATTGTTGAGCGCTCCCAATAGCTGGTTGTTGGCTCCCACAAATTTGGTAGCGTTGTCGCAGTACAGATTTTGCCAGTGTCCCCTGCGATAAATCATCTTAACGTGCCCAGGTATGATGCAGTAGTTAAGCCAGTTAGCAATTCCATATGTACAGCTTTGGTTGCGAAGCAGCAGAATATGGCCACATACGCCTTATGAGGTCCACGAATATTGTAATGAATCCAGAATAGTCCACATTAATCCACACCTGCGTTAATGAGCGGATTTGATGTTGTAAATGAAATTTTGTTAGTGAATTCATTCATTCACATCAATAATTTTGTTAATGGGTTGTTGTACGGCATAAGTTGGCATGGGCATGGGTTGTTTGGCGTCATTGTAACCGTCCTCCAACTCGAATGATTCCCTTGTCATCTAGGAATGGAGAGAGACTTGAGAGATGACTGTTTTGTTTCAGTTCCTTGAAATTCCTCAAGTCGCTAATTTTTTCTTTGAAGTCAATTCGATTGAATAGCTCGAATTGTAACAACTAGGAAATTTTCTAATTCGTGTGAAGTTAACTATAAGTCATCTTCTGACCATCACTTTCGTTGGAGAAATCTATATCAACTTCTTGGTCTTCCATTGCCTTTAGCCGAAGATGATTCGCGCACCACTTCCGAAGTTTGAATCCAGCCTCTTCTAATATGGATGTTGGTTGACCCTGTATCTCGATTGTAGTTGACAGCTTGTTACTTCCTGCCAGGCAGTCGTATACATAAAAGTCTTAGTGTAGGGCTTGTGCGTCTAATAGAAATTTCCCATTGGCTTCCTTGCCTAATTGCTCCAAGCACTTCGTTCCTAGATATGGTGCCGCTCTGGTTCCATATGTCACTGTGTTTAATTGCTAAAAGCTTAATGGTTCGGATTCATTAATTCTCCAGTCAATTGCTTGGTACTTCTTGTCTTCTGGATGCATAATTATCAACCGGTACATTCTGAATTCTACTCATACATTTTCTGAATATCTGTGCAGAAAACAAATTTCGGAAGTCGAAAACAGAGCAGCAAACAATTCACTCTGAACCGCAGGTCATATACTATATATATACTACTGATAATGTTTTTGAATAACCATCGACTCTAAGTTTGGTAGTTCAGCTTTAAATTCAGTGATGGGGGATGAAGTAGTTTTGTAATGTTATAGTTAAGTTAGTGTAAGTTGTTAATATCGATTCGATTCATATTTCCTAATTCTTTATATTCATCCATGAAGTGTACATATTGCTTCTTCACATCGTTGTTGCACTTCGCACGTTCCTTTGTTTCTTGATAGTTTTCTTTGAGTTGGGCTGATTTCTTCGAGCTTCAAGATATTTGTCATCGTGGGAAGAGATTCCACATGTTGCGATTGCTGGCGTATGTTTAGTTACCCGTCCAGCAACTACCCATCCAAAAACTGTATTTTGCGTAGTGGATAAGTGATCTCCCAGATGTATTTGCCCGATCGAGAGAAATTGATGATAAGATTCATCTCCAAGCAAGACATCTATCCTTTGTGGTTGATTGAAGTGGGGATCAGCTAGTGGTATATTATATGGGATGTGCCATGATACCACGTTAAGGTATTGCCAGGGTTGTGGTGAAACAAATTGCGGCAGCACAAATGCTTGTATTGAAAGGTGAAGTCAGTTACTCTCGATTGTAGTATAACACTTTCGTGTTTATGTGACTCCCTCTTGCCATTTCCAATATTTAAAACTAGATATTTAAAACTGTATTTTTTGCGTCAATACCAAGTTTTTTCACTAGACGATCTGTAATTAGGCTTACTAGTGAACCTGAGTCCAAAATTGCTCGGGATTCTACCATTTGTCCAGATCTTGCAGTAAGCCTTACGATGGCAGTGCTGAGCAGAATGTAATGCGTAAGCCAGAAGGGCTTCTTGAATGTTGATAATGTCGATAATAGACTAGTGTTCTCTGTAGAAGCTGTTTCGCTCCTATTCTCTGCTTTTGTTCCACTGCCTTCAAGATGTAACAGAGTATTGTGGTTTTTATTGCACATTAAGCATCCTCTTGAGGTGCAGTTGAGCGTATACGTTTTGATTAAAGATGCCGTGACAAAATAGTCATGATCATGTGGAGTGTTCGGCATGTTCTTTATTTTGCATCGCCATTTGCAAATTTGCTCCAGAGATCTTGAAGGTGATGAGGCCTTTTTCCTTGACTCTGAGTCCTTTTTGTAATTGGAGATTATTCTATGAATCTCTTGGCATGTTGGCAATTGTTCGACTATTACGGATTCGAACGTTGTCATGATGATATTGATTCATTTCTATGAAGAAGCTTGACGAGTTATTCTTTGATGGACGATTGGATGGATGTTGATGCTGATCTTCACCTGTTGCTGTAGATCACTCAACTTGATACTCGATATAATTTCCAATGAGCTGTCGATCAAGTCGGGGTCACCAAAATGTTGATAGGCTCGTTTACTACGATAAGAGCAAGCATTTTAGCTTGGTGTAAAATGTAATTGGTGAAACAAGCACTTGAACCTGTTCACTTGTCGAAGTCTGATCGCTGGAAATTGAAACGCTGGGTTAGTATCGGTATAAATACTACACTGTACTGATTGATTTCATTTTCTTTTATACAATAAATTTGCTTGCGTCTCTAACATTACAGAATAACTTAATTCTAAAGACATAATTATGAAATACCTAAATATGGCCCACTTAAAGTACGTTGCAATTGCTGTGTCGATATAAACTGCTGAATACGGAAGCGAGCGTAACTGACACAGTGTATGCATATGTAGGCACGCAGTGTATAGGTTTATATATCGGTGGTTCCGTTGTGACCCAGTTGTGTCGTGTGGCGTCAACAGAACGTTTGTCGTCATATCAGCAGCGGCATCCACGTCACTATCGAGGAAGCATGGAGACCAGTTAAAATTCCTAAAGAATTTGTTAGGTCCGCTCCAAACGGCTTTCTCGTACAACCATATTGTTCTGTTAGGAATTTGTTTTCTAACTGTGTGTGGTGATAACGACGAAATAGCTGATATGACACAATGGTCAGTCGAGCGTAGAGGCGGCAGTACGTCAACATAATATTTATCAGAATGCGAGTTGAGAAACAGTACCAGAGTGTTGGCGGAATGATCTGCAATGTCAGGTATACGTGTGGGCTCATTTACGACATATTTTCGACATTCCTTCCTTCGGGTGTTGTCTGGCCTGAATGTCGAAGCCAATTAGAATTGTATACATGCAATGGCAATTTGAGTGCAAGGGTACAATTCTTAAGATGGAATCAGATAGCGCATCAATTTGGGAGCTACATGACTACACACGTAGACGGCAGGACCACGGTGAAAAAAGAAAAACCGCACCAAGCTATATCCAGGCAGGTTAAGATCCGATAATTCGGTATTCTCATCTACCTGTGTTTCACTCAAGACAGCTGGTTTATATTGAAATATTTGGTCATACACAGCGAAGAGATTCGCTCTTAGCCCACGAACATTGCTCACATTAACCCTAAAGTGTCACAGAAAACAATACGGAGGTATACGATAACCAACTCCAATTGCGTGTGGTAAAGCATAGTTCAGAGGAGTAAGGAAGGAGAAATACGAGCAGTCGCTTTCTGTGAAGAGGAGTCTACATCATCAGCTCTCAACTCATCAGCACCAAATAACTGCGGCATGATCCGAGCAAAGGCGGGACAGTCGCAGAAGAAGTGATCTGCCTTGTCGTCGTCTTCTCCACAGCCGTCGCTTAGGACAAGCACATTTAGGTGTTCTGCGTAGGTGTAGTGGCCCAATCTGCAACGTGCTCGCAAGAAAACCAGCACAGTCTGGTGGCCTACAGAGCTAAGGCAGCTTAGGACTAGGACCCGATCACTATTTTAAAAAGCAATGTGCAATCAGCAAAAGACCTGAAAACTCGGACAGTTACAAATCGAGTTTCAACAAATACGGGAGTAAAACGAGAACACTAAAGCCTATATCCTGGCGTGATGTCTGTGAATCAATAAAAGATCTGAACGCAGCTGCAAGGCCCTGTGCAGATGCAGCATATGCAGATGGCCTAGTTTTCTTGATGAAAAGTACATTTCTACCAACTATCAGCGAACTAATGGAATCTGCATTGATCACCAAATTGAGCTGGTTTTCTTCACCATTGAATGTACACAGCAATCATTTTTATTCTGATCCACAAAAGACGCTCTCAGACTAAGTGAATCTTCCCCGTGGAATCAAACCAACCATGGAGATGAGGCCACAATCAAAATGGTAGATGGAGACAGTAGACAGAGACATGGTCACAGCAACCTCGCTGTTACAACCGACTATATATCTCTCCATAACGATTTCTCCTTCAGAATAAACAATCTGTTTTCCGACAGAGACAAGTGGCTTTCGAACGCCGTTATCTATGACCACTATATTGCCCTTTTCACCGAAGGATCAAAAATGGACACAGGTACTGGGGCTGGATTCCACTCGGACACCCTGCACATACAGAAATCTTTTAAACTCCCTTCCAAGCTGAGATTCTGGCAATAGAGAAAACAGCCAAATACATACAAACAACCTATATCACACCATCAGATATCACCATCTTTGTTAAGTCCATCTTGTTTAAGTCAGGCTGCACTGAAGTCAATACTATCCTGTATTGTGACCACCGATTAATGCATTATACCCGACTATAAGCGACACAAGATATTACTACCAGACGACAAGATCAACGTGGCCACAGCTTAACAACGGCAAGACAGAGAAGCTTCTGGCGTTAAACCGTAACTTGATCAGTGTGCTCGTCGGAGTGATCATAGGGTACTGCCACATAGGAGCAATGCTCCGGAAATGGAGTGCGGAATCCAGCAATCTCTGTCTGAGCTGTGGCGATGACTGCCACTGCCCAGCCCTGAGGCCTCCGCGTGGAAGTAATATTCTATCACCACACTTCCCTTAAATTGATCGGTCTGAAGCTCTTGGCGAGTGAGTAGTCCCCCTTACCGATATTTGGTATGATGGCTACCCTATCTGTGTGCGAGGGGAACGGGACTTAGACCAATGCTAGACTGGCAGTGAATATTCTTTTCAGATCCGGTAGTAACGGGTCAATGCCGTTATGCACCACAGCTGGATATATGCCATCGGTACCGTATTTGATAGACTATGTTACCTCCGTTACCAGGCGTGATGCCACATTGATATTTATTAACTAATCTCCAGTTGTTAGGATGGGAATTAGTTGTGAGCCGGTTATGACCTGGATTTCCGGAAAATAAGTCTCAAGCATGACGCTGAGAGTCTCAGTTTTCGACTCAGTGTATGTAGCCTCGGGTTTCTTGTCTGACTAGTTTGTCTTTCTTGAGAACTTTGGCCAGTAAGAAATGAAAACGAAAATGAAACGTCTCGTTCTCAGCCTAGGGAGAGGCTCTGTAGCTTATCCCTAAACGGTATCCAGTTGGTTCTATATTCTATTCTATAATACGGAATTCATTGTATATATGGTCTGACATGGACACTTCCGACAGAACCTTCCAGTCCGTAATCTCCTTAAAGTATCTGTTGGTTAGCGTTAAGTCGATTACTTGCTGGAACCAACGTTTTTGATGTCCAAATTAGACGATAGTATGAAGTCGAGATGACTAATCCCTCTCATGTTGTATTTGCTGCTGCCCCAGAAGGAATTCGTAGCATAAGCGTGATGACTTGGCCCATCTTGCTGGTGTCGCAGTACTGTACGATCTCTGCTACCGCTTTTGGAGGTGGAAAGTCTGCTACATATATAATTGCATCCTTAAAATGATGAAATTTGGTCTGGGTAAACAATAGTATGGGGAGGTGCCGCGAGTTTCGTCCATTATTCGCACTTCTTGGAAATTAATCAGTAATTAATCCTCCCAATGTGCAGATAGGGATGGCAGTCATATCTCGAACGGATGGTCTCAACCGAAGCACTGTCTGAACCCCAACCAAGTTTTCCCGGTTCTTACTCTCCCTGTGAGAGGTAAGCGCGCCAGCACATTTGCCGTTTTAATGAGTTGCCCCAGGATACAGAACACGTCAAAACGTCAAAACTGTGGTTCCCAGGGGGGAATTTTCGGCACAGCAGTTCAATGGTTTGCTGGGTAGAGTACTTCACCATAAAGGTGCGATTTAAATAGCACAGCCCTTCACTTGAATGCAAACATTCTTTGCGGTTGCTAGCTCCCACAGTTGATCTTCGCAGTGTTTGCACTCTACGTCGGTCATGCTGTCAGCATTGCCAGTTTTCCCTATTCGGAGTCGCAAGGAGGATACCGACAGTACCTTGAATCGATTGCACCCTGAATTGATAACCAATTCTCAACAATTGGCTGGATATATTGCAACAAGTTCTGTAATACATTTTCTGGTATGTATTGTATATGAACCTCATTTCAGTTTATTTTCATTTGTCGCTTAACACGGACGTGCAAAAGAACATAATATATTATCAAGATGGAAAACCGAGTCGACTGTATTTCAAACAATTTAATTTATTTGTTAAAAAGTTGATAATGAAATCAAAAAAAGAGTAATACGAATTCAGGTGCGTTGCGGAGTCAACCTTGTTTCTCTTCCCTTTCTAAATCACGACTGCCATCTTGAAGTTTTCGTTCAAATTTCCAGTGTTACCGTTGACAGCTCGGCCTCTCCTGACATTTCGTCCTCCTCGGACGAATTTTCATATTCGGAATCAGATTCAGCTCTGCTGTTCACATCCAAATCTGGACTGAGCCTACACCAAGGCTTCATATGGTCGCTAGCGATAACGTTGCTATAGTGCTTTTGCTTCAACTGATGGTCTGGAAGATCTTCAACGATGTATCGGCCGAGGTCCAATACCTTGGTTATGATGTAAGAACCCTTGTACTTTGGATCGAGCTTATGTGAGTCTCCGGTTGCTTGTGGAACATGGTCGATTACCACCAATTTGTCTTCAGAGTACTTATACGGTTTCTGATGTCATTTATCGTATCGTTCCTTCCATTTATCCATATCTTCACATTCCCTTTGTTGGTCGCTATCTTGCATTGCTTGTATATGTCGATTTTGGCTTACATCTCTTAGACTGAAATTGAATACAAGCTCGTTGGGACTATAATTCGTCGTCGAATTCGGCTGTGAATTCAGAGTCCATTGGATTCGTGGTAATGCGGAGTCACAATCCTTGTCGCTTGATCGAACATTTGAGTGCTGCCAGTAGTCTTGTTCACCCTTTCGGCTTAACCATTTGCCCTTGGAGTACGAACGGCTGTTTTGACGTGGTGCAAGCCATGTTGTGTAACGAAATTGTTGAACTCTCGTGACGTATATGCGGTACCTCTGTCTGATGTGATTTGAAGCGTTTGACCAAAAATTGACATGATCTCATTTAACAGACTGATGACGGGATCTGTCTTGGTATTCTTCACAGCTTTAAGGACAACATATTTGCTGAAAGAACAAATAGTTACTATCACGTACAAGTTACCTCTTTTACTTCTAGGGAAAGGTCCCAAATGATCTGTGTTGATATTCCGGAAAGGAATAGGCATGATCTACTTTACATGAAGTTGACTCTCGCTTTTGCCACCTTTGACTTTGTTCAAACAACATTCCGGACATGACGCGATATACGGAACCAAAAATGCTTGGCAATTCT
Organism: Eristalis pertinax; assembly: GCA_907269125.1. NCBI lineage: Eukaryota > Metazoa > Arthropoda > Insecta > Diptera > Syrphidae > Eristalis > Eristalis pertinax. The sequence goes on from OU026148.1 coordinate 22,553,267, forward strand.
TTGGATCGTCTTCTCAACTCCGAAATGTCCAGCTAAATCATGACATGCTCTGGCAATCCGCCATCTTACCAGTTCTGATATAACCAAGCGATGATGACCCCCGACAATGCGATACAATCGTCCGGATAACATTTCATAGTCGCGATCTGTTTGTTTTTTCCCTGGATGTTGTGTAGTTTCTTCTTTTAGGATTCGAACGTTAAAATCAAATCGTCATCCAATGCGGTTATCTTGAAGACGTTTTCAGCTACAGTCTTCGGTTCTAATGGTGGAAGAGTTGGTATCCGGCTCATACCGTCGACGTGTTGCATTTTCGCTCCGGGACGATGTACGCAGACTTTGTTGCAACGATGGCATTGCAGTCCGTTGTTATGATTCTGAATCTCGTTCCTAATAGATAAATTCTAAAACGTTCCAGAGTCTCAACGATTGCCAATATCTCCAATTCATGACTGGCAAATTGACTCTCCGAATCGCTGCATTGACGGATGTAGCGCGACACTGGTTAGAATCCGACTGCTTCTCGTTGCATCAATATACCAGAAAGTCCTAAGGAACATGTATCGGTATGCACCTCATGTTCCTTAGCCGTGTTGAACAGAACGAGAAGTGGCTCTTTAGTGATGCACGCTTTAAGACGCTGGAATGCTTCGTGTTGATCAGAGTTCCATTGGAAATTCACGTTCTTCTTCAAGAGTTTCGTTAAAGGTTGTGATATGCGGGAATATTCCGGAACAAATTTCCTGAAGATCCCCGTGACTCCAGGGAATTGACGTAACTCACTTGCGTTTGATGGTCGTTGGAGTTCTTCGATGCACCCTGTTTTATTTCCACCTTATGCCTTCGGAACCAACCACATGCCCAAGAAAATCAACAGTCGTTGCCATAATCATGCACGTTGATGGTCTGAGTGTAAGTCCGGCCTCTCTTAACGCTTGCAGAACCTCATCTAACACCGTCATTCCATCCCCAAATGAGAGATGATTTATTCGTCGATGTAGCTTACTACATTCTTACGATGGGTAATATGTTTTACGAATAAAGGAAACTTTATTGTTTCTTGAAAAACCATAGGTGCATTTACTAAACCAAACTGCATTAAGTTGTGTTCATACAAACCAACCGGGGTTAGAAATGCCGTGAATTCCTTACTTTCCTCTTTCAAGGGTATCTGATACCCTGCTGTCATATCCAGTGTTGAAAAGAATTTATTACCGGCCAACTGTGACAGTTGTTCCTCGACCACAGGCATTATGCAATGTTTCTTTACCGTGACGGAGTTAAATGCCCGATAATCGATGCAGATTCGACTCTCTCCGTTAGACTTTGGAACAAGTACCACCGATGCCGCATGTGGTGACCTACTCGGGCGAATAATGTTGTGCTTCAAGAGGTTTTCGGTGATAGCAGACAACTTTTCCCTGTAGGTAAATGGAACTTGGTGTCGTTTACCAACTATAGGGTTACTACTCGTCAATTCTATCTCCATAACGGTCGTATCGCATCGTCCCAGTTGAGAAAGATCCTCACCAAAACAATCTTCAAACTTGGAGATCAATTCGAGTACCTTTGTACGTTGAGTCCCATCCAACTGGTTGCCGATGTTAGGTATTGCTGTTGAGTTTGAACGAATGTGTAAGACGCCTGCTTCGAATGTCATGCGATGGTTTTTCCGGCATAATACGTCACGACCTAAAATCATCCCTTGTGGTAAAAACTCGTCTGCAACGATCTGGAACGTCACACGTTCCTGTTTATCCATCTGGATAACCACCTCAGTACTTTCTCTTGATTCCAAAACTGAACCACCAAACCCTTTGAACTGCTTCACAGATACTTTCCGTATTGAGACCTGGGGAGTCGTTGATTCACTTATGAGTGAGTGATCGCTTCCCGTATCCACAAATGCTGAATATTTCTTCCGAAACAAGATGACATCCTTCATGACCGGAGGAATAAACTCCGCTACTGACTCGTTTTGTTCGACCTTGGAAATTGACGACTTCATTGACTTGCATTTCTTAGCTTCATGACCAACCTTGTTGCATATGTCTTGGAGGCTGGGGATACTTGGAAGAGATATGTCCCATTTCATTAAAATTAAAACATTTGATCGTTTTTTGATAATTTATTGTTTGCCCCGTATCTGGCACCGGTCTGTAGCTTCATCCGGTGCATATAATGACATCGTTCTTGACAGGGTCACAGGAAATGACGACAAATTGTGTAATGATCGCAAAAGTTCGTTGCAGGTATGGAAGTTCATTGCCAGGAGCGTTCGTGTAATATTGGCGTCATTTATGATGTAAGAATGTAAGAATTAATTGAAGGATCGTCCAATTTCCCACGTCTTCCGATAGTAAGCATGAAATAATAATAATCAACCAAAGACTCGCCTGGTTTAAGTTTTCGTTTCATTAACTCTCGATGAATCTCTGCTGTGTTTATAGAACTCGGAAAATCGTTTATGAGAGCACTAGTGAATTCTGCCCATTTCTAGAACACTGGCTGTGCATCCAACCAATCCTTAGCTACTCCCTTTAATTTGTGTTGTACAGCAAAGAGAACCACTTCGTCAGTCCATGCATGCAAACAACGCTGCTGTTGAACTTTGTCAATAAATTGTTGGGACGATAAGGTACGTTTACGTGGATCGAAGTCAGAGAGGATTCCTATTACATCCTGAGTGCTATTTGTGTGCCGTATTTGTAATGAGGGTGACGGTGCATTCGTGGGGACTTCCAAAACTTCCGTGGATCTATGTTGTCCCTCCAGTTGGCTGCTTGCCTTAGGCTGCCGCTGCGCTGCAATTGGATTTACGGTCGTCATACTTAAAGCCATTTCACCAACTAATTTTCGTTTTGTTGCCCATTTTAGGTTGATTCTTGGCCTGAAGAAGCCAATTTAATTGCGCTATTTTTAACTGGTCAAATTTAATCATTTTTTCCTATTCTCTTGCCGATCCCAATTACCTTTTTTTTCTCCTCCGTTGAATTTCAGACTGATTTTTCCTTGAATTTTTCAGTCTATTTTTTCCGTTGAATTTTTCAGACTGCCTTTAATTTCGAGACTCGTTAACAACTGACACTTTGTCTTTCCTTCCAACAGTCGGGAGTCTCGTTGAGTCTGTCTCTGCATCTTTTGTTGTGGGTTTCGTTCAGTGGAGTTGTTCGTGTTTTTTTTTTTTTTATACTTCTACGTTTTCGTGCTGTTTCTCAAAATTACGTTGTTTAAATGATTTCTTACCATATGAAATAATTGTTAAGGTTTTTCTTTGTGAATCCTTGTAGGCGTTTTCTTTTAGGGATCCCACTTCTGAATCCATAAAGATGGAAAACCGAGTCGACTGTATTTCAAGCATTTTAATTTATTTGTTAAAGAATTTATAATGGAATCAAAAAAAGAGTAATACGAATTCAGATGCGTTGCGTTTTCAACCTTGTTTCTCTTCCCTTTTTCAACCACCACTGCCATCATGAAGTTTTCGTTCAAATTTCCAGTGTTGCCGTTGACAATACATTACGCACTAAATCTATTAAACTAAAGCATTATTTTGAGTGCTTTTTTGAACTGTTCTGCTCATTCAGTTACAGCAGAAACCAGACCCATGGTATGTTGTATAATTGTACCAAATAAAAGTGGATTCAAATTAAAGCGAAATGAAGTATAAAAACACAACCAGTAAAAAATATTTTGACACGATTAAAGATGCCAAAGGGCATCTTATCGACGCACTTATCCCAATGTCACTTCTTACAGTCACCAAATGGAAAGCCTTGACCATTTCGTAGAGCCGGTGGAATAGATAAAGGAACTATCTGAAAAATACACCAAAGGACCCAAAGGTCAGACCGACCCGATCATTCATCCAACAAAGCTGATCTTGCATTTCATTGGAATGAATTCTAATTGAAATAAATTTGCACAAAGCCCATATTGACAGTAATTTGAATTACTTCGATCAAGTATATCGGACTATGTCGACAACTAAATCGAAACTCAAGACGAAATTAAACAAACTGGAATAAGGAGAGACTACGAAAGGTAACGGATACTGTCCAAGAAAGTATCAAGAACAATGCTACCGGTCAAGATGGGGAGCAAATAAGAAGACTATAACGAGAAGAAGTTCAAAAACAAGAATTCTTTACGGTCGCTTGAACGAATGAAAAAGATAAACCAAGGAACAAAGGTTTAATCCAGCAATGGTGGTCATTAGCAACCTAAGAGAGATACACGTATACTAAGCTACTGAATGACCACGAAGAGCGCGAACAAATCTATGAAGATACTATGGTGTATATGTGAAACCTTTGAACGAATTCCAACTGTTCCATCGCATGTGGGGGAAGAAAGTCCACTGATTTCAACAGCTGTCATTGCCACTGCGCATGATGTTTGTGGTGTGAAACGGCTTGGAGTGGTTGCTTGTGGTGAGAGAAGATGACGTGCAGAGACTGGATTTTCTTGGACTCTCTTCCTCGTGACCGGTACACTCTGTGCGAGCAACTAAAGAGGAGTCTTGGAAGAAGTTCGGCGAGAAGTTGGAAAGCGGCCATAGATCTGCCAAAAAGGTGTTCTGGCAAGCCATTCGCCTAGCCAGAGGAAGGAAATTCAAGATGATCGAACGAATCAAATCCAAAGATGGTGTTTTGCTTTCCAATAAGATATACATTTTGCGCAGATGGAGCGAGCTCTTTTCGGAGCTTAAAGAACGGTGTAGAAAGTCTTTATGTATGCCTATGGGACTCATTCCAGTTTCTGTATATGCCAAACAAAAAAATCGCACTCTAAGGCATTATTTGTTGTGTTTTCATTTGTTGAGTTCTGCTCGCTTAGTTATTATATGTCTTCCAAGATTAGCGCCACCCATATAAGGCCGCCGAAGCTAAGAGGTAGTCAGCCCTAAGTTCAGGGTTGCTACTAGGTTAGGTTGTTAGGTTGTAGTGGCTGACTGCTAAGGGCAGTCACACTTAGGCCAGAGTAGGCCCATTGTGATACCACGCGGATTAACATCGGAACCAGTTGGTGCTTGAAGTGAAGCGATTTAGCTGGCCTAGGCTGGCGCTACTAGCAAAACGTACTGATTCAACCGATAAGGAGCTCCTTCAGGTCCCTTGGCAAGGATCTATCGTAAGTGGGGTGCCATAATCGTAGAACGGGCTATGCTATAGCTAAATGTTATGCACTGGCTTACTCGTGGGACTCAAACTAATGCAAAAAAAATGACAATAATAAACAAACCGGTCAATTAGCAACAAACGACACAATAACGAAAAGAACGGTGACAAAACCGAAACGAAACAAAACGAGAGTAAAGCTCAGACAGGAGACATACCTGGATGCAGAGATGTCCCCAGGTAACCTGCATCAGGTATGGCAGCACCTATTCAGAAGAGGGAAGAAAGCCGCTACCATAATAGGTGGGCATAAGCCAGTGGCTCAAAAGAATTCAAAGCTCAAGCTACCGAGATCCCAGGTTGATGCTAACAAGACACCTAAGCTACATTGAAACAAAAAAGTGACCTTCTGTATGGGATCTCCGTTTCAGTGGAGAGAAGTGGAGTGTCTTAACGACCAAGATAGCTGACGAGTTTTTTTTCCTCTTGTAAAAATGTGTGAAGGCAACGACACCGCCACCCGAATAAATCTATTTTATTCGAGGGTTGAAGTTATCCCAGAAGGCGTACCAATTCCCTCATGAAAGCTAGTATGTCTTTAGTAGTGGAGTTTTTTAAAACCACTGAAGTGAGTATCTTGCAATGGAAGATACGTTCCCTTAACCATATTAGTGCCGGACATTCGCACAAGATGTGATCAAAAGTTTCATCCTCTTCGAGTCAGAGCCGGCAGACCTTGTCTTGACATGGGTTCAAATTGTTAATGTGGTAATTCAGGCCACAATAGCTGGTAAGAAAGCCTGTTAGCAATCTTATGTTTTCTTTATTACGTTTGGATTGCCTAAGACCATGTCTAGGCGAAGTTTGTTTGCAATTCGTTAATCAGAGTTATGGATGTTGTCTAATTTACATTACAGTACGGTTCAAGACCGCAGGGGTGATAAAACCCATCCCTGGGTTCATATTTTTGCCGCAGTTACAGAGCCTTCGTTATCGAAAGATCCCTCGATATCGAGGAATGCACACGTGGCAATCTCTTTAGAGGCGAGTGAACTTTCTATCTTTTTAACGAGATAATGAATGGCAAATGTAGTGGATTTGCCTTTTCTGTACCATCCGGTCTCTAATATGAACATCAATCAATTTCTGCGTTGTTTGGAGCGCGAAAGATGTTAGACTTATGGATCTACAAGATTTAGGCAGTTCACTATGGCCGTATCTGGTTTGGGAATAAAAACAACATTAACCTGTCTGCAGGGAATTGGTATGTATTTTACCAATTGTAAATGGCTCTAAATAAAGCTGTCACTTTCGGTAGGATAAGGTCACTTGATGTCTGCAGAAGTGCTGGAGAGAGACCGTCAGCATCGGGGGCTTTGAAGGTTCGAAGGTGCCTATGGCCCACTCGACCTTGTCTTTACGAAAGATTTTCCCAGATAGACTGTTAACTTTTTTGTTGACAAAGACCCTCTACAGGCGAACCAGGGAAGAGTACTTGAAGCAACGTTCTAAGTGTGACTTCCCGATCCTTCGCATCGACTCCGTCTTGTTTCTATGACAATCCTATAATGTTTACCTGATCATTTACGAGTGGTTTGTATATTCGTGCCGCTACCGGCATGTCAGCAATGTTTTCGTAGCATTTCCTCCACGTATGTTGCAGAATTAAAGAGTCTCCTTACTTTTTCCCTGAGAGTCGGAAGTTGAGTGTTCCACCAAGGCATTTTGCGTTTATTGATGATGCGCATTTGGATCGCAAGCAATGATGTAATGAACTTCGGTATAATATCGTAGTTGTTGTCGTCGGGGAAATACGCCGAGGTACGGACGTGGTTCGTGTTCCCCTTTCCGTAGGGACTTTCAGGAGTTGTGCGACCAGGTCTCTTGCTATGCATTCTGGGTTGGGAAGAAACTTAATATTACTCTTAATGAAATAGGCCACTCTAGGCGCAGGTTCTCCACACTTGTAAATAGAGGTATCCAGAATGGTACCAGTAAGTTAGTGCCATTCCGGAGACCACTTATGTGTCCGCTTCTAACTGAAGCCTCTTGAATAAGGCCTAGGGTTATATTTTGTTCGGCCAACCTATTGCTAAAGATGGTGGATACGCCACTTAACTCTCTTGCTGAATAATGAATCGGTTCAGCAAAGATAATCTTTTACGTATATATATATAGATAAAGAGGGAGCTGCACTTAGGGTATATGTCGTCACTGTAAAACATTTACCTCAGCATAGAAAGTCACCTTTCTATTTTAGTAGTCACTGAGCTTTTTGTTTGGTTTATCTACAATATATAACTGACTGATATCTAATTTTTTTTTTTAACACAGCATTTATACCTGACCTAATTTGAAGTGCTTTTTTAATTGATTTTGTAACACTTCTTCAGGCTATTAAATGTTCAATTGATCCACCATTTCCATGTACTTCATTTACCCCAAACTATACCTCTGCTTTTTATTAATTATGACTGAATTAATTATAATCCAGTTTCGCTCACTTTTGAAATATCCGAATCATTTGTTTAATCCTAATATACATTTTAATTTAACATGTGTGTAAATTTCTGTATTCACTTATATCATTAATATCCATTTTAACAATTACGTGATTTAACAATACTTTTTTCAAGCCGTAGGTATAGAGGGGAAAGGGAGAGGAGGTACATGTGCACATTGGTCTTAAATATTTGCGGGTTGTGGTCTGTGGGAAATATTGGGCTGGGAAGAGCATTCCATACACTCGTAGTGCGGTTGAAGAACAAGTCTTTAAATTTAACTATGCGTCCGAAAGTAGGCTTAAGGGTAAACTGATGCGTATTCCTGGCGAGACGAGCAATGCAGGTGAATTCAAGAAGAGGAGGAATCCAGTTGCTCACTGTAGCTCACTTGAGCATCGTTTGTTAAAATAGCGATAAAATACGGACAAAGATGTTCGAGCGAGTCTAATGACTCTGCGATATTGTTGCCTCCTATAAGTTTTATCCCAAGCTTTTGGATTCTGTCTAGCCGGTGCGGAAGGTTGTCGGAGACAGAACAGAACCTTGAGGTACACCAGCAATTAATTGGTGGATATCAGACTTGAACCCATCCAAAACAACTTGAATTGAACGGTTCAAAAGGTAATTTCTAATCCATAGAAGAAGAGATTCATCGATACCAAATGCACGCAAAAGAGCTTCATGCCAAACTTTGTCAAATGCTTTAGAAATATCAAGGCAACGATCTTGTTTTCGCCTGCATTGTGCAAAGATTGGTTCCAATTTGGTGAGATAAGCTATCAGATCACCAGTGGACCTGTTGCTGCGGACGCAGTACTGTCGGTCATTAGAAGCTTCCGCGATTGAAGATATTTGAAAAGCTGGCGATTTATCAACGTTTCCATAATTTTAGAAAGAAGGGACGTCAGTGCTATGAACGATGTGGGTGACGAAGATTCGCCTTGTTACGGGATGGGCTGAAGACCAGGTGGCATTCTCTATGTTATTTTTTACAAATGACCAAACGTTTTTGCTATCCTTGGGACATTGTAGCACTTTTTGCCTCAACTGTTCCTTATAAGAGAATTTCACACGTCTGATAATTGCATTGCAGTCATTTCTGGCCCGTTAAACTGTTTTCCTCAGTAGGGTTGCCTTTTATGTGTCCGCATATTCATCTCTCTCATCCTGATAGCCTCTTTACAGCTCGAGTCATTCCCTGCATTTTCTTTGGGGTTGATACTCTTCGTTCTATGAGGAATGGAGGATCTCATGCCCAACAGAAGAATGTTTGTTATCATATCAGCAGCGGCATCCACGTCACTATCGAGAAAGCACAGTGACCAGTTAAAATTCCTTAAAACTTGGTTAAGTCAGCTCCAATCGGCTTTCTCGTACAACCATATTGTTCTTGGACTATTACGAGAAATTAGACAATTAGACGAGCCTAGAGGCGAGAGTATGTCAACATAATATTTATCAGGATAAGAATTGATAAACAGTTCCAGGGTGTTGGCGGAATGATGTACAATGTCAGGTATATATATTGTGGGCTCATTTACTAGCTGGATCGTTTTGCTTACCTCATTCAGGCCGAACAACACCTTCCTTCGGGTGTGACGGAATGACGAAGCCAATTAGAATTGCTTAAATCGCCTGCAATGGAAATTTCAGTTCGAGGATACAGGGATACAATTCTTGGGATGGAATCGGATACCGCATCAAATTCGTTAAAAGGTTAGGAGCTACATGACTACGCACGTCGATGGCGGGACCACGGTAAAAAAAGAAATACGGCACCAAGCTATATCCAGACAGGTTAAGATCCGATAATTGGGTATTCTCCTCTCTTGTGTTTCACTCAGCGCCAAGACTGCTGGTTTATATTGAAATAGGTGGACATACACAGCGAAGAGATTCGCTCTTTGTCCACGAACATTGCTCGCATCAACCCTAAAGTGTCCCACAGAAAGCAATATGGATGTATAAGATAACCAACTCCAACTGCTTGAGGTAAAGCATTGTTCAGAGGGGGAAGGAAGGAGGGATACGAGCAGTCGCTTCTGCGGGGAGGAACCTAAATCATCAGCTCTCAACTCATCAGCACCAAGTAACTGCCGCATGATCCGAGCAAAGGCGGATCCGCCCCAAGCCACTCTAATCATGACCCAACTCACATTGAAAATTCAGTCAAAAACCTTGTAGAAAAAGCAAGTGGCTTTTAACAGAAATTAACCTCTCCAACGTGCTCGCAAGAAAACCAGCACAGTCTGGTGGACTACAGAGCTAAGGGAACTTAGCAAAGATCTGAAGACTCGGACAGTTACACCTTCAACATATACAGGAGTAAAACTAGATCAGCAAAGTCTAAATCCTGGCGTGATTTCTGTGAATCAATAGAAGATCTCAACGCAACTGCGGCTGCATGGAAGATCTTATCCAAAGACCCTGTGTCCTAGGATGCATTCTTATGTCGGATGGCTCTCAAACAGATTCTAGTCAGGAAACCGTAGAACTGCTAACAAAAACTCACTTCCCAGGTTCCCTGGAACCACAGTCGCAAAGGGGTTAAATTTCCCACGGTCCACACAACTGAAAAAGTAATAGAAGAAATTATCACAGAGAACAAATGATTATCATGGGCAATAAAATCGTTCAAACCTTTTAAGGCTCCAGGGACGGACGATATTTTGCCAATGATGCTTCAAAAATCATAAAACCACACTGTACTTCTTCAACTGCTTGCTAGGTACATCCCAATACAGTGGAGAGAGGTAAAAGTAGTTTTCATACCTAAAGCGGATAAACCTAGCCACACTACCGCAAAAGACTACAGGACAATCAGTCTGTCGTCGCCACTAGCTACTATCTTTTTGGCAACACTGGTTTGAACAGCTGACGAACGTTTCGTGTTTTGTTTCACTGTCAAACATCTTCAGTTTGGTCTAATTTAACCATGAATTGTCTTACAAACGAACAACGCAAATGGTAAATAAGCAGAATTGTCGATTTTGGAGTGAATATCAGTCAGAAGCATTGCAAGAGCTACCAATGCATCCAGTAAAAGTCACAGTTTGGTGCGGTATATGGGCTGGGGGCATCATTAGACCGTACTTCTTCAAAGATGATGCGAATCGTAACGTAACTGTGAATGGTGAGCGCTACCGTGAAATGATATCCAACTTTTTTTTGCCCAAAATGCAAGAGATTGACTTGCTTGACCTGTGGTTTCAACAAGGCCACATACCACACAGCAAGTGCAACAATGGATTTATTGAGGGGCGATTAGATCTTTGTGGGGCTATGTTAAAGCTCATGTCCATACAGACAAGCCCGCTGCAATTGACGCATTGGAAGACAACATTGAAGCATTTATTCGGGAGATACCGGCCGAAATGTTGGAAAGAGTATGCCACAAATGGACTAAGTGGATGGACCATTTGAGGCGCAGTCAAGGTTAACATTTGCATGAAATAATCTTCAAAAATTAAATCATATGGACCGTACTATCGATTCAAACAAAGATTTCATGCATTTTTCTGAATTTTATGTGGTTTTTTTTTTAAAACTTTCCTATAGCTTTTAAAAAATCACCCTTTATATTGTTGGAGCAACAAGACTTGATACCATTACACGACTATATATATATATATTCTCCAAAGCATTAGAGCAAAAATCCTAGGAGTCGCGTGTTTTTACTTAATTTTTGAAATTAAAAACTACCACTCCCTATAACTAATAGGCTTATTATTTACGAAAATGGTTTGCCTAACGGAACGACACAAAGAAAAATCTACTTTCTGCCAAAAAGCAATGCCCAGAAGAATATAATGTAAATGCCAATGAACCTATCTTCGTTTCATCAAATATATAGTTATATATGTATATATACATAATCGAATTACGATGAGACAAAATGCTTGACTTTAAAAGGCTTTTCTTTTCGTTTGTACACTTGAATATTAATATATAAACAAAATTGAACTTTAGAATAAAATTATAACATTAATCAATTAAACAATAAAATAAATTTGTGATATGATAACAAAAAGTGTGAATATGAATTTTAGTATTCCAAGTAGTAATTTAGAACTTTAATTATTTAGTTATTAAGACAAAAATAGGAAAATAGAATCTTAATTTAAAAAGATAAGTAATTTAAAAGAATTTAATGTCTGTTAATGTCAGATAACGATAGTATTTATAAGTATATAGGTATGTTTATTTTATACCACGAATTGCGTGTGAAGATTATCCTCATCTGCATTTCTTGCAGGAAATCCAGAGTAGTAAAAAGTTACACCAAAATTCAAACGAGTTTACGTATATGATTACCATTTTTTTTCTTTTATATTATTTTATATCATTAAGCGATTCACTTTTACTAAAAAACTTTTTCTCTGGAATTTGCTGTTTTCTTCTTTGTTCTTGAATGATGTGCTTACGCTCACGATCTTTATCCAAATGAGCGAGTGTGCCCTTGAATTTCTATTATAACTAAGACAGTTTGGTGTTTCGATCACTCGCTTTGTCTATCACAGCGCGATTTAACCATAAGCTGTAGTTTTGTTTTCTCTTGTGCACTTGACACGGAAATCTTATCTAGTCGTGTGCATGTAAGTACATGAGAGAAAAAAATGCCTTTGTGTGTAATTTTTGCGTCAGATTATTAAAGTGTTGATGCAGGGTTATGAAAAGTAGCACATCACACCAGATGTTTTGGCGCTAAGTGAAAACGGGTAGGTGAGAATACCGAATTATCGGATTTGAACCTGCATGGATATAGCCTGGTGCCGTTTTTCTATTTATGTAGCTTACAAACTTCAATCACAATACGGCCTCTGTTCCAATGCGTGATTTAATTTTCTGTGGTTAAAGCTCCATGCCCGTAAGCATTTAATCCACTACTGCTTTATTTACAGAAGTCCAAACTTGGTTAGCAGTTCACCTTTTAGCGAATTTGATGCGGTATCAGATTCCATCTCAAGAATTGTATCCTTGTATCCTCGCATTGTAATTGCCATTGCAGGGGAGAAAACCCAGAATAAGTTTAAACGGACCAGAAATGACTGCAATGCAATTATCAGACGTGTGAAATTCTCTTAGAAGCAAACGTTGAAGCACAAGTGCTACAATGTCCCAAGGGTAGCAAAAACGTTTGGTCATTTGTAAAAAACATAAAGAATTCCACCTGGTCTTCAATTCCAACGCTCATTTTAATGAAATTTCAGCTGGCAGCTCTTAGACAAAGCAAATCTGTTTGCTGCTCATTTTCCAGACAGATTAACACTACCAGATTCCAATATGTCTCCAGCTGTACTGGAGAGCGTTGATTTTACTATGGGACAAATACACTTTTGCATTCGTACAAATGCAAGAGTACGTAAAGACCAAATCCGCTGGCCCGGATGGTATTTCCCCTGTATATCTGTAGAGGTGTTCTTCTGCGTTGGCAGGAGTGTAAGCGTAAGCTTTTTCATCCATCCTACTCTTTAGGTTACTTTCCGAGTAGATAGAAAACAGCATTTGTCCAGCCCGTCCCTTAAAAGGGCGAATCTTCGTCACCCACCTCGTTCATAGCACTCACGTTCCTTTTTTCTAAGGTTATGGAAACGTTGATAAATCGACAGCTTATCAAATCTCTTGAATCGCGGAAACTTCTCCATGACCAACAGTAATGCGTCCGCAGCAACAGGTCCACTGGTGATCTGATAGCTTATCTCACCATATCTCACAAGATCTTTGCCGTTATATTTCTAAAGCATTTGACAAAGTTTGGCATCAAGCTCATTTATGCATTTGGTATCGATGAATCTCTTCTTCTATCGATTAGAAATTACCTTTTGAACCGTTCAATTCAAGTTGTTTTGGATGGGTTCAAGTCTGATATCCACCAATTAATTGCTGGGGTACCCCAAGGTTCTGTCCTGTCTCCGACAACCTTCCTCATTTTTTATAAATGATTTCTTGTCTGCCACTTCTAATCCAATCCATTAAGGTAGCGTACATTAAGCACATTGAATTCCGATCTTAACAGCATAATTAACTGAGAAAACAACAACAAGGTGGAATTCAAAACAGACGATGCTCAAGTTAGCTACAGTGACCAACTGCATTCCTAATCTTCTTGAATTCAACCAAAATTACAAACGAGTTTACGTATATGATTACCATTTTTTTTCTTTTATATTATTTTATATCATTAAGCGATTCACTTTTACTAAAAAACTTTTTCTCTGGAATTTGCTGTTTTCTTCTTTGTTCTTGAATGATGTGCTTACGCTCACGATCTTTATCCAAATGAGCGAGTGTGCCCTTGAATTTCTATTATAACTAAGACAGTTTGGTGTTTCGATCACTCGCTTTGTCTATCACAGCGCGATTTAACCATAAGCTGTAGTTTTGTTTTCTCTTGTGCACTTGACACGGAAATCTTATCTAGTCGTGTGCATGTAAGTACATGAGAGAAAAAAATGCCTTTGTGTGTAATTTTTGCGTCAGATTATTAAAGTGTTGATGCAGGGTTATGAAAAGTAGCACATCACACCAGATGTTTTGGCGCTAAGTGAAAACGGGTAGGTGAGAATACCGAATTATCGGATTTGAACCTGCATGGATATAGCCTGGTGCCGTTTTTCTATTTATGTAGCTTACAAACTTCAATCACAATACGGCCTCTGTTCCAATGCGTGATTTAATTTTCTGTGGTTAAAGCTCCATGCCCGTAAGCATTTAATCCACTACTGCTTTATTTACAGAAGTCAAAAACTTGGTTAGCAGTTCACCTTTTAGCGAATTTGATGCGGTATCCGATTCCATCTCAAGAATTGTATCCTTGTATCCTCGCATTGTAATAGCCATTGCAGGGGAGAAAACCCAGAATAAGTTTAAACGGACCAGAAATGACTGCAATGCAATTATCAGACGTGTGAAATTCTCTTAGAAGCAAACGTTGAAGCACAAGTGCTACAATGTCCCAAGGGTAGCAAAAACGTTTGGTCATTTGTAAAAAACATAAAGAATTCCACCTGGTCTTCAATTCCAACGCTCATTTTAATGAAATTTCAGCTGGCAGCTCTTAGACAAAGCAAATCTGTTTGCTGCTCATTTTCCAGACAAATTAACACTACCAGATTCCAATATGTCTCCAGCTGTACTGGAGAGCGTTGATTTTACTATGGGACAAATATACTTTTGCATTCGTACAAATGCAAGAGTACGTAAAGACCAAATCCGCTGGCCCGGATGGTATTTCCCCTGTATATCTGTAGAGGTGTTCTTCTGCGTTGGCAGGAGTGTAAGCGTAAGCTTTTTCATCCATCCTACTCTTTAGGTTACTTTCCGAGTAGATAGCAAACAGCATTTGTCCAGCCCGTCCCTTAAAAGGGCGAATCTTCGTCACCCACCTCGTTCATAGCACTCACGTTCCTTTTTTCTAAGGTTATGGAAACGTTGATAAATCGACAGCTTATCAAATCTCTTGAATCGCGGAAACTTCTCCATGACCAACAGTAATGCGTCCGCAGCAACAGGTCCACTGGTGATCTGATAGCTTATCTCACCATATCTCACAAGATCTTTGCCGTTATATTTCTAAAGCATTTGACAAAGTTTGGCATCAAGCTCATTTATGCATTTGGTATCGATGAATCTCTTCTTCTATCGATTAGAAATTACCTTTTGAACCGTCCAATTCAAGTTGTTTTGGATGGGTTCAAGTCTGATATCCACCAATTAATTGCTGGGGTACCCCAAGGTTCTGTCCTGTCTCCGACAACCTTTCTCATTTTTTATAAATGATTTCTTGTCTGCCACTTCTAATCCAATCCATTAAGGTAGCGTACATTAAGCACATTGAATTCCGATCTTAACAGCATAATTAACTGAGAAAACAACAACAAGGTGGAATTCAAAACAGACGATGCTCAAGTTAGCTACAGTGAGCAACTGCATTCCTAATCTTCTTGAATTCAACTGCAATACTCGTCTCGCCAGGAATGCGCATCAGTTTACCCTTAACTCTACTTTCGGACGCATAGTTAAATTTAAAGACTCGTTCTTCAACCGCACTACCCGTGTATGGAATGCTGGTCCCAGTCCAATATTTCCCATAGACCACAACCCGCAGATATTTAAGACCAATGTGCGCAGGTACCTCCTCTCTCTTTCCCCTCTATACCTTCGGTTAGTGCTGTGGTTTGACCCCGGACACTTAAGGGTATTAGCATGAGGAAGTGTTCACAAAATCAATTAAAAGCCTTTAAAATTATGTCAAGTATAAATGCTGTGTTTAAAAGGATATGTAGATATTGTCAGTTAAATAGATATAGTAAACAAGGAACTCAGGGACTACTAAAATATAAATGTGGCTTCCTATGATGAGTTTTACAGTGACAACATATGCCCTCTTTTTTATGTACGTAAAATATTATCTTTGCTGAACCGATTCATTATTCAGCAAGAGTGGCGTATCCACCACCCATAGTAATATTTTGGCCGAACAAAATATAACCTTGGGCCTATTCAAGAGCCTTGAGTTAGAAGCGGCCACATTAGAGGTCTCCGGAATGGTAAAAGTAAGTTAACTTACAAGTCTGGAGAACCTGCGCATAGAGTGGCCTATTTCATTAATAGTAATATTAAGTTTCTTCCCAACCCAGAATGCATAGCAAGAGACCTCGTCGCACAGCTCCGGGAAGTCCCTACAGAAAGGGGAACACAAACCATCGTGTGTGCCTCGGCGTATTTCCCGACGACGACAACTACGATATTCTACCGAAGTTCACTACATCATTGCTGGCAATCCGAATGCGCATCACGAGGTATGAGAAATTAGTGCTACCAACTTAAGAGGTAAGTGTCTTTCAGAATATCTTACGAGTAGTGGGTATATATACTTGAGAAAGGCTCAAGACCTACCTACATAAATGCGATTAGCAAAGAGGTACTAGACTTTCCACTCCCAAGTTCATTTATTTCTAAGTCAATTGCGAATTGGTATGTCTCAGACGTCCCTGTAAGACTATCAACACATCAGGTTCGACATAACTTGCCAACTCTCAACTGTTGCCACCAGACAAGGCCCAAATGGGATTGGGAGATTTTTCGAGAACTTATCTTCTCCAATAAACAAATTCCTCTCACGTCTATTGAGTCCATTGAAGACTTAGACGAAGCGGCTTTTGAGCGTAAAAGCATATTGCTTAATTCCTATTAGGACAGCTGTGCCCTCAAAGCCCACCGTCAATAAACGCAAAATGCCTTGGTGGAACACTCAACTTTCTTCTCTCAGGAAAAAAGTAAAAAAACTCTTTAATTCTGCAACGAAAACAAAGAGGTGGGATGAAAATAGATTCGCTCTCACAGAATACAAATCGGAATTGAAAAGATCCAAACGGGCTACGTTAAGGAAATGCTACGAAAACATTGCAGACATTCCGGTAGCGGCACGAATATACAATCCAATCGAAAATGATCGGGTAAACAGTGTAGGATTGTTATAGAAGCCAGAAGGAACCTACACGAAGGACCGAGAAGTCACACGTAGAACGGTGCTTCAGGTATTCTTCCCTGGTTCGTCTTTTAACAAATCCAGTGTGCACTCTACCTCAGTAGACCAGAGGGTCTTTGTCAACAAAAGAAAATCTAGGAAAATATTTCGAAAAAGACAAGGTCGAATTGGCCATAGGCACCTTCAAACCTTCAAAGCACCCGGGGGCGGCGGTCTCTTTCCAGCACGTCTGACGGAATCAATTGACCTTATCCTACCGGAATTGACACCTTTATTTAGAGCCATTTACAATTGGTATAATACATACCAATTCCCTGGAGACAGGTTAATGTTATTTTTATCCCCATACCGGATGCGGCCCCAGTGAACTGAATAAATCTTATAGATCCATAAGTCTAACATCTTTCGCGCTCAAAACAACGGAGAAATTGATTGATGTTCATATTAGAGACCGGATGGAACTGTCCAACCCTAAAAATTCTAACCAGTTTTCATACAGAAAAGGCAAATCCACTACAGTTGCCATTCATTATCTCGTTAAAAAGATAGAAAGTTCACTCGCCTCCAAACAGATTGCCCTGTGTGCATTTCTCGATATCGAGGGATCTTTCGATAACGCCGGCTCCGTAACTGCGGCAAAAGGATGAACCCAGGGAGGGTTTTATCACTCCTGTTGACGACTTGGCGATTATCATTAGGGGAATGCCCGAAACGACAGCATCAGGCGTAATGCAAAGCGTACTAATACAAGTCGTGGAATGGTGTAACACAGAAGGTTTATTTATCATACCCTGTAAGGCCGTTCTAGTGCACTCTGAAGCAGGACAAGAGTCAAGCCTGGACCGATAATAATCAACAATATAACGGTAACTTATTCCTGGGAGGTCAAATATCTGGGAGCAATTCTGGATAAACGACTCAAATGGATCGCACATATTAAATCCGCCATAGAGTGTGCTACTAGAGCACTATGTGCCATTAAACTTCTATACGGCAAGACTTGGGGTCTCTCTCCCAAAATCACTCATTGCTTGTATACAATGATGGCGAGATCCATTGTTTGGTGGCCCGAAACACTCCAACTAACGATGGCAAATAAGTTGCAAAAACTACAACGTAGTGCTTGTGTTGGAATAACAGGTGCCATGAGCGCATGTCCCAATACAGTTCTAGAAGCTTTAGTCGGGCTAACTCCCTTACCAATCTTCATTAGGAAGATAGCTGCTAGATATGCCATCAAACTGCAGCTGGAGTATAATTATAAACCAGGTAACTCTGCAGGTCACCTCGGCATACTCAACTCAATCCCCAATAGAGACATGTCTTGTACAATGCCGGATACAATGTTCAGGCAACACTGTTTCGGAAGGTTTTTCAAAGTTGAACTATTGGACCGCGCAAGCTGGTCTTAGGTGTCCCAGCACAACACCTTAGAAGGTTGATATGGTACACAGACGGATCAAAGATGAAATCCAGAGTGGGAGCAGGAGTCATTGGACCCAAAAGTCAGGCAGCATTAAAGGCAATCTCATCTAACCTCTTGGAAGCCAAAATAGTCAAATGTTGCTATAACGCTCTACAATCCCTTGCCAGACACAGCAAAGTAAAACTGGGCTGGGTCCCTGGACACAGGGGGATTGAGGGCAACAAATTGGCAGAGGAGCTTCCGCTGGCTGGCTCGGAATCTGCATTCATCGGTCTTAAACCGTACTGTAATGTAAATTAGACAACATCCATAACTCTGAATAAACGAACAAACCTCGGCTAGACTAGTTTAAGTAAAGAAATAGTAAGATTGCTAACAAGGTTTCTTACTGGCCATTCTGGCCTGAATTGCAACATTAACAATTTGAAACTGTGTCAAGACAAGGTCTGTCGGCTCTGCCTCGAAGAGGATGAAACTTCTGACCACATCTTGTGCGAATGTCCGGCACTAATATGGTTAAGGAAACGTGCTTCCATAGCCAGATACTCACTTCAGCTCCGCTACTAAAGACATACTAGCTTTCATGAGGGAAGTAGTACGCCTTCTGAGATAACTTCAACCCTCAAATACAATAGATTTATTCTGATCGCGGTGTCGTTGCCTCCACTGAAACGGATATCCCATACAGAAGGTCACTTTTTTGTATCAATGTAGCTTAGGTGTCTTGTGAGCATCAACCTGGGATCCTGATGCAGGTTACCTGGTGACATCTCCGCCTCCAGGTATGTCTCCTGCCTGAGCTTTAGTCTCGTTTTGTTTCGTTTCGGTTTTGTCACCGTTCTTTTCGTTATTTTGTTGTTAATTGACCGTTTTTTTTTATTATTGTAGTTTTTGTTTTGCAGTAGTTTAAGTCCCACGAGTAAGCCGGTGCATAACATTTAGCCGTCATAGCATAGCCCGCTCTACTATTATGGCACCCCACTTACGACAGGTCCTTGCCAAGGGACCTAAAGGAGCTCTTTATCGGTTGAATCAGTACGGTATGCTAGTAGCAACTCTGAACTTAGTGTTGACTACCACTTAGCTTCGGCGGCTTTATATGGACGCAGTACAATATGGGTGGCGCTAATCTTGAAAGACATATAATAACTAAGCGAGCAGAACTCAACAAATGAAAACACAACAAATAATGCCTTAGAGTGCGTATTTTTTTTTGTGCACGTCCGTACACAGAAACTGAAATGTGTCCCATAGACATACTGGAAAATGTATTGAAGAACTTGTTGCAACTTGGTACAATTCGTCAAGTACATGATTTATTGACAAGAGAGAGCCAAAATACTCTCCTTACACATATACTTATGCATTTATGTCTGGATTTCATCCACAAATGCGGATTAGCCAACTTTAGCGATGCTTCTTCTTCTTCTAGTGGCACTACAGTCCGGGGTGAACCTGGGACTCAGTCAACAAGCTTCTCCAGCTGGCACGATCTTTAGCCAGCTGTCTCCAATTTCGCGCACCAATTTGGTTGAGGTCCTTCTCCACTTGTTGGCGCCATCGGTTTCGTGGGCGTCCTCTATTGCGTTGTCCCATTGGTTCGGAGTCGAAGACTCTTCGGGCTGGAGCAGTGTTGTCCATGCGCTCTACATGGCTTAGGCGCTGAATCCGTAGACGCCTGACTAGGCTCATGTCGCTGTACCCATTTTTGCAGCCTCCGTTTCAATACCAGCAAACGCTTCATTGACGGCTCGCTGTGTTCAACCAATCACGTCAATATCGTACGCGTATACTAGCAATTGTACGGACTTCTGGATGATCGTGCCTCTAGTGTTGGCGTTTGAGTTTCGCACGATTTTCTCCAGGATGATGTTAAAATAATCACATGACAGCGTCGCCTTGTCTAAAACCTTTTTTGACGTTGAAGATCTCGGTGAGTTCATTACCGACCTTGATGGAGCAGCGAGTGTTCTCCATCGTCATCCTGCACAACCTGACGAGTTTGGCAGGAATGTCAAAACTAGACATGGCGTTGTATAGCTCGTCTCTATGCACGCTGTCATATGCCGCCTTGAAATCTTCGTCCCGACAGGCTTCTGTTCGAAGTTTATACCCATTGAATAATTGTTTCACCCGTTGGTAGAACTTTCGGATATCATTTCCGCCGCAACACCTCTCCATTTCTTCGATCGTGCAATTCTCATGCTCTTTCTTCTTCTTTTTGAGAAGCCGGTGCTCTTCCCTTCTTTTAAGTTCGTAGAGCTCACGAACCGCTCTCGTCCTTCTGTCCAGCGTCGCCTTATATGCCGCTTGCTTCGCTAGATGCGCCTGCCTGCACTCGTTGTCAAACCAGGGGTTTTTTCTGGGCGGCTTTTTAAAATCTAACACTTCAGAGGCAGCTTCTCTGATGGCGTTTTGACAACGGTGACATTGTTCGTCGATTGTTTCGCCTGGGAGGGTTGGACTCTCTGAGAGCTTCAGGGAGACTCGATTATCCCCAACGGTCGATTGCGATTGTAGCTTTCCGACTTCAAACCGTTTTGGTATTGCTCTACTCCGTTGTTCTATCGATATCCGTGCTCTTACCTTGGCTACTACAAGGAAATGATCCGGACTCTTGTGTTAGCAGTTGATGTGAGTGCAAGTGTTTTTTCCCATCGTGTATTCTTGAACAGTAAAATTTCCAACAAGCGAATTCGTAGTGACTCTAATGAAGGCGATAATCGCCCTCCCAGCAAACAGTCCTATTTAAGTGCAAATTTAAAATATTCAACAATGGTGAATAATACGAATAAATGGATAGGATTAATAATGAACGTTTAAACGTCATGGAAGATAGTGTCCCTCCTATAGTTGTGATAAAATCAACAGGTGAACGTGTTCGTCGCGTATTGAGTGATTTAAAAATCGATAATTATCTTATCAAAACCATATCGCTCGGCCAAAAAATTATTTCTCCATCTTTGGAAAGTTCAGAGAAAATAAAATCGGAACTAAATAGACTAAATATTGAATTCTTCACATTCTTACGGCAGGAAACGCGACCTTTGAAATTAATTTGATCGGGACCTGATCTTACAAGCGAAAAACTTGTAAAGGAAGAACTTATTTCATCCGGAATAAAGTGCATCGACGTGAAAATTATCACAAGCAAAGTTAACTCAACGCGGAACAATAAAACTAAACGAACTGAAGAAAAATCTTTCCAGTTTGTTCAGAACCATAGTCCGCTGGGACTTTAAGAGACAAAAGCCAGGAAAAATTACACAATGTCCTAATTGTCAGCTGTATGGACACGGCTCCATGCATTGTCATGCAAAAAGTTCTTGTGCTAACTGCTCCGGCAGCCACAAAACAACCGAGTGCAATGAACCTGACACGATGCGTTGCGCCAATTGCAGCGAACCTCACAGATCATCCGATCCAAGTTGCATTAGTCGTAAACAATATCTGGAGATTCGTCAAAAACTCTCCTCCCATCAACGTCCAAACAACAGCAAACGCACACGACTTATATTACTCCCACAAAAACCTTTCGATTCATAGTCCCTTTCTCATTTCCCTCCTCTTCCCACACGTGCAACTACTGTACTAACAGCTCAGCCGACAAAAAAAATTCGACCAGCTGATCGCTCTCTACCATCAACTGCCACGCAGGTCCATGGCGGAGAAACCTCTCATCAGAATACATCAAATACTTCTGTAAACAATGAGAGCAACAAATTATTCTCTTTCGAAGAAATAAATTCTCTTTTAAATGAAGTATTAGCTAAGCTTCAAACCTGTATAACAAAAAGTGATCAATTCAATGTAATCACATCTCTTGCTATCAAATACATTTATTATAATTATGGTATATAATTCCCTGAACATTATTACTTGGAATGCAAGAAGAATATCAAATAAAATATTAGAATTCTTTAATTATTTTATTGATAAAAAAGTTGATATTGCTTTGGTTACGGAAACTCATTTAAATGAAAACAAACCCTTTTCTCACCTCGACAGGAGTAACACAACGGGAGGTGGCGTTGCTGTCGTAATACGGAAAAATATTGTACATTCGGTACACCCAGGCTTACAACTGCGTTGTATTGAATCAATTGGCATAGAAATTAATATAGGCAGCAACTCTAAAGTAAGCATCTTTTCTGTTTATTTCCCAGGTGGAAATAGAAAAATTGATAAGATGTCTCACTTTAAGAACGACTTGCAAAAAATATTTAGATATCGAGGTAAAGTTATCTTTGGCGGAGATTTAAATTGTCGCCACCAATTGTGGAATTGTCTTCGGGCTAATTGCTGGGGTAACGAACTGTATAATATTAGCGAAATGCACCCAAACTTTTCTTTACTATACCCTCCTGAATTTACTTACGTCCCAAC
The DNA here is from genome assembly GCA_907269125.1 of Eristalis pertinax. Classification (NCBI taxonomy): domain Eukaryota; kingdom Metazoa; phylum Arthropoda; class Insecta; order Diptera; family Syrphidae; genus Eristalis; species Eristalis pertinax. The sequence continues at coordinate 22,576,193 of OU026148.1, forward strand.
ATCTAAATCTAAAAGTCCTTCCACTCTAGACTTTTTTATGACTAAGATTTCAACGCACTGTTCCATGCCGTTCATCTATGACAATTTGGGTCGCATCATCTTCCTGTCAGTATCAACTTGAATCTCGTATTTGAAGTTAATCGACCTTCGTTATATTATAAATATTCCGCAGCCAATTGAACCATTTTGCTTCATTTATCAATACCAACTGCAATCAGAATAATGTCATTTCTTCGCTTGTAGCTACGACTACCCAAATTGATTCAATGTGTTTGCATTTTACTTCATTATTAAACTGCGCTGCCGATTTCGCAATACCTAAGTACCCTAGGAATGATAGTAGTGCAATTCCACTTCCTAGTAATATTTTACTAGTAATACGGCTGAGAAACTCAGAAAGAAGAAAATGGATACGTTATCGCTATGGCTGCTTTCTTTATAGAACGAAAATGAAAGCCATTGCAAAAGAAATTAATGAGTTCAAAAATAAGCGTTGGAATATAGCTTTGATAAATATAGTAAACCATTCTGGAAAGTTTCAAAAATTATTAAAAAAAGAGGTTTGAGTATTCCACCTCTAAAGGTGCAAAGCCAGCTTTATATTTCTCCAAACGATAAAGCCAATCTACTTGCAGAGACTTTCTCAAAAAATCATCTGATTACTGCCCATTTTAGTGATCCTGCCACTTCCACAGAAGTGTCTCACACAATTGAAAGTTTCTCACAAGCAAGTGTTGAATTATCTGATTTAATTATACTTAACACTAGTAAAGTAAGATCATCGATCAAAAACCTTAAAGCTAAAAAAAGTCCTGGCTTAGATGGTATTAACAATAAGCTTTTAAAGGCACTCCCTCTCACAGGCTTACGGTATTTAACTGCAATTCTTAATGCATGCCTTAAACTCAGCTACTTCCCTGATTGTTGGAAAACAGCTTTGGTAATTCCAATTGCAAGCCTGTTATACCAAAAGACGACGTCAACAGTTATAGGCCAATTAGCTTACTAAGCAGTTTAAGCAAGCTATTAGAAAAGATAATAAAAGAAAATATTGACAATCACTTAACTGTGAATAATATACTCCCCGACTATCAACTTGGGTTTCGGCGTTCTCACAATACGTACCATCAAATATATTAGGATTAAGAAACATGTAAAACATAAATTTCAATCCAAAGAGTCCAATGGATTAGTATTATTAGATATTGAAAAAACCTTTGATACGGTTTGGCATGATGCTTTAATATACAAACTTATTAAATTAAACTTTCCTATGGAAACTGTTAAAATCATCCAGAGTTTTTTAGATAAAAGAAAATGTATAGTAAAAGTACAAAATATTAAATCCGCAGTACAAAATATTACATATGGATTACCTCAAGGTACTGTACTTGCCCCAACACTTTTCAATATATTTGTCTCTGACATTCCAGATCTTGGCAATGATGTGAATATTGATATGTTTGCTGATGATACAGCAATATTAGTAATTGGTACATACTATACGGACGTCTATAATGGGCTGCAGATGGCACTTTCCAAATTAGAAAAATTCCTTTACAAATGGAAAATTAAAGTAACGTAAAATTTCAAATGGGTTCTATAGATATTGACTGGTCTGAGCACTGCAGATATCTCGGAATTATGATTGATATGAAACTAACTTTTCAGAAACATATTTCTGTTACTGTAGATAAAATTAACAAATACATAAAAAATCTCTACCCCATTATAAATAGAAAATCGAAACTTAGTACTGAGAATAAACTTATTTAGTATAAGTCTGTCTTTCAATCTATTCTACTGTACGGGGCTCCTGTTTGGTTCGACTGCGCTTACTCACAAACTTAAACTTCAAATATGCCAAAATAAAATCATTAAAATTATGCTTAATTTACCACGTTATCATTCAACCCGCAGACTTCACAGCCAAAGCAATATCATATATTACATAATTTACACTCTCTTATAGAAAATTTAACACAAAGATTCTATGATAATTGTTATATTTCAAATAATGAACTTATCAAATGCATATCATTGTAAAATCAAACGCTTAACAAGAAATATGAAAAATAGTTAAATAAACATATTTGACTAGGGGACATTGCAATATTAGATTTTAAGAGTTAAATAAGGGTTTTTTCTTGTAGCTTTCCCTTGAATTAATATCTAAATATTTTTGTTGTATCTCGCTCACTCTTGTAAAGGACATTTGTCCTAAACCTCTAATTATAAATATTCTTACAAATGTAAACACTATTTGTTATGCTACATTAATAAACAAATTAATGAATGAATGAAGGAAATGATCCGAGTCTATGTTAGCTCCTCGGAAAGTTCGGACATCGAGAATACTGGAGGAGTGTCTGACGTCGATCGCAATGTGATCAATCTGGTTGACGGTTGATTGATCAGGGGACCGCCAGGTCCCCTTGTGAATATTGAGGTGAGGGAAATGTGTGCTGGCTACAGAGAGGTTTCGCCCCGTCACGAAGTCCAACAGCCTGAGTCCGTTCTCGGACGTGTTCCCGATGACTCTAGTAAAGACGTCTTCCTTACCCAGCTTTGCGTTAAAATCTCTTAGAACGATCTTGGTGTCATAGCTGGGACATTGATCGTATGTCCTTTCTAGGAGATCGCAAAAGTCATCCTTGCTATCGTCATCTTTATCCTCGTTAAGGCATGGGCGCAGATTAGGCTGATGTTGCCGAATGTAGCCTTGATGCGGATTGTTAAGAGGCGCTCGCTTATGCGTTTGAAGCTTAAGACTTCTTGCCTGAGGCTGCCTCGAACAACAAACCGGCATCCAAACAAGCGCTGCCTTCTCTCTTTGTAGCAATCACCGTAATAAATTTCGCTTAAACCGTTTAAACCCTTTAGTTGTTCGCACTGAGTGTACCGGTCACGAGAAAGAGGGTCCAAGAAAATCCAGTCTCTGCACGTCCTCTTCTCTCACCACAAGCAGCCACTCCAAGCCGTTTCACACTACAAACATCACGCGCAGTGGCAATGACAGCTGTTGAAAACAGTGGCCTTTCTTCCTCCACATGCGATGGAACAGTTGTAACTTCCCAAAATTTTAAGTTTGTCATTTTCTATAATAAGTTTCCAATCAGTTAAGGATTTGTTGATGATATTTGCAGATGATATTTGTTTCAGTGACTATATCTACTTGCCTTATGCTAATTTTTTTGTATCCATTCTCTTCAGGTATGGGATGAACCTGTAGTAACCCTTGCACTGAGGTTATCATCATCATTAGGATTATTATTACCTGCAAATTTAGGTTTTCTTTTAATATTTACCAAATGTACGTTTTTAATGGAAATTTTCTGCAATATGGTTGTTCCTTATGCCTTACTTTTTATAGTTTTTTATATAACCTTCAGCTCTATTTTCTATATAATTTTCCTTATTGTTATTCATTTTTGCAATATTTTTAATTTTCTTACTGTTTACAAGATCCACTAATTTTTGCATAGATGTCAGTTATTCTGTTTCTTTGCATTGGGTTCATTTCGATTGTGGAATGATACTTGTCATTGTAATTACCAATAGCTTTTTGAAACCTTTCTCCAACTGTAGTATAGTTTTCAATTGCCTGAATCTTTTCTATTAACGTCGAATGGAGCCTTTCAACATCAGCATTTCCAGTATGACTGTTTGGTTCGATACCTTTATCATTTAAGAACTTAATTAGTCGTTCAGATTTAAACTCATTGTCCATGATCATTTTAGTTGGCTTATCAAAAGTTGCTAAATATCCTTCTATTATAGCGGTCTTTTGAACCCAGTTCCAATCGTTGATTAAGTATGCAACAGCAAATTTGGAGAGTTAATCAATTATAGTAATGAAAGTTTGCTTATAGTAGTGAAAAATGTCTACATGAACAATATCGCTCTTAGCCTCTGGCGTTTCTATAAAACTCATAATTGGTTTAATAGGATTCCTATCATATTTTATTTGTTGACATTTGCCGCAATTGCTTGCTTGCAACTTTGGAAAATAAATTTTGTCTTTAAGAGCTCGATAAGTCTCCATTATTCCACTATGCAATGATTCAATAGTATGATATAGTGAGATTTGCTTATGACACTCTTCTTCGGTTTTCATTTCTTGTGCCCTTTGAGTAGTTTTCATAAATTTAATTTTTTTATCATTTGAAAATAACTGTATTATCAACTGTAGAATTTTATTATAATCTTTATCCTCAGCATAAGAATAAATTCCATTTCCCCTGGTTTAACATACTTAAGAAGTAATTCTTTAATTTCTTTTTCTTCATTTTGTGGGTTAATTTTAATTATTCTTCTGCCATGAAGTACTTTACTCGGACTACAAGTCAATACAAATTGACATCTGTACTTATGTATGAAAATATGATCGAAAGTTATATTCCTGTAACTTCAAAATCAAAATTTCTCTGAGAAAATTCATTGCCTTTATATATAGAATTTAAATGCTTTATTGGAGCATAGTCTGTTACTATTTTAAATTTTCTACCATATAAATATGGCCTAAAATAGATAACTGAATAAAATTTAGCCAGGAACTATTTATCGGTAACACTGTAGCTTTTTTCGTGTTTATTCAATGTTTTAGAGACATAGCATACTGGATAACCATCTTGTGAAAGAACTGCTCCAATAGCATGTTCACTAGCATCTGTTGTGACAGTAAATTCTTTCTCATAATTGGGGAGTTTCAGAATTGGTGAAGATACTTGGTATATTTATTAGTTGATCACCGTCTCTATAAAACTAACTTTCATATTTATTCATTAAGTCTGTGACTCCTAGCTTTTCTTCTTCATTTAAATGATCTAATTTAATGTTTTCAAATTGACCTTCCTCTAACATATTAACATCATCAACTATTTTCTTATTCAAAAATCGTTCAATATTTGTTAAAATTATTTCTTGATTATGTATAAGTCTGACATTTTTATAAATCCAATCCAATCCTAATAAAAATCCACATTGTTTTTCTAAATTCGTTTGAACCCATTTTATTCTAGCATTTTTGTCTTCTTTGAACTTATCTAGACATTTTATTTTTACATATTGATTCCTCTTATTTACTCTACCGTCTATTGTACAAATGTTAGCTCACCGCCTATGCTTTCATTAATTTCAGTTGAAGCGATTTTTGAATTAAGTAAACTAGTTGTTGAACCAGTATCTAAACGAGTTGCATATTGCTGTTTGTGAAATGTTAGTAAAATATAAATTTAATTTTTTCCGATAATTTATAAAAAGATAAATTTTATAAAAATTTGTCTAGATTGCTGGGAATGATTATTATTTCTTGAATTAGAACTATTTTGATTGTTGTATTGCCTTGACTGATTTTTTATATTTATAATCAGAATTGTGTTTATTATATTGTGTTTATTATATATGTTCATTGAGTTTGACCGCAAGTATTACTCGAATTTCGATACATAAATTGTTACCGTTATTGTTTTTTCCTTCGAATTTTTGAAGTACTTAATATTAAATTGATCTTGCCCAATATATTTATTAATAATCGACCGAATTGCCCCCCGGCAGCTGACCTCTTCGTGGTGGGGGGCGGGCTACAGGTTTGGGGTGTACGAGTTTATTTTCATACAGCCCAAACCTGGCTAACGAAGCGCAAACCTCCCCTCATGACACGCAGAAAAAGATTGGCCTCGGATAATGCCTACCCTGGTGTGTCTGGACCCCATTTGGAGCTAGGCCTGAATGGTGGCAGCATGCGAGCATCTGGTGGCCTATCCCACTCGGCAGACCGTCGGGCACAGCCCGAAGGAATTACAAGCAACCCATCAGTGGCCTCGTGAGCCGCTATGGGGGTGGGGCCGAGGTCACGCCATGCACTAACCAGTCCGTGCGTTTGGCAAAAGGCAACGCACAACGGCATCGACTTAGGATAGGCACATGGAACGTCTCATCGCTCACAGGAAAGGATCTCGAGCTAGTTGAGGAAGCTGCCAGTATCGTTTGGATATCGTGCGTATCTCTTCGACGAAGCAAAGGGGATCTAGAACTGTGGCCCCTTTATACGGATGGAAACTCTTCCTCTCGGGAGTTGCACCTCAAATGTCTGCACAGGCGGGAGTGGGGATCTTAAAGCTCAAGCTTAAAAGGTCAACTCTGGCTCTGGTGTATGCACCGAATTTTGAGTCAGAGTACGCGGCTTTCCTGGATGAAGTATGATGCTGCCCTTGATAGGATAGTGGAGATGGATTCCTATATCCTGATGAGTGATTTCAATGCTCATGTGGGTGTATACGTAACGACCTGGGGGGAGTGTGATTGGGAGGAACGGTGATCCTCATCAGAACGCGAACGGAGAAGTTGTTAGACTTTTGCTGTGCAAACGGTACCGTCAGAGTCTTTAACAGAAATCGTTGATAGATCTCTTTGTGGTACCATCATGTGTGAAACGATGACGTTCGTGTGATGAGAGGGGCTGAACTGTCAACTGATCATCACCTGGTGTTGTGTACGCTGTACCTTACTGATAAGGTACCTTTTCTGCCAAGGCGGAAACCAAGAGTGGTTACACGCATACGGTGGGAGAAACTACAACAGTGAGTTGCAGCTAAATTTTGCATGCCACATATCTGACAGGTTTGAGCGACTTCCAACTGTTCCATCGCATGTAGAGGAAGAATGGCGACTGTTTTCAACAGCAGTCATTGCCTCTGCACGGGATGTTTGTGGAGCGAAGCGGTTTGGAGTGGCGGCTGGTGGTGAGAAAAGAACTGCGTGGTTTAAAACATCCCGAGTTCAAGAAGCCATCAGAGAGAAGAAGAAGACCTACAGAGACTGGATTCTCTTGAGAGCAGTCTTGGAAGGAGTTCGGCGAGAAGCTGGAAAGCGACCATAGATCTGCGAAAAAGGTGTTCTGGCAAACCATTCGCCGACTCAGAGGAAGGAAATTCAACATCTTCGAAGGAGTCAAATCCAAAGATTGGGTGTTGCTTTCCAATGAGGCGGACATCTTGGGCAGATGGAGCGAGCACTTTTCGGAGCTGCTCAATCCCGAACAGGGCACTGAGGATGACAGACCTGTAGTCTTGAGTGGGGCGGAGAAGAGTCCAACGGTGGAGGAAATCATTTTGGCGATTGAATAGCTAAAAATTGGAAAATCCGCGGGTGTGGATGAAATCCGGCCAGAAATGCTTAGGGCAATGGGTAAAGAGGGAGTTTTGTAGCTCTCGTGTCATTAAAGTGGCCGGGAACGTAGTGAGACACCTGGCGATTGGCAAACCTGGGTGATTGTCCCACTTTTAAAGAAGGGGGACAAAAGAGATTGCTCCAACTACAATGGCATATCTCTTTTAAGTATCCCCGGGAAAGTCTATGCTAAGGTGTTGGAAGCGCGTTCTAGAGCTATGGTCGCGCCCAGGATGGGGGATGAACAGTGCGGCTTTCGACCAGGCAGAAGTACAACCGACCAGCTTTTCACTGTAAGAATGGTACTTGAAAAGGCTTGGGAGTATGCCAAGCCCATCTACAGTTGTTTTGTAGATTTGGAAAAGGCATATGACCGAGTTGCTCTAGGTAAACTCTGGAGTGTCCTGCAGGAGTTTGGGATTGATGGTCCTCTTCTGAGGGCCATTCAGTCTCTATACACAAACTGTAGAAGCTGTGTTCGGTTAAACGGTGCTAAATCAACACCTTTCACCGTGGGCGTTGGACTTTGCCAAGGGTGTGTCTTGTCACCTCTCCTTTTCATTGTTTATATCGACTGGATGTCTCAGCGCAGCCGAGGTGAAGAATGTTTCACATTGGGAGAGTTGAGGGTAAGTCTGTTCAATTCACTCTGCATGTTAGTGGAGTCCCATTGAAGCAGGTGGAGAAATTTAAGTATCTCGGGTATTTTTCACGTGTGATGGAAGGAGTAATGCTGAGCTTTCCGGTAGGATTGGTCAAGCTGGGTCAGTTTTGACACAGCTTGGTAGTTCTGTAATCAGAAAGGCCGAGCTTGGTGTCAAAGCCAAGTTAGCGGTTTTGAACTCAGTATTTGTTCCAACTCTCACCTATGGTCATGAGATTTGGGTAATGACCGAAAGAATAAGATCGCGAGTGCAAGCTGCTGAGATGAGACTTCTTCGTGCTGTTGTGGGAATTACTCGCCGGGATAGGATGAGAAACACGGCAGTGCGCGAGGAACTCAACATTGAGCAGCTGCTTCTTCGAACGGAAAGGGCTATGCTTCGGTGGTTTGGTCACGTGGCACGAATGTCCCCATCATCGCGACTTCCGAGGCGGGCGTTGAATGCGATTACATCAGGTAGGCGACCGCTTGGCAGACCCAGGACGAGGGGGTTGGACCAAGTTCAAAAACTCGCCGGGTTACGCTTGGGCATTGCTCCTGATGAATTAGAGTCGATGGCGGAGGATCGAGTTGCCTGGAGATCTCTCGTGTGCGGGTCAGAAGATGATGATGATGATGATGATGATCGACCGAATTTCTTGTAATTCTCTAGTTATATAGTTGATTGTAATCTTAATAGCGAGTACCAAAAAATTATCATTATGTTCCATAACTCCTGCCTTTAAAAGTTTGATAGAGTAAAAATCTATATTTCTATAATTCTAATTCCTCTAATGTCAGTATACTTGGATGAACTATGTCCTTCTTAGCTGCCAATATATTGTCAAGAATCCGATTGATTTCATTTTCAAAATATCTTAACTTAGTTGACTGTTCTAAGAGTAATATTTTATAATTTAACTTACGAACATAACATTCGTTATGTTGTAACTTTTTATTATAATCTTTATCCTCAGCATAAGAATAAATTCCATTTCCCCTGATTTAACATACTTAAGAAGTAATTCTTTAATTTCTTTTTCTTCATTTTGTGGGTTAATTTTAATTATTCTTCTGCCATGAAGTACTTTACTCGGACTACAAGTCAATACTGTATAAGTCTGTCTTTCAATCTATTCTACTGTAAGGGGCTCCTGTTTGGTACGACTGCGCTAGAACTCACAAACTTAAACTTCAAATATGCCAAAATAAAATCATTAAAATTATGCTTAATTTACCACGTTATTATTCAACCAGCCAAAGCAATATCAACTTTTTACACTCTCTTATAGAAAATTTAACACAAAGATTCTATGATAATTGTTATATTTCAAATAATGAACTTATCAAATGCATATCATTGTAAAATCAAACGCTTAACAAGAAATATGTAAAATAGTTAAATAAACATATTTGACTAGGGGACATTGCAATATTAGATTTTAAGAGTTAAATAAGGGTTTTTTCTTGTAGCTTTCCCTTGAATTAATATCTAAATATTTTTGTTGTATCTCGCTCACTCTTGTAAAGGACATTTGTCCTAAACCTCTAATTATAAATATTCTTACAAATGTAAACACTATTTGTTATGCTACATTAATAAACAAATTAATGAATGAATGAAGGAAATGATCCGAGTCTATGTTAGCTCCTCGGAAAGTTCGGACATCGAGAATACTGGAGGAGTGTCTGACGTCGATCGCAATGTGATCAATCTGGTTGACGGTTGATTGATCAGGGGACCGCCAGGTCCTCTTGTGAATATTGAGGTGAGGGAAATATGTGCTGGCTACAGAGAGGTTTCGCCCCGTCACGAAGTCCAACAGCCTGAGTCCGTTCTCGGACGTGTTCCCGATGACTCTAGTAACTTACCCAGCTTTGCGTTAAAATCTCTTAGAACGATCTTGGTGTCATAGCTGGGACATTGATCGTATGTCCTTTCTAGGAGATCGCAAAAGTCATCCTTGCTATCGTCATCTTTATCCTCGTTAAGGCATGGGCGCAGATTAGGCTGATGTTGCCGAATGTAGCCTTGATGCGGATTGTTAAGAGGCGCTCGCTTATGCGTTTGAAGCTTAAGACTTCTTGCCTGAGGCTGCCTCGAACAACAAACCGGCATCCAAACAAGCGCTGCCTTCTCTCTTTGTAGCAATCACCGTAATAAATTTCGCTTAAACCGTTTAAACCCTTTAGTTGTTCGCACTGAGTGTACCGGTCACGAGAAAGAGGGTCCAAGAAAATCCAGTCTCTGCACGTCCTCTTCTCTCACCACAAGCAGCCACTCCAAGCCGTTTCACACTACAAACATCACGCGCAGTGGCAATGACAGCTGTTGAAAACAGTGGCCTTTCTTCCTCCACATGCGATGGAACAGTTGTAACTTCCCAAAATTTTAAGTTTGTCATTTTCTATAATAAGTTTCCAATCAGTTAAGGATTTGTTGATGATATTTGCAGATGATATTTGTTTCAGTGACTATATCTACTTGCCTTATGCTAATTTTTTTGTATCCATTCTCTTCAGGTATGGGATGAACCTGTAGTAACCCTTGCACTGAGGTTATCATCATCATTAGGATTATTATTACCTGCAAATTTAGGTTTTCTTTTAATATTTACCAAATGTACGTTTTTTAATGGAAATTTTCTGCAATATGGTTGTTCCTTATGCCTTACTCTTTTATAGTTTTTTATATAACCTTCAGCTCTATTTTCTATATAATTTTCCTTATTGTTATTCATTTTTGCAATATTTTTAATTTTCTTACTGTTTACAAGATCCACTAATTTTTGCATAGATGTCAGTTATTCTGTTTCTTTGCATTGGGTTCATTTCGATTGTGGAATGATACTTGTCATTGTAATTACCAATAGCTTTTTGAAACCTTTCTCCAACTGTAGTATAGTTTTCAATTGCCTGAATCTTTTCTATTAACGTCGAATGGAGCCTTTCAACATCAGCATTTCCAGTATGACTGTTTGGTTCGATACCTTTATCATTTAAGAACTTAATTAGTCGTTCAGATTTAAACTCATTGTCCATGATCATTTTAGTTGGCTTATCAAAAGTTGCTAAATATCCTTCTATTATAGCGGTCTTTTGAACCCAGTTCCAATCGTTGATTAAGTATGCAACAGCAAATTTGGAGAGTTAATCAATTATAGTAATGAAAGTTTGCTTATAGTAGTGAAAAATGTCTACATGAACAATATCGCTCTTAGCCTCTGGCGTTTCTATAAAACTCATAATTGGTTTAATAGGATTCCTATCATATTTTATTTGTTGACATTTGCCGCAATTGCTTGCTTGCAACTTTGGAAAATAAATTTTGTCTTTAAGAGCTCGATAAGTCTCCATTATTCCACTATGCAATGATTCAATAGTATGATATAGTGAGATTTGCTTATGACACTCTTCTTCGGTTTTCATTTCTTGTGCCCTTTGAGTAGTTTTCATAAATTTAATTTTTTTATCATTTGAAAATAACTGTATTATCAACTGTAGAATTTTATTATAATCTTTATATTCAGCATAAGAATAAATTCCATTTCCCCTGGTTTAACATACTTAAGAAGTAATTCTTTAATTTCCTTTTCTTCATTTTGTGGGTTAATTTTAATTATTCTTCTGCCATGAAGTACTTTACTCGGACTACAAGTCAATACAAATTGACATCTGTACTTATGTATGAAAATATGATCGAAAGTTATATTCCTGTAACTTCAAAATCAAAATTTCTCTGAGAAAATTCATTGCCTTTATGTATAGAATTTAAATGCTTTATTGGAGCATAGTCTGTCACTATTTTAAATTTTCTACCATATAAATATGGCCTAAAATAGGTAACTGAATAAAATTTAGCCAGGAACTCTTTATCGGTAACACTGTAGCTTTTTTCGTGTTTATTCAATGTTTTAGAGACATAGCATACTGGATAACCATCTTGTGAAATAACTGCTCCAATAGCATGTTCACTAGCATCTGTTGTGACAGTAAATTCTTTCTCATAATTGGGGAGTTTCAGAATTGGTGAAGATACTTGGTATATTTATTAGTTGATCACCGTCTCTATAAAACTAACTTTCATATTTATTCATTAAGTCTGTGACTCCTAGCTTTTCTTCTTCATTTAAATGATCTAATTTAATGTTTTCATATTAACATCATCAACTATTTTCTTATTCAAAAATCGTTCAATATTTGTTAAAATTATTTCTTGATTATGTATAAGTCTGACATTTTTATAAATCCAATCCAATCCTAATAAAAATCCACATTGTTTTTCTAAATTCGTTTGAACCCATTTTATTCTAGCATTTTTGTCTTCTTTGAACTTATCTAGACATTTTATTTTTACATATTGATTCCTCTTATTTACTCTACCGTCTATTGTACAAATGTTAGCTCACCGCCTATGCTTTCATTAATTTCAGTTGAAGCGATTTTTGAATTAAGTAAACTAGTTGTTGAACCAGTATCTAAACGAGTTGCATATTGCTGTTTGTGAAATGTTAGTAAAATATAAATTTTATTTTTTCCGATAATTTATAAAAAGATAAATTTTATAAAAATTTGTCTAGATTGCTGGGAATGATTATTATTTCTTGAATTACAACTATTATGATTGTTGTATTGCCTTGACTGATTTTTTATATTTATAATCAGGATTGTGTTTATTATATTGTGTTTATTATATATGTTCATTGAGTATTATTCGAATTTCGATACATAAATTGTTACCGTTATTGTTTTTTCTTTCGAATTTTTGAAGTACTTAATATTAAATTGATCTTGCCCAATATATTTATTAATAATCGACCGAATTGCCCCCCGGCAGCTGACCTCTTCGTGGTGGGGGGCGGGCTACAGGTTTGGGGTGTACGAGTTTATTTTCATACAGCCCAAACCTGGCTAACGAAGCGCAAACCTCCCCTCATGACACGCAGAAAAAGATTGGCCTCGGATAATGCCTACCCTGGTGTGTCTGGACCCCATTTGGAGCTAGGCCTGAATGGTGGCAGCATGCGAGCATCTGGTGGCCTATCCCACTCGGCAGACCGTCGGGCACAGCCCGAAGGAATTACAAGCAACCCATCAGTGGCCTCGTGAGCCGCTATGGGGGTGGGGCCGAGGTCACGCCATGCACTAACCAGTCCGTGCGTTTGGCAAAAGGCAACGCACAACGGCATCGACTTAGGATAGGCACATGGAACGTCTCATCGCTCACAGGAAAGATCTCGAGCTAGTTGAGGAAGCTGCCAGTATCGTTTGGATATCGTGCGTATCTCTTCGACGCTGCAAAGGGGATCTAGAACTGTGGCCCCTTTATACGGATGGAAACTCTTCCTCTCGGGAGTTGCACCTCAAATTTCTGCACAGGCGGGAGTGGGGATCTTAAAGCTCAAGCTTGAAAGGTCAACTCTGGCTCTGGTGCAGGTGTATGCACCGAATTTTGAGTCAGAGTACGCGGCTTTCCTGGATGAAGTTGATGCTGCCCTTGATAGGATAGTGGAGATGGATTCCTATATCCTGATGAGTGATTTCAATGCTCATGTGGGTGTGGACGTAACGACCTGGGGGAGTGTGATTGGGAGGAACGGTGATCCTCATCAGAACGCGAACGGAGAAGTTGTTAGACTTTTGCTGTGCAAACGGTATGTCCATAATGAACATCTTCTTTCCACACAATGGCACACGTGGTACCGTCAGAGTCTTTAACAGAAATCGTTGATGGATCTCTTTGTGGTACCATCGTGTGTGAAACGGATGGATTGTGACGTTCGTGTGATGAACTGTCAACTGATCATCACCTGGTGTTGTGTACGCTGTACCTTACTGATAAAGTACCTTTTCGGCCAAGGCGGAAACCAAGAGTGGTTACACGCATACGGTGGGAGAAACTACAGAACAGTGAGTTGCAGCTAAATTTTGCATGCCACATATCTGAGAGGTTTGAGTGACTTCCAACTGTTCCATTGCATGTAGAGGAAGAATGGCGACTGTTTTCAACAGCAGTCATTGCCTCTGCACGGGATGTTTGTGGAGCGAAGCGGTTTGGAGTGGCGGCTGGTGGTGAGAAAAGAACTGCGTGGTTTAAAACATCCCGAGTTCAAGAAGCCATCAGAGAGAAGAAGAAGACCTACAGAGACTGGATTCTCTTGGGGGACTCTGCTTCTCGTAACCGGTACACTGAGACGCAAAGAACTTGCAAATTAGCTGTGCGAGCAGCTAAAGAGCAGTCTTGGAAGGAGTTCGGCGAGAAGCTGGAAAGCGACCATAGATCTGCGAAAAAGGTGTTCTGGCAAACCATTCGCCGACTCAGAGGAAGGAAATTCAACATCTTCGAAGGAGTCAAATCCAAAGATTGGGTGTTGCTTTCCAATGAGGCGGACATCTTGGGCAGATGGAGCGAGCACTTTTCGGAGCTGCTCAATCCCGAACAGGGCACTGAGGATGACAGACCTGTAGTCTTGAGTGGGGCGGAGAAGAGTCCAACGGTGGAGGAAATCATTTTGGCGATTGAATAGCTAAAAATTGGAAAATCCGCGGGTGTGGATGAAATCCGGCCAGAAATGCTTAGGGCAATGGGTAAAGAGGGAGTTTTGTAGCTCTCGTGTCATTAAAGTGGCCGGGAACGTAGTGAGACACCTGGCGATTGGCAAACCTGGGTGATTGTCCCACTTTTAAAGAAGGGGGACAAAAGAGATTGCTCCAACTACAATGGCATATCTCTTTTAAGTATCCCCGGGAAAGTCTATGCTAAGGTGTTGGAAGCGCGTTCTAGAGCTATGGTCGCGCCCAGGATGGGGGATGAACAGTGCGGCTTTCGACCAGGCAGAAGTACAACCGACCAGCTTTTCACTGTAAGAATGGTACTTGAAAAGGCTTGGGAGTATGCCAAGCCCATCTACAGTTGTTTTGTAGATTTGGAAAAGGCATATGACCGAGTTCCTCTAGGTAAACTCTGGAGTGTCCTGCAGGAGTTTGGGATTGATGGTCCTCTTCTGAGGGCCATTCAGTCTCTATACACAAACTGTAGAAGCTGTGTTCGGTTAAACGGTGCTAAATCAACACCTTTCACCGTGGGCGTTGGACTTTGCCAAGGGTGTGTCTTGTCACCGCTCCTTTTCATTGTTTATATCGACTGGATGTCTCAGCGCAGCCGAGGTGAGGAATGTTTCACATTGGGAGAGTTGAGGGTAAGTCATCTTCTTTTTGTAGATGACTTAGTTATCCTCACATCCTCCCAGACGGAACTCCAGCGCGCACTCGATAGGTTTGTGGCCGTATGTGCTGATGCTGGTATGAGGGTTAACGTGGACAAATCGCCTGTTCAATTCACTCTCCATGTTAGTGGAGTCCCATTGAAGCAGGTGGAGAAATTTAAGTATCTCGGGTATTTTTCACGTGTGATGGAAGGAGTAATGCTGAGCTTTCCGGTAGGATTGGTCAAGCTGGGTCAGTTTTGACACAACTTGGTAGTTCTGTAATCAGAAAGGCCGAGCTTGGTGTCAAAGCCAAGTTAGCGGTTTTGAACTCAGTCAGTTCGAGTTGCCTGGAGATCTCTCGTGCGTGGTTTACCCCCGCGACCCCTTAAGTGGATCATGCGGGTCAGAAGATGATGATGATGATGATGATGATCGACCGAATTTCAGGTGATGATATATTTCCGATAACAATGATGAATTTTTATTATCAACACGCAACCTAAGCTGTTACGATATCTGCTGAATTTTCACTATACACAGCACACTCAGAAATATCGTCTATGAATTTTCTCACATTTTCGCTTACTTCTAGCTCTGAACATACTTTTGGTTTGTTGATCTGCTCCACTATCATGCTCTAACATGTGGCCTGAGTTGCTCCTTTGTTGCTTTTCAGTTGTTTGGTGGGTTGATAGAGATGAAATATTTTTCTGGTTTGATGATTTTTTCGTTGTAGATTACTGCACTAACGTCTGCTGCTTAGTTTGGTGGATATTCCCTTATTAATTTATCCATGGAGATGGTGAACGATGGGAGAGTTCCATTTGATCCATAAAATTTCGGTGCGAACATCAATGACAGCGGTTCCATCTGCCTGTTCATTAGCTCTTTTAGCCATATTGCTCATATTGCCAAACATTGTTCGTTTACGGTTGCTTGTGTCACCCTGTTCGAATCAAATATGTTACATCTTTTCAGTTTTTGATCCAGATTACCTTTCGTTTTTTTTTTTGAAAACCGAAGCGTAGCGGCGACACTAAGTAACTTTCAAAACACTTCCAAGCTTTCTTATGTTTTCCTCTTTGGATAAACTGAATGATTTTTTTTTGTTTGCAACAAATACATTTTGAAAATACTTTCAAGGTTTCTTACGTTTTTCTTTTTGGATGAAGTAAATGATTTCGTTTTGTATTGTTTTGCTTTCCTTCGTCTCCGTCGACTGCGCCAGTTAAATTCGTAACCCGAATAACATAACAACACAACTCTCTGGTGTCGAGTCTCTTTATTGACTAACTATTCATTTCTTAATCTAACTTATGACCTACGTTTACAATACTCGCCAACATGATATCGACTCATCAACTTATTGCAATTAGAAACCTGATGAAAACGAACGAACCTCAAGGTAATCACCAGCCAGCGGTTTGGGTATACTTGCACTTTGGTGTGCAATGCTAAGTTCGTTGACTAGGTTCGAGTCAGCATTTCCTGTCGTTCTGCTCATATTCATATCTTGCGCACATACAAATTACTTTCAATATGGGCTTTCTGCAATCATATTTTAATTAGAATTCACTCCAATGAAATGAAAGGTCATCTTTGTTGGATGAATGATCGGGTCGGTCTGACCTTTGGCTCTTTTGTGTATATTTCAGATAGTTCCATTATCTATTCAATCGTCACTACAAAATGGTCACGTCTTTCCATTTTGTTACTGTAAGAAGTGACATTGGGGGGAGTGCGAAGTCCTTTTGCATCTTTGATCGTGTCAAAATGTATTTTACTGGTTCTTTTTTTTATACTACATTTCGCTTCAATTTGAATCCACTTTTATTTGGTACAATTATACAACATACCATGGGTCTGGTTTATGCTGTAACTGAATGAGCAGAACACTTCAAAAAAGCACTCAAAATAATGCTTTAGTTTATTAGATTTAGTGCGTAATGTATAAATTAAACACGATTTCTTTTTCATTTTTTATTTTCCCTCTATGAGGGATTTTATTTATACCAAATTAAAATGCTGTTACTCAGCCGAAGTCACCTTGAAAACTAAACTTACTCTACTTATTCTTATCGTTCGATGTCGTTGAACGATGGCCTTGACGTTAGTCGGTCCCACGGTGGATGGTCGGCGACGCTCCCACGGTGGTGTCGGATTCTTTCGCTGCGTCTGGCATGCTCGGCTTAAAACGCTGAGCTAGCGTCTGGCTGTTCACACACTTTGCAACTTTGGGATCGTGTTAACTTATATTATGTTCTTTTTTTGCACGTCCGTGTTAAGCGAAAAATGAAAATAAACTGAAATGAGGTCCATGTACAATAGAAATGTATTACAGAATTTGTTGCAATATATTCAGCCAATTGTTGGGAATTGGCAATCAATTCAGGGTGCAATCGATCCAAGGTACTATCGAATGCTGGCTATGCTGACAGCATGACCGACGTAGAGTGCAAAAACTGAGAAGATCAACTCTGGGAGCTAGCAAGCACAAAGAATGCTTGCATTCAAGTGAAGGGCTGCTGAATCCTGGGCCAACTCAGGAAAACTGCAGATGTGCTGGCACGCTTACCTCTCACAGGAAGACTAAGAACCGAGAAAACAAAGACGATTCTTCTCTCGTTGTGGGTCCAGACAAAGCTTCGGTTGAGACCATCCGTTGGAGATATGACTGCCATCCCTATCTGCACCATGGCAGGATTGATTTCTGATTAATTTCCAAGAAGTGCGAATAATGGACGAAACTCGCGGCACCTTCCCATACTATTGTTTACCCAGACCAAATTTCATCATTTTAAGGATGCAATTATATATGTAGCAGACTTTTCATGATGAAAACAAAGCTTCGTCACCTCCAAAAGTGGTAGCAGAACTCGTAGAGTACTGCGACACCAGCAAGAGGGGCCAAGTCATCACGCTTATGCTAAGGATTTTTTTCTGGGGCAGCAGCAAATACAACATGAGAGAGACTAATCATCTTGATTTCATACTATCGTCTAATCTGGACATCAAAAACGTTGGTTCACAGCCAACTTTTGTTAGTAAAAGAAGACAGGAAGTAATCGACTTAACGCTATCCAACATATACCTTAAGGAGATTACAGACTGGAAGGTTCTGTCGGAAGTGTAAATGTCAGACCATATATACGTTGAATTCCGTTTCGCATGCAAAGCTATAATCTTGCTGAAGAGGAGGAATCCTGTAAAACCAACTGGATACGGTGTAGGGATGAGCTAGCAAATCGAACACACTCCCTAGGTTGAGAACGAAGCGGAATGTTGAGAAGGCAGTTCAAGATCTGATCAATACCCTGACTAAATGTTTCCACCTTACAAGTCCAGCCAGAAATACCCTCTGCAGTATTCACAAAGAAACCTGGAAACTTCTTAATAGTGTAATGGGCGAACCGGACAAGTGATCGAAGAAGAAGAAAAACCAAAGACAACAACTCTCTGCTTGCGTATCGTTTATTAACAGAAGAAGGAATGGCCAAATATAGTGTGATGCAAAAAAGAGAACAAATACAGCCTCGCAACAAAGTATGCAACCAAAATACTTAAACTATTTTTTTCTACTCCAATAGGTCCCTAAGATCCAAGACCAAGACCCTAGACCAATTCAGAGGAGAACTGGAAGCTGTACCGATCAAAACAAAAATAATTTTAGGACCTGATTCCGATATCGAAAAATGCCTCTTATAGATATTTCTGTGGAAGAAAGACGAACCAGTCAGACATGAAACACTCAGTAAACCCGATGGTACCTACACTGAGTCAAAAACTGGGACTCTCAGCCTCATGCTTGAGACTAATTTTCCAGGAAACCAGGTCATAACCGGCTCACAACTAACTCCCATCCTAACAACTGGAGATTAGCTGATAAATATCAATGTGGTAACAGACGAGGCTATTAAATACGGTACCGATGGCATATAACCAGCTGTTCTGCATAAAGGCATTGACCCGTTACTACCGGATCTGAAAAGAATATTCACTGCCAGTCTAGCACTGGCTTATGTCACGAGGACTACTCACTCGCCAGGAGCTTCAGACCGATCAGTTTAACTTCCTTTCTTCTGAAGAGCATGAAAAAGCTGGTTGAGCTACATGTGCGCTAAACTGCTCTGCAGGTCCATCCTCTGCCTCAGATGCAACATGCGGAAAATCCTGCGAGACTGCACTTCAAAATCTAGTTGGCAGAATTGAATGTGTAAGTGATGTTTGGCACAACTCACACTGAAATTTCGATGACCTTGCGCACTGAACTTACTTTGACCCCAGTGTCATGGACGTGAAATCTGATGCAAGGGCACCAGCAATCCAAAAATAGGTTAGGTTGGGTTTTGGAAGTGGAGTGTCATGATTGAATATTACTTCACTCCTGAGGCCTGAGGGCCATAGTGAATCCCGTCGTTTGTGGAGTACATATTTTAATAACTTATCCTGTCGCGTGATGGCTTAAGCCACGCTCCTTACAAATTTTAAGAGATATGTCTGCATTTGCTTATACCGCAGTCTTTGTGAAGAATCTTTGGCCCAGCGAGGCTAGGCGTCGATTCTGGAGAGAGTGGCCAGTGGCGGTCATTTCCACAGCTCCGACAGAGATTGCCGGATTCCGCATTCCGTTTTCGGAGCATTGCTCCTATGTGCCAGTGCCCTATGATCACTCCGACGAGCACGCAGTTGTTACGGTTTAACGCCAGAAGCTTCTTTGTCTTTGCCGTTGTTAAGCTGTGGCCACGTTGATCTTGTCGTCTGTAAGTAATATCTTGTGAGCCAGGATAAGCTGGCTTTCTTTTATATTATGTCGCTTATAGTTCGGTATAATGCATTAATCTGTAGTCGCAGTACAGGATAATATTGACTTCAGTGCAGCCAGTGCAGCCTGTTAACAAAGATGGTGATATCTGATGGTGTGTAATCGCTTGTTTGTATGTATTTGGCTGCTTCCTCTATTGCCTCTGCTTGGAAGACACTGCATGGATCAGGGAGTTTAAAAGATTTCTGAATGTGCAGGGTGTCCGAGGGGAATCCAGCTCCAGTACCTGTGTCCATTTTTGATCCTTCGGTGAAAACAGCAATATCGTGATCGTTAATAACGCCGTTCGAAACCCACTTGTCTCTGTCGGGAAACAGAATTAGTATTCTGAGGCGGTCACATGGTCACAGCGATGATGCTATGGTCATTGTGTCTTTCTCTATGAAGGATTTTGTTGACTGTAAGAAGCCACAGCAGTGGGGAGAGAACTCCACCCTGTGGAGTGCCTGTAGTTGTCGCCTTTCGTATAAGACTGTGTCCAATGTCTGCGTTCATAATTCTGCTGTTTAACATATTACCGATCCAGAATTCAATGGATGCGTCTACTAACTGTCTTCTAGAGCTGTTATTATGGCTTCTGTGTTTACATTGTTGAAGACATCCTTGGTGTCGAGGATGACGGCCAATGTAAATTCTTCAGTATTTTGCGAATACTCTGGACTCTATTTAAGACCCATCCGGTTTAAGGCTGTATGCTTTGACACAGGGTCTTTGGATAAGATCTTTCTAAGCCTTGCAGCTGCGTTGAGATCTTTTATTGATTCACAGAAATAACGCCAGGATATAGACTTTGCTGCTCTCGTTTGACTCCTGTATTTGCTTTTCGCTTTCTTTTTCTGCAAGGTTTTTGATTGAATTCTCAATGTGAGTTAGGTCATGATTAGTAGTGGCTTGGGGCGGATCCGCCTTTGCTCGGATCATGCGGTAGTTATTTGGTGCTGATGAGTTGAGAGCTGTTGATGTAGGCTCCTCTCCACAGAAGCGACAGCTCGTATTCCTCCTTCCTTCCTCCTGTGAACTATGCTTTACCACACGCAGTTGGAGTTGGTTATCTTATCCATCCGTATTGCTTTCTGTGGGACACCTTAGGGTTGATATGAGCAATGTTCGTCGGCTAAGACCGAATCTCTTCGCTGTGTATGTCCACCTATTTCAATATAAACCAGCTGCCTTTGCGCTGAGTGAAACACAGGTAGAGGAGAATACCGAATTATCGCGTCTTAACCTGTCTGGATATAGCTTGGTGTTGTATTTCTTTTTTCACCGTGGTCCCGCTATCTACTTGCGCAGTCATATAGCTCCCAACCTTTTAACGAATTTGATGCGCTATATGATTCCATCTCAAGAATTTTATCCCTGTACCCTTGCACTGAAATTGCCACTGCCGGCGATATCAATGTACACAATTCTAATTGGTTCCGACATTCAGGGCACATAACACCCGAAGGAAGGTATGTCGAAAATGTGCCCACACGTATACCTGACATTGCAGATCATTCCGCAAACACTCTGGTAATGTTTCTCATCTCGCTTCCTGATAAATATTATGTTGAAATACTGTCACCTCTACGCTCGTCTGACAATTGCAACGTACCTTAAGTGGGCCAAATTCAGGTATTCATTTTTTTAGAATTAAGTTATTCTGTAATGTTAGAGATGTAAGCATATTTATTGTATAAAAGAAAAGAAAATCAGTTAATAAAGTTTAGTATTCATTCCGATACTAACCCAGTGTTTTATTTTCCAGTGATCAGACTTCGACAAGTTCAAGTGCTTGTTGCACCACTTACATTTTACGCCAAGCTAATGTGCTTGCTCTTATCGTAGCAAACGAGCCTGCCAACCATTTTGATGTACTCACAGACATCTGCCTTGGTTTCTTCTTTGATGTTAAAATTTGTGTCACCCGTAATTATGAGGTTTCTTTTTATTCCAATTGCATCGATATGGTCGTTGAGTTGACGAATGAAACATTTTACATTTGTTTTTGGTGGTCTGTACACAGAAATTATCGATGCCTCAAGTTACCACTACATTCTATCTACTTTTTCAAAGAAAACATCATTTTTCACGTATACTGCAACTCCCCCTCCCGCTGAGTTACTTCGGTTAAAAAATTCAATAGCATAGCCTTCAATTTGGTACATGGGACTTTCCTCCTCTTTTATGTTTGTTTCACAAAACATTAGTACACCTTTATTTGACAAGAAATCATCAACATATAACATAAAAGAGTTCCAGTTCTTTCTTAAGGACCTTACATTTAGTGACATGCATGAAAATTCATTTTTAATATTTTTTATAAATTTGCAAGCATCCTCTTGCGACTTGAGTTTTTTTAAAATTCATATTTATATTAACTATTTCATAACTTTCGTTTTCCATATTTTGGTGTGTTTATTTTGGACGCTACTGTGTTTATGGTCTTGTGGGCAAAACATATGTTTATGACATTTTTTCTATATCGTCGATCGAGTGTATATCGACAATACGGTCTCCATCATTTTTTCTCGCAAGAACCTTACCATTCCTGTACCAAACATATTGCCAATTGACAGCTTTTGATTTTGATTTAGCTAACCAGAGAATTTTCTTAAAGTGTTGTGTCAATCGTTCGTTAATAAATATGTTTAGATTTGCGTATGCCGGATTAACTTCTTGTTTTGATTTAGTGCAAATCTCCCCGTATTTAATTGTTCTTTTTTGTTTGGCTTTCTCCAGGAACGTGGTTTTTGTTTGTTTCCGTGCAAAACTCACAACAATATTTTTTAATTGCCTGTTCTTTTTATCTGGATACGCGTAGATGTCCTCGATATCGCCTTCGGTTAATTCGGTTTCAATCGTTGCTCCTATCGCTTTAATGATATCGCAGGAATTTGTATTGTTGGATATTGGGACATTTTTTTACTTCTCTGTTTTTGTCAATTTGTTTTTGTTCTAGAGAATTGACTCTTTTTTGTATTAAAGATATTTGACTGTCTTTTGTCTCAATTTGTTTCTTATAGTCTTCTAATTCCTTCATTAGTGTTTGCAGCAATGTGGTATTTTTTGCAAGTGAATTGTTTATCTCATCGTATTTCTGCGTTGTGAAGTCTATTGCTTGTGCATAATCTTTTAACAGTGACTTTATTTCTTGCAGTTCCTTATTGATATCACTGTTATCATGCCGTATTTCAACATTAGAGCTCGTCTTTGGAGATTCTGCGGTTCGAGATCTTTTCGCAGTTTGTGCTTCTGCTGGCGTTTTCTCCTTCATTCGGCACGATGCACATGACCAATTCTTTTTCGCTTGCGTGGACATTTTCCTGTATGAGTTTCTGGATAGCGCAGCACACTCATAATGCAAATTCCCCTCACAGCCTAAACAGTTTATGTATTCACCGTCAAGCGGTAGCGGCTCATTGCAACGGCTACAATTACTCATTTTATTTACCTTTTTAACTTTGCAATAACTAAAAAATAAGCAAATTTAATGTTAAAAATGTTGTGTTGTGTTGTTTGTTTTTTATTTAATTTGGAATTGTTGTATTCCAGAAAGAAAATGAAAACTAAAATTTTAAAGGCACACTGTCTAAAACACTTCTTCACTTGTTGAAATCTCAACAACTAGTTACAGCCAAAATATTCGTTCAAGAACTGTAGGTACAAGGCCTATCATGGAACGAAACATTACCAAGCAAACACATAATTGATGGCATTTAGAAATAATCGTTGGAAGCTAAGCAATTTCCAATTATATTGACAAGTGCCAGCAGTCCTACAAGTACATACATTTACAGATGCGTCGGAGAAGGCATATTTTGCAGCGCTATACCTACGCTCAATTATGAAGGCTGGAAGACTATTGTGTGTCAAATTCTGCTTTGCTTCATTGAAGAAACAAACTCTACCACGTTTAGAGCTATGTGCAGCTCTGCTAAGCGCCCAACTGACGGAAAAAGTTAAAACCGATCTATGCCTTAAGGACACACCCATATATATATCTATGGATTCGGAAATCGTTCTGGCCTGGATCAGCTCTCCCTCATCATAGTTTCAAGCATTTGTGGCCAACCGAGTAGCTGCCATACAAAAATCAACATTGCCTGATCAATGGAGACATGTAACATCAAAAGATAACCCAGCAGATTTACTGTGAAGGAAATTGCAACCAGCCAAGCTACTTTGTGGTTTTACGGTCCGCTTTATTTACATGGTCGAGAAGAAATGTGGCCTCAAAATTAATTCAAGGAACTTATCATTCCAGAAGAAAAGGAGCGGAAACGAGACGCATCAACAGTAGCAACAGCAATCCAGGATTCTACAAGCTTTAACGAGTGATTTGACATTAACATGCTACGGTTTAGTAACCATTAGTTATAATGAGAGCTATTCAATCATTTGACTTCAAAGAAAAAATTAGCGATTTGAGGAATTTCAAGGAACTGAAACAAATCAGTCATCTCTCAAGTCTTTCTCCCTTCTAGATGATGGATATGTGGATTAATGTGGACTATTCTGGATTCATTACAAGATTCGTGGTGAAAGACCTCGTAAGGCGTATATGGCCATATTTTGCTGCTTCGCAACCAAAGCGGTACATATGGAATTGGTAACAGACTTAACCGCTGAATCATACTTGGGCGCGTTAAGATGATTTATCGGTCGCAGGGGACACTGGCAAAATCTTTACCGCGACAACGCTACCAATTTTGTGAGGAGCCAACAACCAGCTATTGGGAACTTACTTACTTACTTATCAGGCCGGCGACCGATGGAGGTTCCGAGCCTGAGCAATTGCTGCCTTCCGCTGCCTGACGATCCTGGGCACGCTGCTTCCAGTCAAGATAAAGTTGTCTTGCTTCCGCGATTACTTGGTCTTTATACAGGAGATTCGGTATTTATCTCCTTCTCGAACCAGTAGGCCCGGATTCAAAGACCCTCTGTGCTGGAGCATTTTTGTCCATGCGCTCGATGTGGCCGAGCCAGTGCAGTCGTCAGATTTTTGCCTTCCGGACTACATCCACATCCTGGTACATCTCGTAGAGTTCGCTGTTATGTCTTCTCCTCCATTTGCCTAATTCGCAGACGGGACCATATATCCGACGTAGAACTTTTCTTTCGAAGGTACCAAGAATCAGCTCTGCAGTTTTGATTAGCGTCCAGCTTTCGTCTCCATAGAGCAGGATTGGCAAAATAAGAATTTTGTAGAGCATGATGTTGGTCTTTAGAGTCCGCAGTTTTGAGCCTAGTTGTTTTGACAAACCGAAGTAGCACCAGTTGCCAAGGGCATTTCTACAACTGTGATGTTGTTTGTGGAGTTCTCGTCTGCCCCGAGGTATACTTCCTCGAAATTGTAGCTGTCGATAGTGAAATTTTGTCCAAGGTGGTGTGTGACGGAAAGTTTTTTGGTCGACAGCATATATTTCGATTTGTCCTCATTGACTTTGAGACCAGTTCGTTTTGCCCGTTCTTCAATCGCCGTAAAAGCCTCCACTGCGACACGTTGAGAACGCGCGACGATGTCGATGTCATCTACGTACCCCAACAGTTGGACCGACTTGTGTAAAATGTTGCCTTCCGTGTTTACAGCTGCCCTGTGCACTATCTTCTCCAGTACCAGATTGAAGAAATCAGACGACAGCGCATCCCCTTGCCGAAATCCAGTGCAAGTTTCAAACGGCTCGTAAATCCTTGAGCCGAACTGCACTCCGCATCGCGTACTTGTCAGCGTGGTGCGACACAACCGGGTCAGTTTTCCCGGGATCCCGAATTCGGCCATCGCATCGAATAGCTCCTTGCGATGAATGCTGACGTATGCGGCTTTGAAACCGATGAAAAGGTGGTGCGTATCGATTTGAAACTCACTAGTCTTCTCCAGGATCTTTCTTAGTGTGAAGATCTGGTCTATAGTCGATTTGCCGGGCCGGACGCCGCACTGGTACGTGCCGATTAGTGCGGTGCAAAACGGCTTGTATTAAAGAAAATGAAATCAATCAATAAATATCAGACTTCGACAAGTAAACAGGTTCAAGTTCTATTATTATTGTTGAGGGTAAATTGCACCGCGACCTTTTGTGCCCCCTATTCATACCTTTAATTTCTTATGAGCTCCACTCCCATGCAGCTCTTTTCAGAGTTGTATTGAGGGTTATTTGCTCTCTTTGCGCAAAGGTGGAGGAGATTTATCCTAGAGTATTCTCCCCAAGCCAGTTTCCATTAGGAATCTAAGAATGAGAGCTGGTTCTATCAATTTATTTTTGATACAAGATGTTTGCCCAGATATCTTTGTCTTTTGTGGGCTAACGCCGAGTAAAATCCCAGTATATGTTCTGGAATTCCATTAGATTCTCGGCAGAGATCTTCTTCTGATACTCCTAGTTTCCTTAGGTGTTCCCTGAATTTACAGTGCCCTGTTAAGAAGCCGGTTAGGATACGGAGTTTGTTTTGCTCATTGCGTTGTTCCGTGTATTTGCCCGGTTTTTTCTTTCTATTTCCCTGAACTCTTCCCCGAGGACATTATCTCCTATAGCGCAGAATGGTTCGGGGCCTATAAAATGTTCCGATGCTCCTTTACTAGCTAGGAAGTCGGCCATTTCATTGCCTTCTATCCCCGTATGGCCAGGTATCCAACAGAGTCTAACTCTGTTACTCCTACTCAACTTCTTAAGCTTCTGTAGACTTCAATAAACGAGCAAGGTTTTGATGACATAGGAGTCAAGTGCCAGGATAGCCGCACGACTGTCCGACATTATTGCTATGTCACAGTTGGTATAGTTCCGTCAAGATTGATCTGAGCATCTGTCCATGGCATAGACTTCTGCTTGAAAGCTACTGGTGCATTTGCCCATGGTTTTGTAGTACTTTGTCCGGGGTCCAAATACTCCTCCCCTTGTTTCTTCATCAGTTCTTAATCCATCCGTATACCATGTTACCGTATTGCTGCTCAGTCCGTGGACTATGAATTCATTGTTCCAGTCTTTCCAGACTCCTTTTGGAAATTGAATTTCCTAATCGCGTCATCCTTCGGAATGGCTAGAAGTGGTAGTTTTTTGAGTAGCGCATCGAATTGTCTGGATGTAATGAACCTATCTTTTCTTATCCCCCTCCTTTTGCCATTCCCACGAATGTTTTATTTGCACATATTGTGAGTGAATGTTGCAGCCTGGAGAGGATCTATTTTCTCCTTTGCAGGCTTTGTGCTCTTTGAAGTTGGGATTGATGTGGCCAGCTGACGCATCTCCTCCTCCGACTTCTTGAGTCCACACACAGTCACCTCGCTGAACCTACAGCTAAAGGAATTGGTCTGGTGAAGAAGTGTTGGTCAATTCCGAAAACGAGAACATGTCCGGTTCTCTCATCACGACCTTCCACAGTCTAGTATTTACACCCTCATTTTGGACCTCAAGAAGAGCAAGTGTAGTCTTGTGCTCCTGTCCGGCGCTTTTTGGGAAATAAACGGTAATGGAATAGAATTGTGGCATATCCTTCCCACATTTAATGTGTCAGGTCCACTCCCTTCCAGTAACCTTATTTGGGTCGTACTTGTTTTAGCCACTCTGCAGTTAGCAGAATTTCGCAATCTACCAGTAGCATCTCATGTTTGAAATGTATGACATGGAATTTGAGCTTATGCTCCAATCCACGTGCCATTTCAATAATCAGGGCATCCTCTAGGCTGCTCCGGTACTCAGCACACAGTATCTCCCTTCGATATTCACAAGGAAGAACTGCTACCCACTCGGCCACCGTACGACGAAGCAGTTTACTTCGAGGGTTCCGCCTTCTACCTGTCCTGCTTCGGGACACCATTCGTCTTTTATGTGCCACAGGCACAGGCGGAGAAATGAAGCTACTGCTCTTTTTTACTAGTGAAGGTTCTCCTCCTGAGTGGCTTATCAAATCCACCCGGTTGTCCCTGAGTGCGCATTGGTGGACAATTCATCGGTGGCCTCATTCTCTTTACCTCGGCTTTAGAGGATATAGGTATAGGTCGCAGAGTTCTTAGTCTCCACTTCCCTTCTCTCCTTTGCTGCCTCGGCTAGAGGCAGGGAAGCTAGAGCTTTACTACCGCTTGCCCCGTCGGCATGTTGCCTATCGTTTTGTCCAGGGGTCTCTCAGCTTTCGGTGTGGTGCTGGGTTGCACCATCCTTCCGGCACCCCTGCTGGCCGCTACAGTCTTAGCACTTTTTGAGTTTCTGTCGAGTCCCTGTTCAACACGACTACATCTGAGGTTACCCCCTTTACCTTATTTAGCACGCCTTTAATTTTTTTGTTTTTACTTTCTGGCAGGTTCAAGTGCATGTTTCACCACTTACATAATACACCAAGCTAATGTGCTTGCTGTGGTGGCCCGTGGCGTTGTGACTATGTGCGTCGACTCCTACGCACTTGGACCTACCTGTCTAGGTGCGATTCCTGGTACGACAAGAAATACTTTTCATGGCCCAACCTCTTTCGCGTCACTGACAATGCTCAAAGAGTATAACTGTCTAGAAAAAGCTTCTCAAACTTGGCCGTTCGGAGTCGGCATAAAACTGTAGGTCCCGTCCACTCGTGACAGAACAATAGCACGCACAACACGAGTGGTTGCTGAGAAGCTAGGCTATGGCCCTCTACGGGCTGTAGCGCCACCCATATATATATATAATGTGCTTGCTCTTATCGTAGCAAACGAGCCTACCAATATTTTGGTGACCCCTACGTGATAGTCTGGTCTTTGGAAATTACATCGAGCATCAAGTTGATGGTCTGATCTACAGGAACAGGTGAAGATCATCTTCAACATCCATCCAATAGTCCATCACCAGTTAACTCATCAATCTTCATCAAAAATGAATCAATATCATCATGACAACGTTCGAATCCGTAATAGTCGAACAATTGACAACAGGCCAGGAGATTCATAGAATAATATACGATTACAAAAAGGAGTCAAGCAAAAAGACAAGGGCCTACTTTGAGCGGCTTCACCGCCTTCAAGAGGGGTGATATGCAAAGGGTGTGCAAAGCTTGATGTAAATATAAAGAACATGCCTAACACTCCGAAGGATCATGACTATTTTGTCACAGAGGATTTCTCCGATATATCATCTTTATTCAAAAGGAACATTTTGATATTAAAAATGGAACTAATTACAAGCTATGGCAACAAGTAGAAACAGTGTAATTAAAACGTATGGGAATTAAGTAACAACAAAACAAGGTCACGATCACCAAATTCGATGGCGACTATTTAAAATGGAGTCAATTCTTTGACCTATTCTCACAAATGGTGAACCCAATTCTGATGTGCAGACCCACTGTAGCGAGAGGTAGAAAATCTTATTCGACATCTAGCACTGACATAAGATATTTATAACACAGCAGGGACCAAGCTTCAGGACAGATACAACAACAGAATGCTTACTTCAACTCTGCTGCGACGGATAATTGGACAAGCTACACACCATCAATCAACGGCAATAGCTCTCAAGGGTCTTCACGACACATCGCAGGCGTGCTCAGTAGCACTTCGCAATATTGGTGTGGATACATCAACATGGTATCAACTTCTACTACACCTACTAGTGAGCAAACTAGATCAGTATACAAGAATATTATGCGAGCAGTCATTAAAACATTCGAAAGAGCTCCAACCATGCTCGATTTCATAAAATTTTTGGAAAACTATTTCCAATCTTTGGAATCCATTGTTCATAGGAAACGACATCCAATTTGAAAGACCACTGCTTCATTGTCAATAGGTCGTAATTTTTGTGGTAATGGAGTACATGCATTATATGCTTGCAAACAACCCTTGCAACTAAAGACCTTAGAAAGTATAGCACAAACACAAACATTGCACAAATTTGCCTCAATAACGGAGTTCGGACAATTACCTGCACCTCAAGAGGATGTTATCGCTAACACAATACGCGCAGGCAGCACTTGTTGTCGACACCAGTTTCACTTCCAACCATTTAGAGTAGGAATCAACAAGAATGAAAAAAATCTTCCCTTGAAAAGGGCCAGCAAAATCTACATGTAACCGAGACCATGGTTTCGACGTTTCTTCCCAGGGATGGACAATAGCTTGTGCCTTTTCCGAACGAGTCTGTTGACACACGATACACCTTTTAACCGTCATTTCTATGTCAGCACCATGTTCGGCCACTAGATGTAGCTTCGGGCTAGGCTCTTCATTCGGACAATGCCTGAATGATTAGCATGGAGAATTTTCAGCATCTCTCTTCTTGCAGACATCTTGAAGGCAGTGGAAAAAAGCTGTAAATACAAGCAAACAGCATCATTCAAGAAGCCCTTCTGGCTTTCGCAGTAAATTTTCCTCAGCACTGCCGTCGAAATTATTACGCAAGAATTAGACAAATGGTAGAATCCCGAGCCATTGGGGCTCAGGTTACAATACAGAAAAAAATACAGTTTTAAATATTGGAAATGGCAAGAAGGGGTCACATAAACGCGGAAGTGTTATACTACAATCAAGCGTAAGTGACTTCACCTCTCAACTAGAAGCATATGTGCTGCCGTAAAATGTTTCACCACAACCCTGGCAATACCTCAACGTGGTATCATGGCATATGCCAAGTAATATACCACTAGCTGCTCCCCACCTCAATCAAACACTAAGGATAGACGTCTTGCTTGGAACTGAGTTTTATCACCAATTTCCCTCGATCGGGAAAATACATCTGGGAGATCACTTACCCACTATGCAAAATACAGTTTTTGGGTAGTTCCTGGACGGTTATTGCTAAACATATGTCAGCAAACGCAACATTTGGAATCTCTACCTACGATGTCAAATATCGTAACCAAATAGTGGAACGTTTTTGGAAGCACGAAGAAGTCAGCCCCACTCAAGAAAAACTATCAAAGAACGGAGAATTCGGAAATTTTTTCGCACAAAATACACGGCAATACAAGGAAGGGCAGTTTAATCTGAAATTACCATTTCGAGAAAGACCAACGAATCTAGGCCATTCTAAGGAAATATCTGTCACCCGGTTTCTAGCTCTTGAGCCAAGGTTGTCCCGGAACAACGATGTGAAGAAGCACACTTCATGGATGAATACGAAAAATTAGGATACATGGATCGAATCGATATCAACGACTTACACTAACTTCACTACAACATTACCAAACTACTTCGTCTCCCATCACTGTATTAAAAGCTTAAGGTAGTACTACCAAACATAGAATCGTGTTTGATGGTTCTTCAGAAACATCACCAGGAGTATCACTCAACGATATCATGTACACAGGACCTACGGTTCAGAGTTAATTGTTTGCTTTACTGCTCCATTTTGGACTTCCGAAATTTGTCTTCTGCACAGATATACAGAATGTACCGGCAGATAATTATGCATCCAGAAGACAAGACAGTACCAAATAATTGTCCGGAAAAGAATTGATTCCGAACCATTAAGATTTTATCAATTAAACACACAACACACATATGGAACGAGAGCGGCACCATATCCAGAAATGAAGCGTTTGGATAGGAAACGAAGTGTTTACAAAAGAAGCCAATGAGAAATTCCCATTAGACGCCCAAGCCCTACCAGACTTTTACAAGACAAGACTTTTATGCCTGACGGGAAGTAACAAGCTGTCAACTGCAATCGAGATACAGGGTCAACTAACATTAATATTAGAAGAGGCTGGATTCAAATTTCGGAGGTGGTGCGCGAATCATCTTCGGCTACTACAAGGCATCCCAAAGAAGTTGACCCAGATTTCTCCAACGAAATTAATGCAGCCATGAAGGAGCTAGGGTTGATTTGGGAGCCAAAAACCGACAAATTGTGTATAAAAACCAAACTAATACCTTCAAGTCAATTTACCATGCGTACGGTGACTTCAGATCTAGCCAAACTATCCATTAGGAATAATGGGTCTAGTAATAGTTACAGCCAAAATATTCGTTCAGGAACTGTAGGTACAAAGCCTATCATGGGACGAAACATTACCAAGCAATACACATAATGGATGGCACTTAGAAATAATCGTTGGTACATACATTTACAGATGCATCGGAGAAGGAATATTTTGCAGCGCTATACCTACGCTCAATTATGAAGGATGGAGGACTATTGTGTTGCCAAATTCTGTTTTGCTTCAATGAAGAAACAAACTCTACCACGTTTAGAGCTATGTGCAGCTCTGCTAGGCGCCCAACTGACGGCCAAAGTTAAAACAGATCTATGCCTTAAGGACACACCCACATAGTTATCTACGGATTCAGAAATCGTTCTGGCCTGGATCAGCTCTCCCTCAACATAATTTCAAACATTTGTGGTCAATCGAGTAGCTGCCATACAAGAATCAATATTGCCTTATCAATGGAGACATGAAGCATCAAAAGATAACCCAGCAGATTTACTGTGAAGGAAATTGCAACCAGCCAAGCTAATTTGTGGTTTTACGGTCCGCTTTATTTACATGGTCAAGAAGAAATGTGGCCTCAAAATTATTCCAAGGAACTTATCATTACAGAAGATACGGAGCTGAAGCGAAACGCATCAACAGTAGCAATAGCTATCCAGAATTCTAATGAAGACCTCATCTACAAAATTAAACACGGCAATTTGTTCAACAAGCTTCAGCGAGTGATTTGACATTAACATGCTACGGTTTAGTAACCATTCCTGGAAGAGAAAAAGTCAGCAGAATGATGACTTATAGTTATCTCCACACGAATTAGAAAATTCCCTAGTTGTTATAATTCTAGCTATTCAATCATTTGACTTCAAAGAAAAGAATTAGCGATTTGAGTAATTTCAAGGAACCGAGACAAAGCAGTCATCTCTCAAGTCTTTCTCCCTTCTTAGATGGCAAGGGAATCATTCGACAAAATATGCATTGCTAGCTGCCAGCCCATTTGTGACAACAATTCTGTACAGTTAAGGGAAAGATAATAGAAATGTCAACTGTGCAACATTGTTTAAGACGCACCAGGGCGAAGCCTCAATTACCAGAACAAATAATGTGTTTATGGTCTTGTGGGCAAAACATATGTTTATGACATTTTTTCTATATCGTCGATCGAGTGTATATCGACAATACGGTCTCCATCATTTTTTCTCGCAAGAACCTTACCATTCCTGTACCAAACATATTTCCAATTGACAGCTTTTGATTTTGATTTAGCTAACCAGAGAATTTTCTTAAAGTGTTGTGTCAATTGTTCGTTAATAAATATGTTTAGATTTGCGTATGCCGGATTAACTTCTTGTTTTGATTTAGTGCAAATCTCTCCGTATTTAATTGTTCTTTTTTGTTTGGCTTTCTCCAGGAACGTGGTTTTTGTTTGTTTCCGTGCAAAACTCACAACAATATTTTTTAATTGCCTGTTCTTTTTATCTGGATACGCGTAGATGTCCTCGATATCGCCTTCGGTTAATTCGGTTTCAATCGTTGCTCCTATCGCTTTAATGATATCGCAGGAATTTATATTGTTGGATATTGGGACATTTTTTACTTCTATGTTTTTGTCAATTTGTTTTTGTTCTAGAGAATTGACTTGTTTTTGTAGGAAAGATATTTGACCGTCTTTTGTCTCAATTTTTTTCTTATAGTCTTCTAATTCCTTCATTAGTGTTTGCAGCAATGTGGTATTTTTTGCAAGTGAATTGTTTATCTCATCGTATTTCTGCGTTGTGAACTCTATTGCTTGTGCATAATATTTTAACAGTGACTTTATTTCTTGCAGTTCCTTATTGATATCACTGTTATCATGCCGTATTTCAACATTAGAGCTCGTCTTTGGAGATTCTGCGGTTCGAGATCTTTTCGCAGTTTGTGCTTCTGCTGGCGTTTTCTCCTTCATTCGGCACGATGCACATGACCAATTCTTTTTCGCTTGCGTGGACATTTTCCTGTATGAGTTTCTGGATAGCGCAGCACACTCAGAATGCAAATTCCCCTCACAGCCTAAACAGTTTATGTATTCACCGTCAAGCGGTAGCGGCTCATTGCAACGGCTACAATTACTCATTTTATTTACCTTTTTAATTTTGTAATAACTAAAAAATAAGCAAATTTAATGTTAAAAATTTTGTGTTGTGTTGTTTGTTTTTTATTTAATTTGGAATTGTTGTATTCCAGAAAGAAAATTAATAAGGCAAATTTTAAAGGCACACCGTCTAAAACACTTCTTCACTTGTTGAAATCTCAACAACTAGTTACAGCCAAAATATTCGTTCAAGAACTGTAGGTACAAGGCCTATCATGGGACGAAACATTACAAAGCAAAACACATAATTGATGGCATTTAGAAATAATCGTTGGAAGCTAAACAATTTCCAATTATATTGACACGTGACGAGTAATGAAGTGTCAGCAGTCCTACAAGTACATACATTTACAGATGCGTCGGAGAAGGCATATTTTGCAGCGCTATACCTACGCTCAATTATGAAGGCTGGAAGACTATTGTGTGTCAAATTCTGCTTTGCTTCATTGAAGAAACAAACTCTACCACGTTTAGAGCTATGTGCAGCTCTGTTAAGCGCCCAACTGACGGCCAAAGTTAAAACCGATCTATGCCTTAAGGACACACCCATATATATAGCTATGGATTCGGAAATCGTTCTGGCCTGGATCAGCTCTCCCTCATCATAGTTTCAAACATTTGTGGCCAACCGAGTAGCTGCCATACAAAAATCAACATTGCCTGATCAATGGAGACATGTAACATCAAAAGATAACCCAGCAGATTTACTGTGAAGGAAATTGCAACCAGCCAAGCTACTTTGTGGTTTTACGGTCCGCTTTATTTACATGGTCGAGAAGAAATGTGGCCTCAAAATTAATTCAAGGAACTTATCATTCCAGAAGAAAAGGAGCGGAAGCGAGACGCATCAACAGTAGCAACAGCAATCCAGGATTCTACAAGCTTTAACGAGTGATTTGACATTAACATGCTACGGTTTAGTAACCATTAGTTATAATGAGAGCTATTCAATCATTTGACTTCAAAGAAAAAATTAGCGATTTGAGGAATTTCAAGGAACTGAAACAAATCAGTCATCTCTCAAGTCTTTCTCCCTTCTAGATGATGGATATGTGGATTAATGTGGACTATTCTGGATTCATTACAAGATTCGTGGTGAAAGACCTCGTAAGGCGTATATGGCCATATTTTGCTGCTTCGCAACCAAAGCGGTACATATGGAATTGGTAACAGACTTAACCGCTGAATCATACTTGGGCGCGTTAAGATGATTTATCGGTCGCAGGGGACACTGGCAAAATCTTTACCGCGACAACGCTACCAATTTTGTGAGGAGCCAACAACCAGCTATTGGGAACTTACTTACTTACTTATCAGGCCGGCGACCGATGGAGGTTCCGAGCCTGAGCAATTGCTGCCTTCCGCTGCCTGACGATCCTGGGCACGCTGCTTCCAGTCAAGATAAAGTTGTCTTGCTTCCGCGATTACTTGGTCTTTATACAGGAGATTCGGTATTTATCTCCTTCTCGAACCAGTAGGCCCGGATTCAAAGACCCTCTGTGCTGGAGCATTTTTGTCCATGCGCTCGATGTGGCCGAGCCAGTGCAGTCGTCAGATTTTTGCCTTCCGGACTACATCCACATCCTGGTACATCTCGTAGAGTTCGCTGTTATGTCTTCTCCTCCATTTGCCTAATTCGCAGACGGGACCATATATCCGACGTAGAACTTTTCTTTCGAAGGTACCAAGAATCAGCTCTGCAGTTTTGATTAGCGTCCAGCTTTCGTCTCCATAGAGCAGGATTGGCAAAATAAGAATTTTGTAGAGCATGATGTTGGTCTTTAGAGTCCGCAGTTTTGAGCCTAGTTGTTTTGACAAACCGAAGTAGCACCAGTTGCCAAGGGCATTTCTACAACTGTGATGTTGTTTGTGGAGTTCTCGTCTGCCCCGAGGTATACTTCCTCGAAATTGTAGCTGTCGATAGTGAAATTTTGTCCAAGGTGGTGTGTGACGGAAAGTTTTTTGGTCGACAGCATATATTTCGATTTGTCCTCATTGACTTTGAGACCAGTTCGTTTTGCCCGTTCTTCAATCGCCGTAAAAGCCTCCACTGCGACACGTTGAGAACGCGCGACGATGTCGATGTCATCTACGTACCCCAACAGTTGGACCGACTTGTGTAAAATGTTGCCTTCCGTATTTACAGCTGCCCTGTGCACTATCTTCTCCAGTACCTCCTTGCCGAAATCCAGTGCAAGTTTCAAACGGCTCGTAAATCCTTGAGCCGAACTGCACTCCGCATCGCGTACTTGTCAGCGTGGTGCGACACAACCGGGTCAGTTTTCCCGGGATCCCGAATTCGGCCATCGCATCGAATAGCTCCTTGCGATGAATGCTGACGTATGCGGCTTTGAAACCGATGAAAAGGTGGTGCGTATCGATTTGTCTTCTCCAGGATCTTTCTTAGTGTGAAGATCTGGTCTATAGTCGATTTGCCGGGCCGGAAGCCGCACTGGTACGTGCCGATTAGTGCGGTGCAAAACGGCTTGTATTAAAGAAAAGGAAATCAATCAATAAATATCAGACTTCGACAAGTAAACAGGTTCAAGTTCTATTATTATTGTTGAGGGTAAATTGCACCGCGACCTTTTGTGCCCCCTATTCATACCTTTAATTTCTTATGAGCTCCACTCCCATGCAGCTCTTTTCAGAGTTGTATTGAGGGTTATTTGCTCCCTTTGCGCAAAGGTGGAGGAGATTTATCCTAGAGTATTCTCCCCAAGCCAGTTTCCATTAGGAATCTAAGAATGAGAGCTGGTTCTATCAATTTATTTTTGATACAAGATGTTTGCCCAGATATCTTTGTCTTTTGTGGGCTAACGCCGAGTAAAATCCCGAAGCAGGACAGGTAGAAGGGTTCCGCCTTCTACCTGTTCTGCTTCGGGACACCATTCGTCTTTTATGTGCCACAGGCACAGGCGGAGAAATGAAGCTACTGCTCTTTTTTACTAGTACAAGGTTCTCCTCCTGAGTGGCTTATCAAATCCACCCGGTTGTCCCTGAGTGGGCATTGGTGGACAATTCATCGGTGGACTCATTCTCTTTACCTCGGCTTTAGAGGATATAGGTATAGGTCGCAGAGTTCTTAGTCTCCACTCCCCTTCTCTCCTTTGCTGCCTCGGCTAGAGGCAGTGAAGCTAGAGCTTTACTCCCGCTTGCCCCGTCGGCATGTTCCCTATCGTTTTGTCCAGGGGTCTCTCAGCTTTCGGTGTGGTGCTGGGTTGCACCATCCTTCCGGCACCCCTGCTGACCGCTACAGGCTTAGCACTTTTTGAGTTTCTGTCGAGTCCCTGTTCAACACGACTACATCTGAGGTTACCCCCTTTACCTTATTTAGCACGCCTTTAATTTTTTTGTTTTTACTTTCTGGCAGGTTCAAGTGCATGTTTCACCACTTACATAATACACCAAGCTAATGTGCTTGCTGTGGTGGCCCGTGGCGTTGTGACTATGTGCGTCGACTCCTACGCACTTGGACCTACCTGTCTAGGTGCGATTCCTGGTACGACAAGAAATACTTTTCATGGCCCAACCTCTTTCGCGTCACTGACAATGCTCAAAGAGTATAACTGTCTAGAAAAAGCTTCTCAAACTTGGCCGTTCGGAGTCGGCATAAAACTGTAGGTCCCGTCCACTCGTGACAGAACAATAGCACGCACAACACGAGTGGTTGCTGAGAAGCTAGGCTATGGCCCTCTACGGGCTGTAGCGCCACCCATATATATATATAATGTGCTTGCTCTTATCGTAGCAAACGAGCGTACCAATATTTTGGTGACCCCTACGTGATAGTCTGGTCATTGGAAATTACATCGAGCATCAAGTTGATGGTCTGATCTACAGGAACAGGTGAGGATCATCTTCAACATCCATCCAATAGTCCATCACCAGTTAACTCATCAATCTTCATCAAAAATGAATCAATATCATCATGACAACGTTCGAATCCGTAATAGTCGAACAATTGACAACAGGCCAGGAGATTCATAGAATAATATACGATTACAAAAAGGAGTCAAGCAAAAAGACAAGGGCCTACTTTGAGCGGCTTCACCGCCTTCAAGAGGGGTGATATGCAAAGGGTGTGCAAAGCTTGATGTAAATATAAAGAACATGCCTAACACTCCGAAGGATCATGACTATTTTGTCACAGAGGATTTCTCCGATATATCATCTTTATTCAAAAGGAACATTTTGATATTAAAAATGGAACTAATTACAAGCTATGGCAACAAGTAGAAACAGTGTAATTAAAACGTATGGGAATTAAGTAACAACAAAACAACAGCCGGATATCATGAAAGTGACTACATTGCCATTGAAACAGAAGTCCAGGAGATCCGCATTCCTTTAGCATATTGAGTTTACTTAAGGTCACGATCACCAAATTCGATGGCGACTATTTAGAATGGAGTCAATTCTTTGACCTATTCTCACAAATGGTGAACCCAATTCTGATGTGCAGACCCACTGTAGCGAGAGGTAGAAAATCTTATTCGACATCTAGCACTGACATAAGACATTTATAACACAGCAGGGACCAAGCTCCAGGACAGATACAACAACATTAGAATGCTTTCAACTACTTCAACTCTGCTGCGACGGATAATTGGACAAGCTACACACCATCAATCAACGGCAATAGCTCTCAAGGGGCTTCACGACACATCGCAGGCGTGCTCAGTAGCACTTCGCAATATTGGTGTGGATACATCAACATGGTATCAACTTCTACTACACCTACTAGTGAGCAAACTAGATCAGTATACAAGAATATTATGCGAGCAGTCATTAAAACATTCGAAAGAGCTCCAACCATGCTCGATTTCATAAAATTTTTGGAAAACTATTTCCAATCTTTGGAATCCATTGTTCATAGGAAACGACATCCAATTTGAAAGACCACTGCTTCATTGTCAATAGGTCGTAATTTTTGTGGTAATGGAGTACATGCATTATATGCTTGCAAACAACCCTTGCAACTAAAGACCTTAGAAAGTATAGCACAAACACAAACATTGCACAAATTTGCCTCAATAACGGAGTTCGGACAATTACCTGCACCTCAAGAGGATGTTATCGCTAACACAATACGCGCAGGCAGCACTTGTTGTCGACACCAGCTTCACTTCCAACCATTTAGAGTAGGAATCAACAAGAATGAAAAAAATCTTCCCTTGAAAAGGGCCAGCAAAATCTACATGTAACCGAGACCATGGTTCCGACGTTTCTTCCCAGGGATGGACAATAGCTTGTGCCTTTTCCGAACGAGTCTGTTGACACACGATACACCTCTTAACCGTCATTTTTATGTCAGCACCATGTTCGGCCACTAGATGTAGCTTCGGGCTAGGCTCTTCATTGGGACAATGCCTGGATGATTAGCATGGAGAATTTTCAGCATCTCTCTTCTTGCAGACATCTTGAAGGCAGTGGAAAAAAGCAGTAAATACAAGCAAACAGCCCCATTCAAGAAGCCCTTCTGGCTTTCGCAGTAAATTTTGCTCAGCACTGCCGTCGAAATTATTACGCAAGAACTAGACAAATGGTAGAATCCCGAGCCATTGGGGCTCAGGTTACAATACAGAAAAAAATACAGTTTTAAATATTGGAAATGGCAAGAAGGGGTCACATAAACGCGGAAGTGTTATACTACAATCAAGCGTAAGTGACTTCACCTCTCAACTAGAAGCATATGTGCTGCCGTAAAATGTTTCACGACAACCCTGGCAATACCTCAACGTGGTATCATGGCATATGCCAAGTAATATACCACTAGCTGCTCCCCACCTCAATCAAACACTAAGGATAGACGTCTTGCTTGGAACTGAGTTTTATCACCAATTTCCCTCGATCGGGAAAATACATCTGGGAGATCACTTACCCACTATGCAAAATACAGTTTTTGGGTAGTTCCTGGACGGTTATTGCTAAACATATGTCAGCAAACGCAACATTTGGAATCTCTACCTACGATGTCAAATATCGTAACCAAATAGTGGAACGTTTTTGGAAGCACGAAGAAGTCAGCCCCACTCAAGAAAAACTATCAAAGAACGGAGAATTCGGAAATTTTTTCGCACAAAATACACGGCAATACAAGGAAGGGCAGTTTAATCTGAAATTACCATTTCGAGAAAGACCAACGAATCTAGGCCATTCTAAGGAAATATCTGTCACCCGGTTTCTAGCTCTTGAGCCAAGGTTGTCCCGGAACAACGATGTGAAGAAGCACACTTCATGGATGAAAACGAATCGATATCAACGACTTACACTAACTTCACTACAACATTACCAAACTACTTCGTCTCCCATCACTGTATTAAAAGCTGAAAGTAGTACTACCAAACATAGAGTCGTGTTTGATGGTTCTTCAGAAACATCACCAGGAGTATCGCTTAACGATATCATGTACACAGGGCCTACGGTTCAGAGTTAATTGTTTGCTTTACTGCTCCATTTTGGACTTCCGAAATTTGTCTTCTGCACAGATATACAGAATGTACCGGCAGATAATTATGCATCCAGAAGACAAGACAGTACCAAATAATTGTCCGGAAAAGAATTGATTCCGAACCATTAAGATTTTATCAATTAAACACACAACACACATATGGAACGAGAGCGGCACCATATCCAGAAATGAAGCGTTTGGATAGGAAACGAAGTGTTTACAAAAGAAGCCAATGAGAAATTCCCATTAGACGCCCAAGCCCTACCAGACTTTTACAAGACAAGACTTTTATGCCTGACGGGAAGTAACAAGCTGTCAACTGCAATCGAGATACAGGGTCAACTAACATTAATATTAGAAGAGGCTGGATTCAAATTTCGGAGGTGGTGCACGAATCATCTTCGGCTACTACAAGGCATCGCAAAGAAGTTGACCCAGATTTCTCCAACGAAAATAATGCAGCCATGAAGGAGCTAGGGTTGATTTGGAAGCCAAAAACCGACAAATTGTGTATAAAAACCAAACTAATACCTTCAAGTCAATTTACCATGCGTACGGTGACTTCAGATCTAGCCAAACTATCCATTAGGAAATAATAATATAATGGGTCTAGTAATAGTTACAGCCAAAATATTCGTTCAGGAACTGTAGGTACAAAGCCTACCATGGGACGAAACATTACCAAGCAATACACATAATGGATGGCACTTAGAAATAATCGTTGGTACATACATTTACAGATGCCACGTTCAGAGCTATGTGCAGCTCTGCTAGGCGCCCAACTGACGGCCAAAGTTAAAACAGATCTATGCCTTAAGGACACACCCACATAGTTATCTACGGATTCAGAAATGGTTCTGGCCTGGATCAGCTCTCCCTCAACATAATTTCAAACATTTGTGGTCAATCGAGTAGCTGCCATACAAGAATCAATATTGCCTTATCAATGGAGACATGAAGCATCAAAAGATAACCCAGCAGATTTACTGTGAAGGAAATTGCAACCAGCCAAGCTAATTTGTGGTTTTACGGTCCGCTTTTAATTCAAGGAACTTATCATTCCAGAAGATACGGAGCTGAAACGAAACGCATCAACAGTAGCAATAGCAATCCAGAATTCTAATGAAGACCTCATCTACAAAATTAAACACGGCAATTTGTTCAACAAGCTTCAGCGAGTGATTTGACATTAACATGCTACGGTTTAGTAACCATTCCTGGAAGAGAAAAAGTCAGCAGAATGACGACATGTAGTTACCTCCACACGAATTAGAAAATTCCCTAGTTGTTATAATTCTAGCTATTCAATCATTTGACTTCAAAGAAAAGAATTAGCGATTTGAGTAATTTCAAGGAACCGAGACAAAGCAGTCATCTCTGATCCTTGTCGATGCATAGATTAAGTTGACATACGGCATGCTAGCGTCGCACCAACGCACTAACACCCGTTGTGAGGTGAACTAATGTATGCAACGACTCCCTTGTGGTTGTGCGGAGTGCCAACAACCATCCTACATAAAACCACAACAGTTACGAGAGAGCAAACTGCCTCGGATCTACGGACGGAATCACAACAACGACGACACAAAAAAGGGCAACGATTTGCGAGTGTGCTCCTGGGACGTAAGAACACTCTACACTCCAGGGGCCGCTCATAAACTGGAAAAGATCCTCACGCAGTACAAGGCGGATATTACCGCGATCCAGGAAATACGCTGGATATGACAAGGAATAATGAAGGAGAAAGAGTGCGACATATATTACAGCTGTTACAAAAGGTTGCACATATTTGGATTCTGATTCATTGTGGGAAAACGGTTAAGCGCTCGCCTGACTGTGATCTGTATCCAAGGCAGATTCCACAACTTCAGCCTTATATGTGATACCGATGAGGCTGAAGACTCCGTCAAGGAGGACTATTACGACCTCCGACATTGGACAGTTGGCACTTCAACTGAAAATTACAGGAGTACCGGGCTAGAAAACGGGAAGAGAAGAAGCTTCCACAAAAAATACGGTCCTTTTATAAAAAAGCCAAAAGCCTGGCTTCAGGCTTTAGGGAAGGCACACAGGCTCTTCGAAATCGTTAGGGTAGCCTTGTTACTTCCTACAACTGCTTAGTGGGCCTGACCAGGAGAGATTGATAGAGAATCAAGAAATTCCAACTCCAGTCGATGCAGTAGTCCTCCCGCCTAGCTTTGAAGATGTCGGAACAGCCATTAAAAGGCTGAAGAACAAAAAGGCTGCAGGCTCCGATGGCCTACCGTCAGAGCTCTTCAAGGCCAGTGGCGATGTTCTGGTGGGGAGCCAGATCATCTGTAAAATTTGGGA
This sequence comes from Eristalis pertinax, assembly GCA_907269125.1. Lineage (NCBI taxonomy): Eukaryota > Metazoa > Arthropoda > Insecta > Diptera > Syrphidae > Eristalis > Eristalis pertinax. The sequence continues at coordinate 22,618,817 of OU026148.1, forward strand.
AAAGGGGATTTGCGAAGATCGTCATAAAATTGGGAATTTGGGAAGATCCTGTCCAGCGTACTGTGTGAATGTCTAAAGCCGTTTTGCACCGCACTAATCGGCACGTACCAGTGCTGCTTCCGGCCCGGCAAATCGACTATAGACCAAATCTTCACACTAACACAAATACTGGAGAGGACCAGTGAGTTTCAAATCGATACGCACCACCTGTTCATCGCAAGGAGCTATTCGATGCGATGGCCGAATTCGGGATCCCGGGAAAACTGATCCGGTTGTGTCGCACCACGCAGTTTGCAGTTCTGCTCAAGGATTTACGACCCGTTTGAAACTTGCACTGGTGTGTGTGTGACTTCTTCAATCTGGTACTGGAGAAGATAGTGCGGAGGGCAACTGTAAACACGGAAGACACTATCTTCTACAAGTCGGTCATCGAACATGACATCGACATCGGAGGTCTGAAGGTCAATGAGGAAAAAACAAAATATATGCTGTCGACCAAAAAATTTTCCGTCACACACCACCTTGGACAAAATTTCACGGTCGACAGCTACAATTTCGAGGTAGTGAAGGAGTCTAGCTCGGGGCAAACATGAACTCCAAAAACGACATCACAGTGGAGATCCGTCGTAGAATCGGCCTTTGCAACCGATGCTACTTCGGTTTGTCAAAACAACTGGGCTCAAATCTCCTGACTCTAAGCACCAAAACCACGCTCTCCAAAACTCTTATTTTGACAGTCCTGCTCTATGAAGCCGAAAGCTGGACGCTAAGCAAAACTTCAAAATAAGATGATTTATTTGTCGCAGGGGTCACTGGCCTTACTGCAACAACGCTTTCAATTTTGTTTGAGCCAACAACTAGCTGTTGATCAATAATAATGAAGGAATGTTGTAATAAGTCCATAAAATTAAATTTGATTCCCCCTCGAGCACCACACTTTGGAGGCTTAGGGGAAGGAGCAATAATAATCATCTACTGCTAAGAAGCGTATCAACATCTTCACTGCCATACGAAGAAGTGGATATAGTGGGAATTGAAGCAATTTTAAGTTCAAAGCCTTTAACACCAATGTCAACCGAGCCTAACGACCTGACAGAGCTAGCTCCATGTCACTTCCTAATCGGTGAACAACTAACCATACAATAGACACTTTTGACACCATGGAATTAAGTGGCCCATCTTAAGCACGAATCTTGGAGAAGGTGGTCGCTTGAATACCTAAACGAGCTCCAATATCGAAACAAATGGAAGGATTCTCCCGGGAACATCCATGTGGGGATATGGTTATCATAGGAGAGGACAATATGCCAGCACTTCATAATGAACTACAATCCCAGTTCATTGAGAAGGGAATATAATACAATATTAAACGGCACAACTGCGCTACAACATCAATGCAAAGAAGTGCACCAAAAAAGCACATGTGAAGAAACCTAAAAGCTGATACAATAACCATAAATGAATTACAGTTGGAAGTGTATACCGTCCCAAGCAAACGACTTAAAATAGGAGCGGTTAATATAATTGCAAAACTTGCAATTCCGCAATCGGAACACCTCGACTCGTAGCTTTAGGTCTCGTTCCGAGCAGATAGAAAACAGCATTTGTCCAGCCCGTCCCTAAAAAGGGCGAGTCTTCGTCACCGTACCTAGTACCTTTTTTCTAAATTTTTTAATTTTGCATTTTTATTTATAAGGCGTATATCCGCCCCAAAGTGCTCTGTCTTGATCCCGGACACTTAAGGGTATTAACATGAGGAAGTGTTTACAAAATCAATTAAAAGCCCTTCAAATTATGTCAAGTTTATATGCTGTGTTAAAAAAGATATGTAGATATTGTCAGTTAAATAGATAAAGTAAACAAGGAACTTAGGGTCTGCTAAAATTCAAATGTGGCTTTCTATGATGATTTAAATGTTTTACAGTGACGACATAGTGGAGCTCCCTCTTTTATATACGTAAAATATTATCTCTGCTGAACCGATTTATTATTCGGTTAAAACATTCTTTTGGTAAGCCAAATAATATTTTTGAATGTAAGCAAAACATAATTTTGTATTTACTTTAAAAAAAATTAAATTTATAATATAATGAAAAAAATCGTTAAATCTATTTTATTTCATTTTATTGCTGTTGGTTGGAGTAGCTCCAGCGTTGTTAGCGAAGTCCAGAGTAACTCGTAAGCTAAGCAACACGAATGTGGTCAAGACCACCAAAAAACCCGGCATCGTTCCCGGCGCTTTGAGCACTAACTGCCAGAGGACCTAAAGCTCGAAGGAAAAAGTATGTTGGGAACAGATCAGTGGATCAATTCAAAAGGTCAACTTATGCTACAAGCTCGACCTACTCCGGAGGGCAAATGAGCACCATCAAGGTGCTCCAAGCGAACCTACATTACACTAAGGTCGCGTCCGCCACCCTAAGTAATAAGTTCGCCCATTAAAATATAACCCTATGCCTTACACAAGACCTAGAAGCGGACACATAAAATGTCGCCGGAATGGGACAAGTAAATTAATTTACGAGTGTGGAGAACCTAGAGTGGCCAGTTTCATTAAGAGTAATATTAACTTTCTTCCCAACCCAGAATTTATAACAAGAGACCTGGTCGCACTACTCCTGGACGTCCCTGCATAAAGGGAAAACAAACCATCGCGTGTGTCTCGGCGTATTTCCCCGACGACAACAACAACGACATTCTATCGAAGTTCGTCCAGGACCTCATTACCCTCATTGTCCCAGCACAAGACCATAGAAGTTTGGTATAGTACACAGACGGATCAGACGGTCCTTGGACCTAACTGTAAAGCACCACTAAAGGCACTATTGTCTAACTTTTTGGATTCCAAAATAGTCAAATGTTGCTGTGACGCTTTGCAATCCCTTGCCAGACACAACAAAGTGAAACTTGGCTAGGTCAATATACGCAGGTTGATTGCTGGCAATGAATCCGCTGATGAGTTCGCGATGACTGGCTCGGAGTCTGCGTTCATCGGTCCTGAACTATGTAATGTCAATTGGACAACAGCCACGCCTAGACCAGTGGAAACACGGTCATGGTCTAAGGCAACAAAACGTTTAATCGCGCCTTATTCATATAAGGAAATACTCAACCCTAATAAAGAAAACATAAGATTGCTAACAAGCTTTCCGACAGACAATTTTGGCTTGAACTACTGTGTCAAGACAAGGTCTGTTGGCTCTGACTCGAAGAGCATGAAACTTCTGAGCACATATTGTGCGAATGTCCGGCACTAATGTGTTTAAGGAAACGTATCTTCCATAGGGAGATACTCACTTACTAGCGATCTACCTATATATCTATCCCGGGCGCAGCGTCGCTGTCTTCACGGCATGTGTTGCACATGAGGAAAAAACAGCTCGTCTGCTATCTTCGTCGTTAAGACCCTCCTCTTCTCTCCTTATCGGTTGAATCAGTATGGTTTGCTAGTAGCTCACATCACAGCTAAACTTAGAGTGTCTCTTAGCTCGGGTGCCTTATTTGGCGGCGCTAATCTTGATACACATATATTAACTAAGTGAGCAGAACTTAACAAATGAAAAAACAACAAATAATGCTTTAGAGTGCGTTATGTTTTTTTTGGCACGTCCGTACACAGAAACTGAAAGGAGTTCCCTAAACATACTGAAAAATAGAGAGCAATCGTTGCATCATGTAGTCAATTATTTTCTCACTATTCCCTTATTCCTTTAATAAAGTTACCGCGGTATGATAATTAACCTCTTGGGGAGTGAGACCAGCATGTTTCGGCAGCTTTGAATTTAATTAAAATTAAAATGCTCAGTGATAATTTCTCATGAATGAGAACGCGATATTGTTCCCAGAAGTGAATGAACTCTTTTTAGAATCACCAGAGAATCGTTTTGGTTGCAGTTTGTCCAACAATACAGCAATTTCAAGTAGCGGAGGAGGGGATGGCACCATAAATGCAGAAGTGGAGTGTATTTTTTTTCGAGTGTATTTTTTTTTTTTGATATCGCCTTATCTCCATAATAGTATCAGCTTCTTTTAAATATTCCTCTGTCTTGATTAAGGAAAACACTTCAGCATTAGCTTTTAGTAAGCTCTCATGAGCGCCTGTGAGCCGATCCAGCATGACAATTAACTCCTACTCTATATCGTCCAGACTACTAACGTTTTCCGTTAACTTGGAGCCGTCCGATTTCAAATAATCGGTTGCGCTTTACACAAGTTTAGTTACCTGATCACTATGATATGATCCTTTTCTTTTACGTTTCCGTTCAAGAATCCAGGGTTTCGGCATCAGAGTCTAATAATGATCGCCCGAATCCAAATTAATATAAAAGAAAATAATCGGTTATATTATAATTATTATTTATTATAATTGAAATGGCTTTAAATTTGAAAACTTTCGGACTGCACATATATCTGTAATGTAAGCTTCTTAAATACAGTAGGGAGAGAAATAGAACTATCTGTGCTATTGAAAGCTATATAAATTTACAGATACAAAGAGATTTTTATAGAGCATATACAAATTTAAGTAATATGTTGTTAGACTAAAAAGAGATAGTTCTGCTATGCATTTTATTGAATATATATGAAAATCAGTGTTAATAGATGAATACGCAGGAGTTTCGACGCTCCCTTTCGTACACTCTCCTTACTCCAGTTTGTTTAATTTCGCCTCGAGTTTCGATTTAGTTGTCAGCATAGTCCGATATACTTGATCGAAGTAATTTGTGCCCGCATACAAATGACTTTCGATATAGGATTTGTGCACATTTTATTACACTGTCTCGTTGTTAGAATTCATTCCAAAGAAATGCAAGGTCATCTTTGTTAGATGAATGCGCCTTTCTCTTTTGTGCATTTTTCAGATAGTTCCTTTAACCGTCTCTACAAAATGGTCAAGGTTTTCCATTTTGTTAATGTAAGAACTGTCAGTAGACATTGGGATAAGTGCGAAACTCTCTTTTTTATACTTTATTTCTCTTCAAATTTGATGCACTTTCATTTGGTACAATTATAAAACATACCATGGTTATGGTCTATGCTGTAACTGAATGAGCGGAACACTTCAATTAAGCACTCAAAATAATGTAATTGTAATGTATATTATGTTATTTTTTTAGCTGGGCCGTGTTAAGCAACAAATGAAATCAAACTGAAATGAGGCCCATATACATACAGGAAAATGTATTAAAGAACGCGTTGCAATATGTTCAGTCGATGGATCCTGGTTCATGACCTTCCGCTACTACCTTCCTACCCCTCTATTTGTGACACTTTTTCGAAGCCAACAAAAGACAAACAAACACCGTACGTAAAGGCGACAATTGGGGACCTATAAAAGTGCTGCTATCTCCTCCTTGCGACTCCGAATTGGGAAAACTGGCAATGCTGACAGCATGACCGACGTAGAGTGTAAACACTGCGAAGATCAACTGTAAGAGCCAGCAAACGAAAAAAATTATTACCAATGTGCACCAAAATCAACGCGCGCCGTCTGCTGTAACCTGCTTAGGAAAACGGCAGATGTGCTGAAGACAGAACTCTGGGCTCGAAACAAAGAAGAAGAAAATCTGCTCTCAGAAGTAGAAACGCATCTGTAGATTTGTTGGTTAGCGGGTCTTCTCTCCACTCTACGACAGTTTTGTAGTTGTTGCTTCAGCCTACGATTCTGTTCTCCGGCCACCCCCAAAGGCGGTAAGAGAACTCATAGAGTACTGCGACACCAGAAAGATGGGCCAAGTCATCTGCTGCAACGCTAATGCTAAGAGTTCATTCTGCGGCAGCAGCAAATGCAACATGAGAGGGACTTATCACCTTGACTTCATACTATCGTCTCATTTAGACTTCAAAAATATTCGTTCCTATCCAACTTTTGTTACGACAAGGAGACCAAAAACCAAAACGATACCTTAAGGAGATTAGAGACTGAATGGTGCTGCCGGAAGTCTCCATGTCAGACCATAGATACATTTTATCGAATGCAAAGCCATAACATTGCCGAAGAGGAGAAATACTAAGAACATACTGGATAGGCTTTAATGATGAGATAGCAAACCGCACAGGCCTCTCCCTAGGCTGAGAAACAAGCGGAAGGTTGATAAGGCAGTAAAGATCTGAATAATACCATCACAAAATGTTTCAACCTGACATGTCCAGCCATAATTAACTGTCTCTAAGAACCAATTCAGAGGAGAACTGGAAGCTGTACCGATCAAAACAAGAGGGATGTACGAGCATAATTCGGATATCGAAAAGTGCCTTATAGATATTTCTGTGGAAAGATAGGAAATCTATAGTGAAACCAATAGACTGGCCAAAGTTCTCAACAAAGACGAACCAATCAGACCCTGACAACCCGACGGTAACTACACTGCGTCGAAAACTGACACTCTCAGCATCAGCTTGAGGTTCACAACAAACTCATATTCTAGGAACTGGACCTTAGCTGATAAATATCACACGCCGAGGCCTTGTGGCATCACATATATCCAGCTTAGCTGCAAAAGGGTATTGAACCGTTGCTACCCGTTCTGAAAAGAATATTCAGTTCCAGTCTAGCGCTGGCTTAAATGCCGACCCACTAGCGCACAGTTAGGGTAGCATTCATGTAAGAATAATTCAAGATCATTATCATCATCATCTTCTGACCCGCATGATCCACTAAAGCGGTCGCGGGGTAAACCACTCACGAGAGATCTCCAGGCAACTCGATTCTCCTGCCATCGACTCTAACTCATCGGGAGCAGTGCCCAAGTAACCCGGCGAATTTTGGACTTTTTCCAACCTATCCCGGCGAGTAATTCTCACAACAGCACGAAGAAATCTCATCTCAGCAGCTTGCACTCGCGATTTGTTGCTCCTGTGTTATCTCCAAAATCTGCAGTGTGAATATTTGGTCGATGGTGGATATTCCTGGCTCAAAGCCACACTGGTATTGGCTGACCAGGTTGTTGACGAATGGCTTTAGGCATTTACACAGTGCGGCAGATAAGATTTTATATGCGATACTTAGGACACTGATGCCTGTGTAGTTGGCGCAGATCAAAGGGTCTCCTTTTTTATGGATCGGGCAAACAATGCTGAGGTTCCATTTATCGGGCATGTTTTCCTCCGATCATATTTTACAGATGAGTTCATGCATGCTCCTTACCACATCATCGCCTGCGGCCTTTAAAAGCTCGGCGGGTAAGCCGTCAGCTCCCTCAGCCTTGTTGGATTTCAGTTTAGATATGGCAATCCTCACTTCATCTGGGTCGGGTGGACGGAATTGTTGATCTTCATCGTCCCTTTCATTGGGGTTGAATGGTTCGTTCTGCCTGACGTCGTCGCCGTTATACAGTCTGCAGAAAAGGTTTCTCCATATCCTTCGTAACTCTACTACGATGTTCCCTTTATCATCCTTACAGGCTTCGGTTCGGACTTTATAACCTTGACTGGTTAACTTTACCGTTTGGTAAAACTTCCTTACCTCATTCCCGCAGTAATATCCCTCTATTTTGCCGACCGCGCGCTTCTCATGCTCCTTCTCCTCTTCTGCTTTGTTTTTTTTTTCTTCGTTTTTGTTTTATTTTATAATTCATTTTCTTACATGCTAGACAAAAATAACTAAAACTAGCTTAACTAACTTAGCAATCGTTCTTACATCTAACCTACTGACCCTATACGGGTACTCTAAGCTATTCTGAACTAAATTTAATTGTGCCTTCCGGCTTAGACTATGGTTTTTTTTTTTTTTTTTTTATTTTATCTGAATGTACTTTCTGATTAGTTTGGCCAAGAAAACTGGTAAAAAACTTGGCATTATTTATCTATCTTAACCTATCTTAAACTTACTTAACCTAATATAAAAACTTATAAGCTAACTTAACTATGTCCGTAACAGTACGGCACGGGCACGAGGGCGTATATGTTATGTATATGCCTAACATATAAAATTTATACGCCGTGGTGCACCTTTTTTTTTTTCATTTTTTTTTTGCATAGTTTCATGCCCCGCCCTGAATCCGAACTGGTTGTCCGGTATGATTTTATTTTCCTTATGTATATGCCTAACATATAAAATTTATACGCCGTGGTGCACCTTTTTTTTTTTTTTTCATTTTTTTTTGCATAGTTTCATGCCCCGCCCTGAATCCGAACTGGTTGTCCGGTATGATTTTATTTTCCTCAACCCATTGTTTCAGAACTCGAATGACTATCTTTTCAAAAACCTTGCTTATGCAAGGGAGAAGACTGATCGACCGAAGATTTGTCGGGATAGATTTGTCTTTGTCCCGTTTAGGGATTGGTTGCACTACAGCTGTTTTCCAGTGTGCCGGGTAATAAGCATTACTCAGCGCATTATTGAACAGTGTTGTGTAAATCTGCACGGCTTCGGGAGGAAGATAGCGAAGCACAATATTTGGTATACCATCGATTCCCGCCGACTTTTTCTTCTTCAGCGAGTTAAAGATACCCTGAAAATCTTCTTGAGAAATCAAGATGTGATTTCCATCATTGGCGACGGCATTATTTGACATGTTATCGTCACTGAACCTGGTAAAACCAGGATTCTCAGATCGCCATTGACTTATCTCGTTTCGGAGCTCGAAGTGGTTTAGCGAGGCGCTATGCTCCAGGTCATGATTCGGCCTACGAACGGCCTACAGCACCAATTGCTTTCACCTTCTCCTGGGGATCTTCAACCACGAAGAAGTCGTTATCTAGCACTGCCCCATCTGGATCGATGCCAACTGAAGTCAGTAGTTGTTGTTGTAGACGACAAATAACCGTCCTGGGAAGTCTAACGGCCTGAATGTCGTTTTGATCTTTCCTCCGAAATATTTGATTTACTTGTGGGAACATACCCGGGTTGTTAGAACGTACAGCCCGGATCTTATTGCCCCAGTGCAAGCTTATGGCCAAACTATAATTGATACGTATTAACTGTTGGAGGTTCTTGATCTCCGATTTCAATGCTCTAACTTCCGCGTTTTGTGGGTCTGTAAACCGCCTGTGCAAGAGTTTGAGTCTTGACAGCAGCCTACTTTTGTGCACGTGAAGTGCATCGATGGGAGCATTTCGATAAACATCGCTGTCATCGATTTGTACTACCTTCGGAATAGTCTTGTCCATGGTACGTTTAATTACGTCGTCCATTTGTATGAGGTACCTGTCAACCTCTTCGTTCGTTAGGTTTCTGTTTGATGGAGGATTGATCCCACTCGAACGTAGTTCTGTGGATAACGTCCTGGAGAAGCGAGGCCAGCGGGTCTTATTGTAATTATAAGGATTCCTCTGGACATACTCCTCCAGTTCTTCCACCTCGTTCGGGAGCTGAATAGCCGCGAAGAGTCCGCAGTGATCACTCTCGTACTCAACCGCAGTTAAACAGTCGCGCGTGCGTCTCTCCACGTCTAGTATCGTCAGTCGTCTGTCGATCAGCAACAGATCCAGATAGGACCCGGATCTGGGGTACGATGGCCTATCAGTTGCAAGCAAATCTAGCTTGAACTCAATATTGTGCTCTGCCAACCAGTTATACAGTGGGGTCCCCCTGTCGTTGTGCACTCTATTGCCCCATTCTCTAAGCTTGGAGTTCAAATCCCCAGAAATTATATAATAGTTTTCCTCCGAGCTCAGTCGAAAGCTAGTGAAAAGAGTATCGAGTTCTGAAATAAAGTTGCGATTGTGTGCAGGATTGTCAGCTGCGTCGATCGCGATCACATATAACCGCTTTCCACCCTGGAGAGGATTGCGTGCAATACACGTTTCTAGCACTTGAAATCTTCGCACTTCACTGCTATACATGACCTTATGACAGAGGCCTTTTTTGATTAAGAGAGCGACCCCGCCCCCTCGCAAGGATTGGGGCCGGTCTCTTCGAACTACGTGGTAATTCTTGTACCAGAGTGTGCGCGTCTGGTTCAGCTTAGTTTCGCTGGCCATCAGCACGTCTGGATTGTGAGTTTGCATAAGGTTGCCGAGCGTTAATTTGCGTTCTGTCCTAATCAGTGAATTCACATTCACTGCTAGGATCTTAAGGTTACTAGCTGCGTGCGCAGCCACTAGACCGATGATGCGTTTGGCACGGCAAACACCGTCGAGTAGATTAATTCTACTCGCGCTGCTTGCTCTTGGAACTGTTTCTCGAGCTGAGCGATCTGCCCCTGGATAGAGAGCAGTACCGCCATCATATCCAGATTCGCTTCAGGTTGCCTGGCCACTGGGACCGGGGTCACCTTCGGCACTGTCTGTTGTACCGGTTGCCTTCCTGATGCCATTTGGGCGTAGGAGACGGCCGGCGTAACAGTGGTAGCTGGAACACGGGGCACTGGCCTCGATTCTACCATTTTGAGTTGTTTCTTTGCCTCTACACTCTTTCTGATTTCCTGGACTTTAGGACATCCCCGATAATTTGCAGGGTGCCCATTGGTCTTACAGAGTACGCATGTGAGCATAGCCCTGTCCTCGACTTTTTCCTTCCCTAAACGGCATTCCCCTGGATTGTGGGTTTCTGCGCATTTGACGCAGCGAGACTCCATGTTGCAGTTCGCCGCGGCATGCCCAAACCTCGGACAGCGAGCACATTGGAGTATAATATTATACCTTAAATAATAAGAATTTTTTGTGGCCAACTTACATAATTTGTCCACCTCTTTCGTCTCCAGTCCGAAGACGTTGATGGGCGGGCACCTCTCCTTCTTGGCTGCTGCTGCTGGTTGCTGCTGCGTTTGCTTCTGAGGAAGTCGTTGTTGTTGTTGTTGCTGCTGCTACTGCTTCATTGGTTGTTGTTGCTGTCGCGTGGCAGGTGTGGAACGTTGCCCCTTTGCCAGCTGTTGGAAGCGTTCATGTTGCTGCTGCTGCTGTTGCTGCTGCTGCTGCTGCTGCTGCTGCTGCTCTTGTTGTTGCTGCTTTTGTTGTTGCTGCTGTTGTTGTTGCTGCTGTTGTTGTTGCTGCTGCTGTTGTTGCTGCTTTTCTTTTTGCTGTTGTTGTTGTCGCTGCTGTTGCGTTTCCTTGGCCGCTTTCCTTGCCTTCAGCTTTCAGTTTGAAGTGCCAGGATGTGGGCGTCTAGTTCCTCTCTCTCCCTCTGCTTCCTCACCAGCTCTTCGCGTTCATCCTCCTCTTCATCATCAGATTCGGATGATGTAAGGCCACGGTAGGGGTTCCCGCTACCGCCGTACGAGAATCTCCCCTCACCCTCTGCCGATTCGTACTGGACGTTGTCCAGAGGTTTTTTGCGCAGCGCAGCTGTAGCTGCGATTAAGGCTGTTTCTGCTGCTGCTGCAGCTTTTGTTGTTGTTATAGCTGCTGCTGTTGTTGTTGCTTCTTCTTCCGCAACTTTCGTATCGCCTGAGGCGACAGTGGAACGGCGCTTTACCACATTAGGTTGTGGGTGAAGCTTCTTCCTCCGTTTCTTCCTCTCCTCCGGCTGCGATGGCTGGTGGCCTGATGTGCCAGCCTGGTGGTCTGATGGATCAGGCACCGCTTCGTCACATTTGCCCGCTTTTAAGACAGCGGACCGCTCTTTCGATGACATTCGTTTTCTTTTATTTTACTATTTATTTAAAAAAAAAAACCGACGACTGCGTTTCTGGTTTTCGAACCCACACCGCGGGGTTCACTAACTCCGCGGTCTAGCACCACTTCCTCTGAGCCACACTAAACTAGCTTAACTAACTTAAGAATTTACAAATGTTCTTAATACTAACCTACTGACCCTATGCGGGTACTCTAAGCTAATCTATGTGCCTTTCGGCTTAATCTATGTTTTTTTTTTTATAGTCTTTAAGACAATCTTTTAATCAAATTTTTTATTTGCCAAGAAAATTTTCAAAAAAACTTGGCTAAACTAAACTTACTTAACTACTTAAACTACCTTATACTAACTTACCCTAACATAAAACTTAAGACTATCTTAACTATGTCCGTAACAGTACGGACACGTGCACCAGGGCGTATATTTTATGTATATGCCTAATATATATATTTTATACGCCGTGGTGCACCTTTTTTTTTTTTTCTTATTACATTTTTTTTTTGGTTTTTTGTTTTTTTTATTAATTTTTTTTTGGATTTTTTGTTTTTTATTAATTTTTTGGATTTTTTGTTTTTTAATGTTTTTGGATTTTTTTTTTTCTTATTAGCTACCTTAAACCTATGTAAGTTGGCCACCATGGTCAACTATCTGGTCATCTAGAAAAGCCAGCGGTGGCGGAGACTGGTTTTGGTGTAACCACCAGTAAAATAGCCGTTCTTTGGCAGACTCTTTCCTGTCACGAGCGGGGATCGCTCTACTGAACCGAAGAAGATCCTCGTGGGTGCGAGCGACATCCGGTTCGTATTGGAGTCGCCTGTCCACTGTTCGGCGTACGACATGGAAGATAACAGGGCATCCGTCTGTATCCTGTATTAGGCCAATCGTGTCTAAATAAAGGAATGCTTCGGGAGGAATAAAGCCGTTAAGGCGCACCCTTTCATGGTACATGATATTGGGGTAATAAGCCCCGAAGATCAGACTGTTGGAAGAAGTCATAGCCCGTGCAATGTGCCTTCTGATCAGCTTAATAATAAAATTATCTATCCTGTTCAAGTTTGCCTCGTTGTACAATACCTCGTTAGGATAGTACCTCTTGTACTCGGACTCGGGTGTACGATACAAACGGAGACAGCTCCTAAGACACTGTCTCTCGAACAACCTCATCTTTTCCATCTGGGAAGGACTCACGTTGAACCACAGGGGACAACCGTACGCCATAATTGGCCGGATGAGGGCCATGTAGCAGATTAACTTCACCCTGGTATCAAGTTGGCTGCTGTAAAACAACCTCCTTGCCGCAGCAAAGGCTTTTCTGGCTTTCGTCAGAGCAATATCTATATGTTTGTCAAAATACAGATATTGATCCAGCCAAATGCCAAGATATCTAACTACACTTTTCACAGCTAACGGCCGTCCTTGCGGGTCAACTATGCCGAACTTGCGCCAGTTTTGGCGCGTATCCCGCGGTGCCGCGTACAACGGGGTCCTGAAAAGGGTAGTTTCACACTTCAGGAAGTTGATAATCAACTTCCAGTCGTCGCAAAATCGCTGAATTTTTTCGAAGTCACGCTGCAACAAGATATTTATTACTTCGACCTTCGGACCTGATCTGTACGCTACTAGATCGTCGGCGTACGCAATTAAGTGCGGCATGGAACCTATAAGATCCGCAGTGAATATTGAGAACAAGATCGGCGAACCAACAGCCCCTTGTTGAAGACCATTTTTAATGTCAAAGACCGTGGTAGAAGTTACGCCGTTACTTTTCACGACGAACTTTCTACCTGTTATCATGGCATAGATCGTATATAGCAATGGTTTACTTATGCCGAGTCTGACCAGCTTGAGGAAGAGACCCTCCAACCAAACGGTGTCGAACGCCTTCTCCAAGTCAATCAGACAGGCACCCGTGCACTGATTTTTGCTTTTATTCCATTGAATGTCGGATACCAGCTTTGACGCGGCATGTATGGTATCATGCCCCGCCCTAAATCCGAACTAGTTGTCCGGTATGATTTTATTTTCATCAGCCCATTGTTTCAGAACTCCTATGACTATCTTTTCAAAAACCTTGCTTATGCAGGGAAGAAGACTGATCGACCGAAGATTTGTCGGGATGGATTTGTCTTTGTTCCGTTTAGGGATCGGTTGCACTACAGCTGTTTTCCAATGCGCCGGGTAATGTGCATTACTCAGCGCGTTGTTGAACAATGTTGTGTAAATTTGGACCGCTTCGGGGGGAAGATGGCGAAGCACAATATTCGGTATTCCATCGATTCCCACTGCCTTTTTCTTTTTCAGCGAGTTGAAGATACCCTGAATATCTTCTTGGGAAATCAAGATGTGATTTACATCGTAGGCGACGGCACTATGTGCCATATTATCGTCACTGAACCTGGTGAAACCTGGATTCTCGGATCGCCATTGACTTATCTCGTTGCGGAGATAGAAGTGGTTTAGCAAGGCTCTGTTCTCCAGATCGTGATTCGGCCTACTAACCTCGTTGATCGTATACACTCGCTGGAACACAGCACCAATAGCTTTAACCTTCTCCTGGGGATCTTCAACCACGAAGAAGTCATTGTCTAGCACTGCCTCACCTGGATCGATGCCTATTGAAGTCAGTAATTGTTCGTTGGGTGTCGTCCTGGGAAGTCTAACGACCTGAATGTCATTTTGATCTTTCCTCCGAAATATTTTATTTACTTGCGGGAACATACCCGGGTTGTTGGATCGTACAGCCCGGATTTTATTGCCCCAGTGCAAGCTTATAGCCAAGCTGTATTTTATTCGAATTAACTGTTGGAGGTTCTTGATCTCAGACTTCAGTGCCCTGACTTCCGCGTTTTGTGGATCTGTAAACCGTCTGTGCAAGAGTTTGAGTCTTGACAGCAGTCTACTTTTGTGCACGTGAAGTGCATCGATGGTAGCATTTCGATAAACATCGCTGTCATCGATTTGTACTACCTTCGGAATGGTTTTCTCCATGGTTCGTTTTATTACGTCGTCCATTTGTATGAGGTACCTGTCAACCTCTTCGTTCGTCAGGTTTCTGTTTGTCGGAGGATTGATCCCACTCGAACGTAGTTCTGTGGATAAAGTCCTGGAGAAACGGGGCCAACGGACCTTATTGTAATTATAAGGGTGCCTCTGGACATATTCCTCCAGTTCTTCCACCTCGTTCGGGAGCTGAATAGCCGCGAAGAGTCCGCAGTGGTCACTCTCGTACTCAACCGCAGTTAAACAGTTCCGTGTGCGTCTATCCACGTCCAGTATAGTCAGTCGTTTGTCTACCAGCATCAGATCCAGATAGGACCCGCTTCTGGGAAAGGATGGCCTATCGGTTGCAAGCAAATCTAGCTTGAACTCACTATTGTGTTCTACCAACCAGTTATACAATGAGGTCCCCCTGGCGTTATGCACCACGTTGCCCCAATCCATATGTCTCGAGTTCAAATCCCCGGCTATGATATAGTAGTTTTCTTCCGAGCTCAGTCGAAGGCTAGTAAATAGAGTATCGAGCTCTGAAATGAAATGGGGATTGATATGTGCCTTGTCAGACGCATAGATCGCGATCACATATACCACCCCGAAGGGGGATGCGTGCGATACACGCTTCTATCGCCTGGAATTTTCGCACTTCACCGCTATACACGACCTTATGACAAAGGCCTTTTTTGATTAAGAGAGCGACCCCACCAGCGAGGTAGGCTCGGTCTCTTCGAGTGATATGATAGTTCTTGTACCTGAGGGTATGCGTCTGGTTTAGCCTAGTTTCGCTAACCATCAACACGTCAGGATTATGGATTTGCAACAAGTTACCGAAGTTTAGTTGACGTTCAGGCCTGATCAGTGAATTCACATTCACTGCTAGGATTTTAAGGTTACGGGCTGCCTGCGCAGCCATTAAACCGATGTTGCGTTTGGCTCTCCGAACAGCGTCGAGTAGATGAGGTCTACTCGCGCTGCTTGCTCAAGGAACTGCTTTTGAAGCTGAGCGATCTGCCCCTGGATGGAGAGCAGGACCGTCTTCAGATCCAGATCGGCTTCAGGTTGCCTGGCCACTGGGACCGGGGCCACCTTCGGCACTGTCTGTTGAACCGGTCGCCTACCCGATGCCATTTGGGCATAGGAGACTGCCGGAGTAACAGTGGTAGCTGGAACACGGGGCACTGGCCTCGCTTCTACCATTTTTCCTTTCCTTTTGGCCTCTATTATTTTCCTGATCTCTTGGACCTTAGGGCATCCCCGATAATTGGCAGGGTGCCCGCTGGTCTTACAGAGTACACATTTCAGTTTGCTCCTATCCTCGACTTTCTCCGTTCCTAAGGGACATTCCCCTCGATTGTGGGTTCCTGCGCATTTGACGCAGCGAGACTGCATGTTGCTATTCGCTTTTTTTTTCTTTTTCCCCTTTTGGGGTGTAAGAAAAAAACTCGGCCTCCGCCACCGCTAGCCTGTCTTTAACCACATGATAGTCTGCCATTGATAAGCAATGGACAGATACACGCAATGGGCCCTTATACTTAATATAATAAGAGTCTTTGGTGGCCAACTTACATAAGGTGTCGACGTCCTTCGTCTCCAGTCCGAAGACGTTGATTGGAGGGCATCTCTCCTTTTTGGCTGGCTGCTGCTGTTGATGCTTCCGCTGTTGTTGTTGTTGCTGCTTCTGCTGCTGCGGCTGCTTCTTCTGCTGCTGCTGTTTCTGTTGTTGTTGTTGTTGTTGCTGCTGCTTTGGCTGATGTTGTTGTTGTTGCTGCTGCTGTTGTGTCTTGGCAGCTGTTGACCGTTGCCCCTTTGGCAACTGATGGGACTGTTCTTGTTGTTGCTGCTCTTTTGGCTGCTGTTTGTGTTGGGTAGCCTCTTTGGCCGCTCTCCTGGCTCTTAGTTTGATTTGGAGGGCTTGGATATGGGCATCCAGCTCCTCCCTCGCCCTCTGGCTCTTTATCAGCTGCTCCCGGTCCTCTTCCTCTTCGTCCTCGGATTCGGACGACGTTAGAGCAATGAAGGGGTTCTCTCTACCGCTGTAGGAGAATCTCCCCTCGCCTTCTGTCGACTCGTATTCCACCTCGTCGACTATCTTTTGCTGCATTCTGGCTGCTGCTGCTGTAGTTGTGGCTAGAGTTGTTGTTGTTGTTGCTGCTGCTGTTGTATTTGCGGCTATTGCCGCAATTTTCGCGTCGCCTGATCCAAGGCTGGAACGGCGCTTCACCAGGTTTGGCTGTGGCTGAAGCTTCTTCCTCCTTTTCTTCCTCGCCTCATCATGTGTTGACTGGTGGTCTGATGTCCCAGCCACCGGTACAACATCACCCGATTTTCGGAGCTCGGGTCGCTCAGCTGGCTTCATCGCACTGAATCACACTTAGTGTCTTTATTTATGTTAATTAAAAAAAAAAAGGATTTCAAATTTTTCTACGGAATACGAACCCGGCACCACGCAGTCACCGGCGATGACTCTACCGTGAAGCTACCGATTCTTATTTTACTTCGGCGATAGTTTCCGCACTTGATGTTTTACTATTTCCGCACTAAGTCGAAACACGTCTGCACTGGGTGGAGGTCTGTGAACGACGTACACACTATTGGCTTGCAACTCGCTGTGTTTTTATATATAGTAAGTACTTGCCGAATTCGCACTAAGTCGAAACACGTCTGTATCGGTCGAAGGTCTGTGAACGACTCCCGCGCTTCTCATGCTCCTTCTTTTTCTCATGAGAAAAATGTGTTCGTCTCTCCTCTTCTGCTCGTAGAGCTCCCGTGCAGCTCTTGTTCTTCTTTGCAGTGCCGCTTTGTATGCTTCTTGCTTTGCTGCATTCGCCTGCCGACACTCGTTGTCAAACCAGGGGTTTCGTTGTGGTTGTGGATTGAAACTCAGCACATCGGAGCGCGGCATCTCTGATGGCTTTTTGGCAATGCTGCCATTGGTCTTCAATACTTGATGTTGGCAGCGTAGGATTTCTTAAGAGGCTAAGGGAGACACGATCGGAAAAGGATTTGGCAATCTCTTGCGATTGTAGCCGGCTGACGTTGAACTTCCTCACAGTATTTCTTTGTCTTGGCGGTGTTCGGGATATCCGCAACCGTACCTTGGCTACAACAAGGTGGTGGTCCGAGTCAATGTTGGCTCCTCGGAACGTTCGGACATCTACAATACTGGAGGAGTGCCTTGCGTCGATCGCAATATGATCAATCTGATTGACGGTTGATTGATATGGAGATCGCCATGTTCCTTTGTGAATATCGAGATGTGGGAATCTTGTGCTGGCTACTACAACATTTCCCAATCAGCCTAAATCCGTTCGGGTTCATCATCAGTAAAATTATCCGTTTGCGAGGCTTGTTGTTGCTTCGTAAATATATTTTTTTGTGTGGCCGGGCAGTTACCCCGAAGGCACAACCTCCAACCTGGAGGGCCAGGGTAAAGTTTCTGATCGCTCCCAACTTGGCGGGACGCCAGCAACGATCCTTGTCGATGCATAGATCAAGTTGACATACAGCCTCCTAGCGGCGACCCCCCTGGATAGCCTCCACAACACCCGTTGTGAGGTGAACTAATGTATGCAACGAATCCCTTGTGGTTGTGCGGAGGGCTAACAACCCGTCCACACAAACAAAACAACGTTACGAAAGAGCAAACTTCCTCAGATCAACGGACGGAATCACAACAACGACGACACGGCGCGAAAAAGGACAACGATTTGCGAGTGTGCTCCTGGAACGTAAGAACACTCTACACTCCAGGGGCCGCTCATAAACTAAAAACGATCCTCACGCAGTACAAGGCGGATATTACTGCGATCCAGGAAATACGCTGGATAGGACAAGGTATAATGAAGAAGAAAGAGTGCGACATATATTACAGCTGTCACAAAAGGTTGCACATATTTGGATGCGGATTCCTTGTGGGATGCGGTTAAGGTCGAAGGTCATCGACTTTAAACCGATAAGCGATCGCCTGGCTGTTATTGTTGCTGCTTTGCTTACATTGTTGAATGCACTCTTGGTGTCGAGGAGAGCGGCCAATGTAAATTATTTAGTATTCTGCGAATCCTCAATTTCCCGAATAACACTTTCCACTTATCTACCTTTGAGGTAGGCGTTTTCAGTACTGCATAGGTTGCAGGAATTGATTATTCCTCTCATGTATATATTTTTTTGTATAAGAGTCTGAAAGGTTATAGTAGAAACGACGAGAGACTGTTTGTCCTGTAGTCTTTTGCGGTAGTGTGGCTAGGTTTACCCGCTTTAGGTATGAAAACTATTTTTACCTCTCTTAACTGTATTGGGATGTACCTCGCAAGAAGTTGGAGAAGATGCTTCCGAGCTTAGGTACAAGTGGTTTTGTGATTTTTGAAGCATCGCTGGCAAAATATCGTCCAGCCCTGAAGATTTAAAAGGTTTGAACGAATTTATTGGCCTTGATAATAATTTGTTCTCTGTGATAATTTCTTCTATTACTTTTTCAGTTGTGTGGACCGTGGAAAACGTCGCCCTGGGGGATAGTGGTTACAGGGTTTCTACAATCTGGGAAGTGGGTCTCAGTCAGCGGTTCTAGGGATTCCTGACAGGATTCTGTTTGAGAGCCATCCGGTTTAAGGATGTATACTGGGACACAGGGGTCCTTGGATAAGATCTTCCTGAGCCTTGCAGCTACGTTGAGATCTTCTATTGACTGAAGCTGGATTTGTAACCGTCCGAGTCTGCAGATTTTTTGCTAAGTTGCCTTAACTCTGTAGTCTACCAGGTTTTTGACTGAATTCTCAGTGCGAGTTGGGTCAGGATTAGTAGTGGCTTGTAGCGGTACTAACCTGTTGGCTAGGAAAGGACGCACACACAGAGCCGACATTCCCTTCACTCAGGACAGGCGTTGGGACTATCCGCGTCCTCAGTTAGGCCTTCCATCGCTGACTGGGTTTCTCGAGAGCACTACCGGAGGTGGAATGACTCTCCAGGATGTATGCAAACCAAGCGCATGCTCCCTAATGTCTATGAGAAATCCGCAGCATTCTCTTTTCTTAACAGATCACTCCGACGAGCACCCTGTTGTTACGGTTTAACGCCAGAAGTTTCTTTGTCTTGCCGTTGTTAAACTGTGGCCACGTTGATCTTGTCGTCTGTAAGTAATATCTTGTGAGTCAGGATAAGTTGGCTTTCTTTTGTATTACGTCGCTTATAGTCCAGTATAATGCATTCGTCGGTGGTCGCAGTACAGGATAATATTGACTTCAGTGCAGCCTGACTGTTAACAAAGATGGTGATATCTGATGGTGTGACATCGGTTGTTTGTATGTATTTGGCTGCTTCCTCTATTGCCTCTGCTTGGAAGACACTGCATGGATCAGGGAGTTTAAAAGATTTCTGCATGTGCAGGGTGTCCGAGGGGAATCCAGCTCCAGTACCTGTGTCCATTTTTGATCCTTCGGTGAAAATAGCAATATCGTGATCGTTAATAACGCCGTTCGAAACCCACTTGTCTCTGTCGGGAAAACAGAATTAGTATTCTGAGGCGGTCAAATGGTCACAGCGATGATGCAATGGTCCTTGTGTCTTTCTCTATGAAGATTTAAAGGATTTTGTTGACTGTAAGAAGCCACAGCAGTGAGGAGAGAACTCCACCCTGTGGAGTGCCTGTAGTTGTCGCCTTTCGTATAAGACTGTGTCCAATGTCTGCGTTCATAATTCTGCTGTTTAACATATCACCGATCCAGAATTCAATGGATGCGTCTACTAACTGTCTTCTAGAGCTGTTATTATGGCGTCTGTGTTTACATTGTTGAAGACATCCTTGGTGTCGAGGATGGCGGCCAATGTAAATTCTTCAGTATTTTGCGAATACTCTGGACTCTATTTAAGAGCCATCCGGTTTAAGGCTGTATGCTTTGACACAGGGTCTTTGGATAAGATCTTTCTAAGCCTTGCAGCTGCGTTGAGATCTTTTATTGATTCACAGAAATAACGCCAGGATATAGACTTTGCTGCTCTCGTTTGACTCCTGTATTTGTTGAAACTGCACATTGCTCTATGAAATAGTGATCGGGTCATGGTCCTGGTCCTGGTCCCAAATTGCCTTAGCTTTGTAGTTGCTGAGGTTAATTTCTGTTAAAAGCCGCTTTCTTTTTCTGCAAGGTTTTTGATTGAATTCTCAATGTGAGTTAGGTCATGATTAGTAGTGGCTTGGGGCGGATCCGCCTTTGCTCGGATCATGCGGTAGTTATTTGGTGCTGATGAGTTGATAGCTGATGATGTAGGCTCCTCTCCACAGAAGCGACAGCTCGTATTCCTCCTTCCTTCCTCCTTTGAACTATGCTTTACCACACGCAGTTCCGTGGGACACTTTAGGGTTGATATGAGCAATGTTCGTCGGCTAAGACCGAATCTCTTCGCTGTGTATGTCCACCTATTTCAATATAAACCAGCTGCCTTTGCGCTGAGTGAAACACAGGTAGAGGAGAATACCGAATTATCGCGTCTTAACCTGTCTGGATATAGCTTGGTGTTGTATTTCTTTTTTCACCGTGGTCCCGCTATCTACTTGCGCAGTCATATAGCTCCCAACCTTTTAACGAATTTGATGCGCTATATGATTCCATCTCAAGAATTTTATCCCTGTACCCTTGCACTGAAATTGCCACTGCCGGCGATATCAATGTACACAATTCTTGATAAATATTATGTTGAGATACTGTCACCTCTACGCTCGTCTGACCATTGTGTCATATCAGCTATTTTGCCGTTACCACCACATACAGTTATAGAACAAATTCCTAACAGAACAATATGGCTGTACGAGAATTTTAGGGGTCTTAACAAATTCTTTAGGAATTTTAACTGGTCTCCATGCTTCCTCGATTGTGCCGTGGACGCCGCTGCTGATATGATGACAAGCATTATGTTGACGATACACGACACATCTGGGTCACAACAGAACCACCAATACATCAGCCTATACACCGCGTGTCTAAATATGCATATACTGCGTCAGTTACGCTCTCTTCCGTATTCAGCAGTTTACATCGACAGAGCAATTGCAACGTACCTTAAGTGGGCCAAATTCAGGTATTCATTTCTTTAGAATTAAGTTATTCTGTAATGTTAGAGATGTAAGCATATTTATTGTATAAAAGAAATGGAAATCAGTCAATAAAGTGTAGTATTCATTCCGATACTAACCCAGTGTTTTATTTTCCAGCGATCAGACTTCGACAAGTTCAAGTGCCCTTAGTAATAGAAAATCATAAAGTCGCTTCTAAGGTCGAGGTTTTAACAAAACTCGAATTTAACGTAATCATTGTGAAACATTGTGTTATTCGCTATTGTGAGCTAGCACAACCTGTCATATTCGCTATTGTGAGCTATCACAGCTGATTTTGACACTCATTTTGAAACATTAAACTATCACTTTTAAATTCGACTTAGATACGACTCGGCCACATCTAAATATTTGTCGATTTTAGATGTGGGTTGCTCGTTTATTACTACGGATTTCGTGTTAAACTCGAGTTTAAATTCCTTTATTACTAAGGGCCAATGACTTTTATGTTAAAAATTAAATATAGTAATTTTTTTGTGTTGTGTTGTTTGTTTTTTATTTAATTTGGAATTGTTGTATTCCAGAAAGAAAATGAAAACTAAAATTTTAAAGGCACACTGTCTAAAACACTTCTTCACTTGTTGAAATCTCAACAACTAGTTACAGCCAAAATATTCGTTCAAGAACTGTAGGTACAAGGCCTATCATGGGACGAAACATTACCAAGCAAAACACATAATTGATGGCATTTAGAAATAATCGTTGGAAGCTAAACAATTTCCAATTATATTGACACGTGACGAGTAATGAAGTGTCAGCAGTCCTACAAGTACATACATTTACAGATGCGTCGGAGAAGGCATATTTTGCAGCGCTATACCTACGCTCAATTATGAAGGCTGGAAGACTATTGTGTGTCAAATTCTGCTTTGCTTCAACGAAGAAACAAACTCTACCACGTTTAGAGCTATGTGCAGCTCTGCTAAGCGCCCAACTGACGGCCAAAGTTAAAACAGATCTATGCCTTAAGGACATACCCACATATTTATCTATAGCTTCGGAAATCATTCTGGCCTGGATCAACTCTCCCTCATCATAATTTCAAACATTTGTGGCCAATCGAGTAGCTGCCATACAAGAATCAACATTGCCTGATCAATGGAGACATGTAGCATCAAAAGATAGCCCAGCAGATTTACTGTGAAGGAAATTGCAACCAGCCAAGCTACTTTGTGGTTTTACGGTCCGCTTTATTTACATGGTCGAGAAGAAATGTGGCCTCAAAATTAATTCAAGGAACTTATGATTCCAGAAGAAAAGGAGCGGAAACGAAACGCATCAACAGTAGCAACAGCAATCCAGGATTCTACAAGCTTCAACGAGTGATCTGACATTAACATGCTACGGTTTAGTAATCATTCCAGGAAGAGAAAAGGTCAGCAGAATGACGACTTATAGTTACCTCCACACGAATTAGAAAATTCCCTAGTTGTTATAATGAGAGCTATTCAATCATTTGACTTCAAAGAAAAAATGAGCGACTTGAGGAATTTCAAGGAACTGAAACAAATCAGTCATCTCTCAAGTCTTTCTCCCTTCTAGATGATGGGTATGTGGATTAATGTGGACTATTCTGGATTCATTACAAGATTCGTGGTGAAAGACCTCGTAAGGCGTATATGGCCATATTTTGCTGCTTCGCAACCAAAGCGGTACATATGGAATTGGTAACAGACTTAACCGCTGAATCATACTTGGGCGCGTTAAGATGATTTATTGGTCGCAGGAGACACTGGCAAAATCTTTACCGCGACAACGCTACCAATTTTGTGAGGAGCCAACAACCAGCTATTGGGAACTTACTTACTTACTTATCAGGCCTGAAGGTGCTGGGCACGCTGCTTCCAGTCAAGATAAAGTTGTCTTGCATCCGCAATTACTTGGTCTTTATACCGGAGATTCGTTATTTATCTCCTTCTCGAACCAGTAGGCCCGGATTCAAAGACCCTCTGTGCTGGAGCATTTTTGTCCATGCGCTCGATGTGGCCGAGCCAGTGCAGTCGTCAGATTTTTGCCTTCCGGACTACATCCACATCCTGGTACAGCACGTAAAGCAGACGGGACCGTATATCCGACGTAGAACTTTTCTTTCGAAGGTACCAAGAATCAGCTCTGCAGTTTTGATTAGCGTCCAGCTTTCATCTCCATAGAGCAGGATTGGCAAAATAAGAATTTTGTAGAGCATGATGTTGGTCCTTAGAGTCCGGAGTTTTGAGCCTAGTTGTTTTGACAAACCGAAGTAGCACCAGTTGCCAAGGGCGTTTCTACAATTGTGATGTTGTTTGTGGAGTTCACGTCTGCCCCGAGGTATACAAACTCCTATACTTCCTCGAAATTGTAGCTATCGATAGTGAAATTTTGTCCAAGGTGGTGTGTGAGGGAAAGTTTTTTGGTCGACAGCATATATTTCGATTTGTCCTCATTGACTTTGAGACCAGTTCGTTTTGCCCGTTCTTCAATCGCCGTAAAAGCCTCCACTGCGACACGTTGAGAACGCGCGACGATGTCGATGTCATCTACGTACCCCAACAGTTGGACCGACTTGTGTAAAATGTTGCCTTCCGTTTTTACAGCTGCCCTGTGCACTATCTTCTCCATTACCAGATTGAAGAAATCAGACGACAGCGCATCTCCTTGCCGAAATCCAGTGCAAGTTTCAAGACGACGGGTCAGTTTTCCCGGGATCCCGAATTCGGCCATCGCATCGAATAGCTCCTTGCGATGAATGCTGACGTATGCGGCTTTGAAACCGATGAAAAGGTGGTGCGTATCGATTTGAAACTCACTAGTCTTCTCCAGGATCTTTCTTAGTGTGAAGATCTGGTCTATAGTCGATTTGCCGGGCCGGAAGCCGCACTGGTACGTGCCGATTAGTGCAAAACGGCTTGTATTAATGAAAAGGAAATCAATCAATAAAGATCAGACTTCGACAAGTAAACAGGTTCAAGTTCTATTATTATTGTTGAGGGTAAATTGCACCGCGACCTTTTGTGCACCCTATTCATACCTTTAATTTCTTATGAGCTCCACTCCCATGCAGCTCTTTTCAGAGTTGTATTGAGGGTTATTTGCTATCTTTGCGCAAAGGTGGAGGAGATTTATCCTAGGGTATTCTCCCCAAGCCAGTTTCCATTAGGAATCTAAGAATGAGAGCTGGTTCTATCAATTTATTTCTGATACAAGATGTTTGTCCAGATATCTTTGTCTTTTGTGGGCTAACGCCGAGTAAAATCCCAGTATATGTTCTGGAATTCCATTAGATTCTCGGCAGAATCCGCAGAGATCTTTTTCTGATACTCCTAGTTTCCTTAGGTGTTCCCTGAATTTACAGAGCCCTGTTAAGAAGCCTGTTAGGATACGGAGTTTGTCTTGCTCATTGCGTTGTTCCGTGTATTTGCCCGGTTTCTTCTTTCTATTTCCCTGAACTCTTCCCCGAGGACATTACCTCCTATAGCGCAGAATGGTTCGGGGCCTATAAAATGTTCCGATGCTCCTTTACTAGCTAGGAAGTCGGCCATTTCATTGCCTTCTATCCCCGTATGGCCAGGTATCCAACAGAGTCTAACTCTGTTACTCCTACTCAACTTCTTAAGCTTCTGTAGACTTCAATAAACGAGCAAGGTTTTGATGATATAGGAGTCAAGTGCCAGGATAGCCGCACGACTGTCCGACATTATTGCTATGTCACAGTTGGTATAGTTCCGTCAAGATTGATCTGAGCGCATCTGTCTATGGCATAGACTTCTGCTTGAAAGCTACTGGTGCATTTGCCCATGGTTTTGTAGTACTTTGTCCGGGGTCCAAATACTCCTCTCCTTGTTTCTTCATCAGTTCTTAATCCATCCGTATACCATGTTAACGTATTGCTGCTCAGTCCGTGGACTTCATTGTTCCAGTCTTTCCAGACTCCTTTTGGAAATTGAATTTCCTAATCGCGTCATCCTTCGGAATGGCTAGAAGTGGTAGTTTTTTGAGTAGCGCATCGAATTGTCTGGATGTAATGAACCTATCTTTTCTTATCCCCCTCCTTTTGCCATTCCCACGATTGTTTTATTTGCACATATTGTGAGTGAATGTTGTAGCCTGGAGAGGATCTATTTTCTCCTTTGCAGGCTCTGTGCTCTTCGAAGTTGGGGTTGATGTGGCCAGCTGACGCATCTCCTCCTCCGACTTCTTGAGTCCACACACAGTCACCTCGCTGAACCTACAGCTAAAGGAATTGGTCTGGTGAAGAAGTGTTGGTCAATTCCGAAAACGAGAACATGTCCGGTTCTCTCATCACGACCTTCCACAGTCTAGTATTTACACATTCATCATTTTGGACCTCAAGAAGAGCAAGTGTAGTCTTGTGCTCCTGTCCGGCGCTTTTTGGGAAATAAACGGTAATGGAATAGAATTGTGGCATATCCTTCCCACATTTAATGGTCAGGTCCACTCCCTTCCAGTAACCTTATTTGGGTCCTACTTGTTTTAGCCACTCTGCAGTTAGCAGGATTTCGCAGTCTACCAGTAGCACCTCATGTTTGAAATGTATGACATGGAATTTGAGCTTATGCTCCAATCCACGTGCCATTTCAATAATCAGGGCATCATCTAGGCTGCTCCGGTACTCAGCACACAGCATTTCCCTTGGATATTCACAAGGAAGAACTGCTACCCACTCGGCCACCGTCGACCCCTTCAACTTAATGCTAGCACCGCAGCTTTTGCATAGCTTCTGCCCTCCGAGGTAGCAGTTTACTTCGCGGGTTCCGCCTTCTACCTGTCCTGCTTCGGGGACACCATTCGTCTTTTATGTGCCACAGGCACAGGCGGAGAAATGAAGCTACTGCTCTTTTTTACTAGTAGAAGGTTTTCCTCCTGAGTGGCTTATCAAATCCACCCGGTTGTCCCTGAGTGGGCATTGGTGGACAATTCATCGGTGGCCTCATTCTCTTTACCTCGGCTTTAGAGGATATAGGTATAGGTCGCAGAGTTCTTAGTCTCCACTTCCCTTCTCTCCTTTGCTGCCTCGGCTAGAGGCAGGGAAGCTAGAGCTTTACTCCCGCTTGCCCCGTCGGCATGTTGCCTATCGTTTTGTCCAGGGGTCTCTCAGCTTTCGGTGTGGTGCTGGGTTGCACCATCCTTCCGGCACCCCTGCTGGCCGCTACAGGCTTAGCACTTTTTGAGTTTCTGTTGAGTCCCTGCTCAACACGACTACATCTGAGGTTACCCCCTATACCTTATTTAGCACGCCTTTAATTTTTTTGTTTTTATTTTCTGGCAGGTTCAAGTGCATGTTTCACCACTTACATAATACACCAAGCTAATGTGCTTGCTGTGGTGGCCCGTGGCGTTGTGTGTATGTGAGTCGACTCCTACGCACTTGGACCTACCTGTCTAGGTGCGATTCCTGGTACGACAAGAAATACTTTTCACGGCCCCATGTCCCCAATGAATCAATATCATCATGACAACGTTCGAATCCGTAATAGTCGAACAATTGACAACAGGCCTGGAGATTCATAGAATAATATACGATTACAAAAAGGAGTCAAGCAAAAAGACAAGGGCCTACTTTGAGCGGCTTCACCGCCTCCAAGAGGGGTGATGTGCAAAGGGTGTGCAAAGCTTGATGTAAATATAAAGAACATGCCTAACACTCCGAAGGATCATGACTATTTTGTCACAGAGGATTTCTCCGATATATCATCTGTATTCAAAAGGAACATTTTGATATTAAAAATGGAACTAATTACAAGCTATGGCAACAAGTAGAAACAGTGTAATTAAAACGTATGGGAATTAAGTAACAACAAAACAACAGCCGGATATCACGAAAGTGACTACATTGCCATTGAAACAGAAGTCCAGGAGATCCGCATTCCTTTAGCATAGTGAGCTTACTTAAGGTCACGATCACCAAATTCGATGGCGACTATTTAAAATGGAGTCAATTCTTTGACCTATTCTCACAAATGGTGAACCCAATTCTGATGTGCAGACCCACTGTAGCGAGAGGTAGAAAATCTTATTCGACATCTAGCACTGACATAAGACATTTATAACACAGCAGGGACCAAGCTCCAGGACAGATACAACAACATTAGAATGCTTTCAACTACTTCAACTCTGCTGCGACGGATAATTGGACAAGCTACACACCATCAATCAACGGCAATAGCTCTCAAGGGTCTTCACGACACATCGCAGGCGTGCTCAGTAGCACTTCGCAATATTGGTGTGGATACATCAACATGGTATCAACTTCTACTACACCTACTAGTGAGCAAACTAGATCAGTATACAAGAATATTATGCGAGCAGTCATTAAAACATTCGAAAGAGCTCCAACCATGCTCGATTTCATAAAATTTTTGGAAAACTATTTCCAATCTTTGGAATCCATTGTTCATAGGAAACG
The DNA here is from genome assembly GCA_907269125.1 of Eristalis pertinax. Lineage (NCBI taxonomy): Eukaryota > Metazoa > Arthropoda > Insecta > Diptera > Syrphidae > Eristalis > Eristalis pertinax. The sequence goes on from OU026148.1 coordinate 22,646,828, forward strand.
ACATCCAATTTGAAAGACCACTGCTTCATTGTCAATAGGTCGTAGTTTTTGTGGTAATGCAAACAATCCTTGCAACTAAAGACCTTAGAAAGTATAGCACAAACACAAACATTGCACAAATTTGCCTCAATAACGGAGATCGGACAATTACCTGCACCTCAAGAGGATGTTATCGCTAACACAATACGCGCAGGCAGCACTTGTTGTCGACACCAGTTTCACTTCCAACCATTTAGAGTAGGAATCAACACGAATGAAAAAAATCTTCCCTTGAAAAGGACCAGCAAAATCTACATGTAACCGATAAAATGGTTTCGACGTTTCTTCCCTGGGATGGACTATATCTTGTGCCTTTTCCGAACGAGTCTGTTGACACACGATACACATTTTAACCGTCATTTCTATGTCAGCATCCACGTTCGGCCACCAGATGCAGCTTCGGGCTAGGCTCTTCATTCGGACAATGCCTGTATGATTAGCATGGAGAATTTTCAGCGGTCTCTTATTGCAGACATCTTGAAGGCAGTGGAACAAAAGCAGTAAATACAAGCAAACAACCCCATTTATGAAGCCCTTCTGGCTTTTGCAGTAAATTTTGCTCAGCACTGCCGTCGAAATTATTACGCAAGAACTAGACAAATGGTAGAATCCCGAGCCATTGGGACTCAGGTTACAATACAGAAAAAAATACAATTTTAAATATTAGAAATGGCAAAAGGGGGTCACATAAACGCGGAAGTGTTATACTACAATCAAGCGTAAGTGACTTCACCTCTCAACTAGAAGCATATGTGCTGCCGTAAAATGTTTCACCTAAACCCTGGCAATACCTCAACGTGGTATCATGGCATATGCCAAGTAATATACCACTAGCTGCTCCCCACCTCAATCAAACACTAAGGATAGACGTCTTGCTTGGAACTGAGTTTTATCACTAATTTCCCTCGATCGGGAAAATACATCTGGGAGATCACTTACCCACTATGCAAAATACAGTTTTTGGGTAGTTCCTGGACGGTTATTGCTAAACATGTGTCAGCAAACGCAACATTTGGAATCTCTACCTACGATGTTAAATATCGTAACCAAATAGTGGAACGTTTTTGGAAGCACGAAGAAGTCAGCCCCACTCAAGAAAAACTATCAAAGAACGGAGAATTCGGAAATTTGTTCGCACAAAATACACGGCAATACAAGGAAGGGCAGTTTCATCTGAAATTACCATTACGAGAAAGAGCAACGAATCTAGGCAATTCTAAGGAAACAACTGTCACCCGGTTTCTAGCTCTTGAGCCAAGGTTGTCCCGGAACAACGATGTGACGAGGCACACTTCATGGATTAATACGAAAAATTAGGATACATGGATCGAATCGATATCAACAACTTACACTAACTTCACTAAAACATTACCAAACTACTTCGTCCCCCATCACTGTATTTAAAGCTGAAAGTAGTACTACCAAACTTAGAGTCGTGTTTGATGTTTCTTCAAAAACATCATCAGGAGTATCACTCAACGATATCATGTACACAGGACCTACGGTTCAGAGTTAATTGTTTGCTTTACTGCTCCATTTTGGACTTCCGAAATTTGTCTTCTGCACAGATATACAGAAAATGTACCGGCAGATAATTATGCATCCAGAAGACAAGACAGTACCAAATAATTGTCCGGAAAAGAATTGATTCCGAACCATTAAGATTTTATCAATTAAACACACAACACACATATGGAACGAGAGCGGCACCATATCCAGAAATGAAGCGTTTGGATAGGAAACGAAGTGTTTACAAAAGAAGCCAATGAGAAATTCCCATTAGACGCCCAAGCCCTACCAGACTTTTACAAGACAAGACTTCTATGCCTGACGGGAAGTAACAAGCTGTCAACTGCAATCGAGATACAGGGTCAACTAACATCAATATTAGAAGAGGCTGGATTCAAATTTCGGAAGTGGTGCGCGAATCATCTCCGGCTACTACAAGGCATCGCAAAGAAGTTGATCCAGATTTCTCCAACGAAATTAATGCAGCCATGAAGGAGCTAGGGTTGACTTGGAAGCCAAAAACCGACAGATTTTGTATAAAAACCAAACTAATACCTTCAAGTCAATTTACCATGCGTACTGTGACTTCAGATCTAGCCAAACTATCCATTAGGAATAATGGGTCTAGTAATAGTTACAGCCAAAATATTCGTTCAGGAACTATAGGTACAAAGCCTATCATGGGACGAAACATTACCAAGCAATACACATAATGGATGGCACTTAGAACTAATCGTTGGAAGCAATTATATTGACACGTGACGCTGGCACTTTATTGCCAGCAGTCCTGCAAGTACATACATTTACAGATGCATCGGAGAAGGAATATTTTGCAGCGCTATACCTACGCTCAATTATGAAGGATGGAGGACTATTGTGTGCCAAATTCTGTTTTGCTTCAATGAAGAAACAAACTCTACCACGTTTAGAGCTATGTGCAGCTCTGCTAGGCGCCAACTGACGGCCAAAGTTAAAACAGATCTATGCCTTAAGGACACACCCACATAGTTATCTACGGATTCAGAAATCGTTCTGGCCTGGATCAGCTCTCCCTCAACATAATTTCAAACATTTGTGGTCAATCGAGTAGCTGCCATACAAGAATCAATATTGCCTTATCAATGGAGACATGAAGCATCAAAAGATAACCCAGCAGATTTACTGTGAAGGAAGTTGCAACCAGCCAAGCTACTTTGTGGTCTTACGGTCAGCTTTATTTACATGGTCAAGAAGAAATGTGGCCTCAAAATTATTCCAAGGAACTTATCATTACAGAAGATACGGAGCTGAAACGAAACGCATCAACAGTAGCAATAGCAATCCAGATTTCTAATGAAGACCTCATCTACAGAATTAAACACGGCAATTTGTTCAACAAGCTTCAGCGGGTGATTTGACATTAACATGCTACGGTTTAGTAACCATTCCTGGAAGAGAAAAAGTCAGCAGAATGACGACTTATAGTTACCTCCACACGAATTAGAAAATTCCCTAGTTGTTATAATTCTAGCTATTCAATCATTCGACTTCAAAGAAAAGAATTAGCGATTTGAGTAATTTCAAGGAACTGAGACAAAGCAGTCATCTCTCAAGTCTTTCTCCCTTCTTAGATGACAAGGGAATCATTCGACAAAATATGCATTGCTAGCTGCCAGCCCATATGTGACAACAATTCTGTCCATTTAAGGGAAAGATAATAGAAATGTCAACTGTGCAAAATTGTCTAAGACGCACCAGGGCGAAGCCTGAATTACTAAAACAAATAATGGGGAACCTACCTGCAACAAGCATTGCAACATCAAATCCGTTCATTAACGTAGGAGCGGATTAATGTGAACTATTCTTGATTCAGGGGGTAGAGTCAGTGCACACAAGGCCAAGTTGCTGATCGCTTCCAACTTGACAGGATGCCAGCAACGATCCTTGTCGATGCACAGATTAAGTTGACATACGGCCTGCCAGCGTCGCACTAACGCGCTAATACCCGTTGTGAGGTGAACTAATGTATGCAACGACTCCCTTGAAGGAGAAAGAGTGCGAAATATATTACAGCTGTTACAAAAGGTTGCACATATTTGGATTCGGATTCATTGTGGGAAAACGGTTAAGGTCGATAAGCGCTCGCCTGACTGTGATCTGTACTCAAGGCAGATTCTACAACATCAGCCTTATATGTGATACCGATGAGGTTGAAGACTCCGTCAAGGATGACTATTACGACCTCTGACATTGGACAGTCGGCGCTTCAACTGAAAATTACAGGAGTACCGGGCTAGAAAACGGGAAGAGAAGAAGCTTCCACGCCTGAAGAAAAGGTCTCTCGCAAACTCCCAGCTCAAGGACATCGAAGAGTCTAGGGATAGACAAAAAATACGGTCCTTTTATAAAAAAGCCAAAAGCCTGGCTTCAGGCTTTAGGGAAGGCACACAGGCTCTTCGAAATCGTTATGGTAGCCTTGTTACTTCTACAACTGCTTAGTGGGCCTGACCATTAGAGATTGATAGAGAATCAAGAAATTCCAACTCCAGTCGATGCAGTAGACCTCCCGCCTAGCTTTGAAGATGTCGGAACAGCCATTAAAAGGGTGAAGAACAACAAGGCTGCAGGCTCCGATGGCCTACCGTCAGAGCTCTTCAAGGCCAGTAGCGATGTTCTGGTTCAAATGTGATGTTCAAATCTTCACACAAATACTGGAGAAGATCAGTGAGTTTCAAATCGATTCCAAAGCCGCTCACGACAGCATTCATCGCAAGGAGCTATTCGATGCGATGGCCGAATTCGGGATCCCGGGAAAACTGATCCGGTTGCGTCGCACCATGCAGTTTGCAGTTCGACTCAAGGACTTACGAGCCGTTTGAAACTTGCACTGGTGTGTGTGTGGCTTCTTCAATCTGGTACTGAGAAGGTAGTGCGGAGGGTAACTGTAAACACGGAAGACACTATCTTCTACAAGTCGGTCATCGAACATGACATCGACATCGGAGGTCTCAAGGTCAATGAGGACAAAACAAAATATATGCTGTCGACCAAAAAACTTTTCGTCACACACCACCTTGGACAAAATTTCACGGTCGACAGCTACAATTTCGAGGTAGTGAAGGAGTTTGTCTACCTCGGGGCAAACATGAACTCCAAAAACGACATCACAGTGGAGATCCGTCGTAGAATCGGCCTTGGCAACCGATGCTACTTCGGTTTGTCAAAAAAACTGGGCTCAAATCTCCTGACTCTAAGCACCAAAACCATGCACTCCAAAACTCTTATTTTGACAGTCCTGCTCTATAGAGCCGAAAGCTGGACACTCAGCAAAACTGCAAAATGAGATGATTTATTTGTCGCAGGGGTCACTGGCCTTACTGCAACAACGCTTTCAATTTTGTTTGAGCCAACAACTAGCTGTTGATCAATAATAATGAAGGAATGTTGTAATAAGTCCATACAATTAAATTTGATTCCCCCTCGAGCACCACACTTTGCAGGCATAGGGGAAGCAGCAATAATAATCATCTACTGCTAAGAAGCATATCAACATCTTCACTGCCATACGAAGAAGTGGAGATAGTGGGAATTGAAGCAAGTTCAAAGCCGTTAACACCAATGTCAACCGAGCCTAACGACCTGACAGAGCTAGCTCCATGTCACTTCCTAATCGGTGAACAACTAACCATACAATAGATACTTTTGACACCATGGAATTAAGTGGACCATCTTAAGCACGAATCTTGGAGAAGGTGGTCGCTTGAATACCTAAACGAGCTCCAATATCGAGACAAATGGAAGGATTCTCCCGGGAACATCCATGTGGGGATATGGTTATCATAGGAGAGGACAATATGCCAGCACTTCATAATGAACTACAATCCCAGTTCATTGAGAAGGGAATATAATACAATATTAAACGGCACAACTGCGCTACAACATCAATGCACAAATGCACCAAAAAAGCACATGTGAAGAAGCTGATACAACAACCATAAGTGAATTACACTCGGAAGTGTATACCGTCCCAAGCAAACGACTTAAAATAGGAGCGGTTAATATAATTGGAAAACTTGCAATTCCACAAGGTATTAACATGAGGAAGTGTTTACGAAATCAATTAAAAGCCCTTCAAATTATGTCAAGTTTATATGCTGTGTTAAAAAAGATATGTAGATATTGTCAGTTAAATAGATAAAGTAAACAAGGAACTTAGGGTCTGCTAAAATTCAAATGTGGCTTTCTATGATGATTTAAATGTTTTACAGTGACGACATATGCCCTAAGTGGAGCTCCCTCTTTTATATACGTAAAATATTATCTCTGCTGAACCGATTTATTATTCGGCAAGACAGTGCATTTCTGAGAAAACATAGATCACACGGGTCCAACATTCTTTTGGTAAGCCAAATAATATTTTTGAATGTAAGCAAAACATAATTTTGTATTTACTTTAAAAAAAATTAAATTTATAATATAATGAAAAAAATCGTTAAATCTATTTTATTTCATTTTATTGCTGTTGGTTGGAGTAGCTCCAGCGTTGTTAGCGAATTCCAGAGTAACTCGTAAGCTAAGAAACACGAATGTGGTCAAGACCACCAAAAAACCTGGCATCGTGCCCGGCGCTTCGAGCACTAACTGCCAGAGGACATAAAGCCCGAAGGAAAAAGTCTGTTGGGAACAGATCAGTGGATCAATTCAAAAGGTCAACTTATGCTACAAGCTCGACCTACTCCGGAGGGCAAATGAGCACCATCAAGGTGCTCCAAGCGAGCCTACATTACACTAAGGTCGCGTCCGCCACCCTAAATAATAAGTTCGCCCATTAAAATATAAATCTATGCCTTACACAAGACCTAGAAGCGGACACATAAAATGTCGCCGGAATGGGACAAGTAAATTAATTTACGAGTGTGGAGAACCTAGAGTGGCCAGTTTCATTAAGAGTAATATTAACTTTCTTCCCAACCCATAATTCATAACAAGAGACCTGGTCGCACTATTCCTGGACGTCCCTGCATAAAGGGAAAACAAACCATCGCGTGTGTCTCGGCGTATTTCCCCGACGACAACAACAACGACATTCTATCGAAGTTCGTCGAGGACCTCATTACCCTCATTGTCCCAGCACAAGACCATAGAAGTTTGGTATAGTACACAGACGGATCAGACGGTCCTTGGACCTAACTGTAAAGCACCACTAAAGGCACTATTGTCTAACTTTTTGGATTCCAAAATAGTCAAATGTTGCTGTGACGCTTTGCAATCCCTTGCCAGACACAACAAAGTGAAACTTGGCTAGGTCAATATACGCAGGTTGATTGCTGGCAATGAATCCGCTGATGAGTTCGCGATGACTGGCTCGGAGTCTGCGTTCATCGGTCCTGAACTATGTAATGTCAATTGGACAACAGCCACGCCTAGACCAGTGGAAACACGGTCATGGTCTAAGGCAACAAAACGTTTAATCGCGCCTTATTCATATAAGGAAATACTCAATCCTAATAAAGAAAACATAAGATTGCTAACAAGCTTTCCGACAGACAATTTTGGCTTGAACTACTGTGTCAAGACAAGGTCTGTTGGCTCTGACTCGAAGAGCATGATATTGTGCGAATGTCCGGCACTAATGTGTTTAAGGAAACGTATCGTCCATAGGGAGATACTCACTTCAGTGCTTTTAAAAAACACAACTACTAAAGACTTACTAGCGATCTACCTGTATATCTATCCCGGGCGCAGCGTCGCTGTCTTCACGGCATGTGTTGCACATGACGAAAAAACAGCTCGTCTGCTATCTTCGTCGTTAAGACCCTCCTCTTCTCTCCTTATCGGTTGAATCAGTATGGTTTGCTAGTAGCTCACATCACAGCTAAACTTAGAGTGCCTCTTAGCTCGGGTGCCTTATTTGGCGGCGCTAATCTTGATACACATATATTAACTAAGTGAGTAGAACTTAACAAATGAAAAAACAACAAATAATGCTTTAGAGTGCGTTATGTTTTTTTTGGCACGTCCGTACACAGAAACTGAAAGGAGTTCCCTAAACATACTGAAAAATAGAGAGCAATCGTTGCATCATGTAGTCAATTATTTTCTCACTATTCCCTTATTCCTTTAATAAAGTTACCGCGGTATGATAATTAACCTCTTGGGGAGTGAGACCAGCATGTTTCGGCAGCTTTGAATTTAATTAAAATTAAAATGCTCAGTGATAATTTCTCATGAATGAGAACGCGATATTGTTCCCAGAAGTGAATGAACTCTTTTTAGAATCACCAGAGAATCGTTTTGGTTGCAGTTTGTCCAACAATACAGCAATTTCAAGTAGCGGAGGAGGGGGTGGCACCATAAATGCAGAAGTGGACTCGAGTGTATTTTCGGCGTTAGTCGGCAATCCTTGGCAAAGACGAAGCTTTTTTTTTTTTGATATCGCTCTCATGAGCGCCTGTGAGCCGATCCAGCATGACAATTAACTCCTACTCTATATCGTCCAGACTACTAACGTTTTCCGTTAACTTGGAGCCGTCCGATTTCAAATAATCGGTTGCGTTTTACACAAGTTTAGTTACCTGACCACTGACACAAGAATCCAGGGTTTCGACATCAGAGTCTAATAATGATCGCCCGAATCCAAATTAATATAAAAGAAAATAATCGGTTATATTATAATTATTATTTATTATAATTGAAATGGCTTTAAATTTGAAAACTTTCAGACTGCACATATATCTGTAATGTAAGCTTCTTAAATACGGTAGAGAAATACAGGGAGAGAAATAGAACTATCTGTGCTATTCAAAACTATATAAATTTACAGATACAAAGAGATTTTTATAGAGCATATACAAATTTAAGTAATATGTATTTAGACTAAAAAGGGATAGTTCTGCTATGCATTTTATTGAATATATATGAAAATCAGTGTTAATAGATGAATACGCAGGAATTTCGATGCTCCCTTTCGTACACTCTCCTTGTTCCAGTTTGTTTAATTTCGTCTCGAGTTTCGATTTAGTTGTCAGCATAGTCCGATATACTTGATCGAAGTAATTCGTGCCCGCATACAATTGACTTTCGATATAGGATTTGTGCACATTTTATTACACTGTCTCGTTGTTAGAATTCATTCCAAAGAAATACAAGGTTTTTTTTTTAGATGAATGCGCCTTTCTTTTTTGTGAATTTTTCAGATAGTTCCTTTAACCGTCTCTACAAAATGGTCAAGGTTTTCCATTTTGTTAATGTAAGAACTGTCAGTAGACATTGGGATAAATGTGAAACTCCTTTTTTTATACTTTATTTCTCTTCAAATTTGATGCACTTTCATTTGGTACAATTATAAAACACACCATGGTTATGGTCTATGCTGTAACTGAATGAGCGGAACACTTCAATAAAGCACTCAAAATAATGTAATTGTAATGTATATTATGTTATTTTTTTAGCTGGGCCGTGTTAAGCAACAAATGAAATCAAACTGAAATGAGGCCCATATACATACAGGAAAATGTATTAAAGAACTCGTTGCAATATGTTCAGTCGATGGATCCGAAGTTCATGACCTTCCGCTACTACCTTCCTACCCCTCTATTTGTGACACTTTTTCGAAGCCAACAAAAGACAAACAAACACCGTACGTAAAGGTGGCAATTGGGGACCTATAAAAGTGCTGCTATCTCCTCCTTGCGACTCCGAATTGGGAAAGATGGCAATGCTGACAGCATGACCGACGTAGAGTGTAAACACTGCGAAGATCAACTGTAAGAGCCAGCAAATGTAAAAAATGATTACCAATGTGCACCAAAATCAACGCGCTCCGTCTGCTGTAACCTGGGTCAACTTAGGAAAACGGCAGATGTGCTTTCATATCCAGAACTCTGGGCTCGAAACAAAGCCTACGATTCTGTTCTCCGGCCACCCCTAAAGGCAAAAAGAGCTCATAGAGTACTGCTACACCAGAAAGATGGGCCAAGTCATCTGCTGCAACGCTAATGCTAAGAGTTCATTCTGGGGCAGCAGCAAATGCAACATAAGAGGGACTTATCACCTTGACTTCATACTATATTAGACTTCAAAAATATTCGTTCCTATCCAACTTTTGTTACGACAAGGAGAAAGGAAGTAATCAACCAAAAACCAAAACGATACCTTAAGGAGATTAGAGACTGAATGGTGCTGCCGGAAGTCTCCATGTCAGACCATAGATACATTTTATCGAATGCAAAGCCATAAGGCCGAAGAGGAGGAATACTAAGAACAAACTGGATAGGTTTTAATGATGAGATAGCAAACCGCACAGGCCTCTCCCTAGGCTGAGAAACAGGCGGAAGGTTGATAAGGCAGTAAAGATCTGGATAATGCCATCACAAAATGTTTCAACCTTGCATGTCCAGCCATAATTAACTGTCTCTAAAAACCAATTCAGAGGAGAACTGGAAGCTGTACCGATCAAAACAAAAAGGATATACGAGCATAATTCGGATATCGAAAAGTGCCTTATAGATATTTCTGTGGAAAGATAGGAAATCTATAGTCAAACATCAGCTTGAGGTTCACAACAAGCTCATATTCTAGGAACTGGAGCTTAGCTGATAAATATCACACGCCGAGGCCTTGTGGCATCACAAATATCCAGCTTAGCTGCAAATTGGTATTGAACCGTTGCTAACCATTCTGAAAAGAATATTCACTGTCAGTGCTTAGCTCTGGCTTAAATGCCGACCCACTAGCGCACAGTTAGGGTAGCATTCATGTAAGATTAATTCAAGATCATCATCATCATATATCCAGCTTAGCTGCAAAAGGGTATTGAACCGTTGCTACCCGTTCTGAACAGAATATTCACTGCCAGTGCCTAGGTTTGGCTTAAATGCCGACTCACTAGCGCACAGTTAAGGTATCATTCATGTAAGATTAATTCAAGATCGTCATCATCATATATCCAGCTTAGCTGCAAAAGAGTATTGAACCGTTGCTACCCGTTCGGAAAAGAATATTCACTGTCAGTGCCTAGCTCTGCCTTAAATGCGGACCCACTAGCGCACAGTTAGGGTAGCATTCATGTAAGATTAATTCAAGATCATCGTCATCATCATCATCTTCTGACCCGCATGATCCGCTAAGGGGGTCGCGGGGGTAAACCGCTCAAGAGAGATCTCCAGGCAACTCGATTCTCCGCCATCGACTCTAACTCATCAGGAGCAGTGCCCAAGTACTTACTTACTTTACTTACTTATCAGGCCGGCGACCCATGAAGTGTCCGAGCCTGAGCAATTGCTGCCTTCCATCGTTGACGGTCCTGGGCACGCTGGGCAGTCATCAAGTCCAAGCTGTCTTGCATCCGCGATTACTTGGTCTTTATACCGGAGATTCGGTCTTCCTCTCCTTCTCGAACCAGTCGGCTCGGATTCAAAGACCCTCTTTGCTGGAGTATTGTTGTCCATGCGCTCGATGTGGCCGAGCCAGTTGCAGTCGACAGATTTTTGCCTTCCGGGCTACATCCACATCCTGGTTCAGCTCGTAGAGTTCGCGCTTATGTCTTCTCCTCCAATCGCCTTCCTCGCAGACGGGACCATATATCCGTCGTAGAACTTTTCCTTCGAAGGTACCCAGAATCAACTCTGCAGTTTTGCAGCGTCCAGCTTTCGGCTCCATAGAGCAGGACTGGCAAAATAAGAGTTTTGTAGAGCATGATTTTGGTCCTTCGAGTCAGGAGTTTTGAGCCCAGTTGTTTTGACAAACTGAAGTAGCACCGGTTGCAAAGGGCGATTCTACGACGGATCTGACAATTTGACAATTTAATTCATTTTATTTTCAAAAAACGTTTTACAATGATTAAATGTTTCTGCGAAGCCCTATAATGGCTTTTCGGCAGAAGATTGTGTTTCAGAGTTCGTTACAGTTAATTTTAGATGAAGTAAGCTTTGTTACATTTTTTTCTATTCATTAGTTTAACACTAAATAGAAGAGAAAACAAAAATAAAAGTTTTAAAAATTTAGTTGTTTTAATTATTGTTTAAAAAAAATGTTTTATATGTTTTTTCTAGTTTTGAAGATTTCTATGTGTCTTAATTCCTGCGGAAGTGTGTTTAGAACTGCAGGTACACTGCATTTCAACTGTTTTCTCCGGTAGTTGTTGTAGAATCTGGGTTCTTCAAGCATGCCTTGCGCCCGCCTTCTGGGTCATCTTAAAGATGTCTTCCACTCGAAGAACATTAAATCGTTGTAGTTCCGGAACATTACGCTGGTTGAGTAATATTTTCTTCAAAACTGTGTTTTGAAGTTTCTGAAGCTTCTGGATGTGTGTTGCAGATGCATTGCCCCAAGAAAGTATTCCGTACCTTAATTTGGATTCTACTAAGGCGAAATAGACCTGCTTAAGTACGGACGTTGTAGTGTGGTATTGCAGATGGGTTAATGCGTATAATGCTTTTCATAGGATCTCACGCAATCCATTTATGTGCACATCCCAAAGAAAATTGCAATCGATGGTGACCCCGAGATATTTGTAGGTCTCTACTATATCGATAGTAGTCCATTGAGGACATCGTATGTGCATCATCTTGGTTTTAGATGCATTGATCATTAGGCCATGATCATGGCACCATTTCACAAGCGTTGCCGAACTCTTCTTGCATAATTTCTGTTGCCGTATGCAAGGACCTATGGCGCATCACTATCGCCGTATCATCTGCATATGCAAATGGTATTGCATTTTTTAATACTCTGAGCAGCTCATTGGTATACAAAATAAATAGGATTGGTCCAAGCTTTGATCCTAGAGGGACTCCATACTTAATGTTCTCCTTTTGACTATATATATTGCTGATTTTGACGCTAAAAAGTCTGTTCCTTAAATATTCTCTTAGCCAATCTGCCATTAGTCCTCTTATTCCAATATGTTCTCGTGCTTCGATTAGCTTATCGTGGTTCAGTGTATCAAAAGCCTTACTGAAGTCAACGAATATCACTAAGACATGGTGGCTTTTATTTAGGCCCTCATTGATACAATTAGCGAATTCCCCTATCAACTAACCAGTACTCTTATTTTTCTGGAACCCGTACTGGCTTGTCTTAATCAGGGAACTATTGCCGATGAAATCATGTAGCCTGTTTGCCATGACTTCTTCGAGACACTTTTCTACTACAGGTAATATTGATATTGGCCTGTAATTGTTGAGTTCCATTTTGGTACCTCCTTTATAAATCGGCCTGACTACGGTAGTTTTCAAGGTTTCAGGGATCTTTGCTTGATTAATGCTCAAGTCCACGAATTTGCACAGAATTGGGACAAATATATTGACGTGTCTTTTAATATCTCCGGCTCTTATACCGTCAAAACCTGGCGACTTGCTATCGCTTAGCGAGTTTATTATTTTTCGCATTTCTAGGAAACTTGTTTCTCTTACGAACATTGATCTAGCTAATGTTGAGCTTACGTGTGTCGAAGTAACAGCGTCACATTGATGAATAATGTTTTTTATATGAGTGCTAAAACTGTTTGCAAATGTACTAGCTACATTACTCAGACACATTTTTCCAGAGAAGTTATTTGTTATAGTTTCATCAACTCCAAGTTTTTTCCTTTCCAGTATCTCATTTATTAAGCTCCAGGTTTTGCGGGGATTAGATCTGATTTGGTTAAACTTGGTTTTATAAAAAAAGGATTTTTTTTGCCGTTATTTCCTTGTTCAGTTTGTTTCTGAATGCTTTATATTACAGTTCATAGCTTTTATTTAGTCTGTTGTTCTTCCACCTCCTGTAAAGATCGTCCCTTTTTTTACATTTGGCGATCAACTCAGGTGACATCCAAGGATTATGCTTTCTTTTGTTTTTAAATGCTTGATAGAAATCGCATTATCATAAATACAATTCATTTTTTCAAGAAATTTTGAAAGTGAAACAGCATCACTTTCATTAATGACTTCATCCCAATTCATTTCTATTATCAATTCGTTAACCTTTACGTTAACCTTGCATGTCCAGCCATAATTAACTGTCTCTAAAAACCAATTCAGAGGAGAACTGGAAGCTGTACCGATCAAAACAAAAAGGATATACGAGCATAATTCGGATATCGAAAAGTGCCTTATAGATATTTCTGTGGAAAGATAGGAAATCTATAGTCAAACATCAGCTTGAGGTTCACAACAAGCTCATATTCTAGGAACTGGAGCTTAGCTGATAAATATCACACGCCGAGGCCTTGTGGCATCACAAATATCCAGCTTAGCTGCAAATTGGTATTGAACCGTTGCTACCCATTCTGAAAAGAATATTCACTGTCAGTGCTTAGCTCTGGCTTAAATGCCGACCCACTAGCGCACAGTTAGGGTAGCATTCATGTAAGATTAATTCAAGATCATCATCATCATATATCCAGCTTAGCTGCAAAAGGGTATTGAACCGTTGCTACCCGTTCTGAACAGAATATTCACTGCCAGTGCCTAGGTTTGGCTTAAATGCCGACTCACTAGCGCACAGTTAAGGTATCATTCATGTAAGATTAATTCAAGATCGTCATCATCATATATCCAGCTTAGCTGCAAAAGAGTATTGAACCGTTGCTACCCGTTCGGAAAAGAATATTCACTGTCAGTGCCTAGCTCTGCCTTAAATGCGGACCCACTAGCGCACAGTTAGGGTAGCATTCATGTAAGATTAATTCAAGATCATCGTCATCATCATCATCTTCTGACCCGCATGATCCGCTAAGGGGGTCGCGGGGGTAAACCGCTCAAGAGAGATCTCCAGGCAACTCGATTCTCCGCCATCGACTCTAACTCATCAGGAGCAGTGCCCAAGTACTTACTTACTTTACTTACTTATCAGGCCGGCGACCCATGAAGTGTCCGAGCCTGAGCAATTGCTGCCTTCCATCGTTGACGGTCCTGGGCACGCTGGGCAGTCATCAAGTCCAAGCTGTCTTGCATCCGCGATTACTTGGTCTTTATACCGGAGATTCGGTCTTCCTCTCCTTCTCGAACCAGTCGGCTCGGATTCAAAGACCCTCTTTGCTGGAGTATTGTTGTCCATGCGCTCGATGTGGCCGAGCCAGTTGCAGTCGACAGATTTTTGCCTTCCGGGCTACATCCACATCCTGGTTCAGCTCGTAGAGTTCGCGCTTATGTCTTCTCCTCCAATCGCCTTCCTCGCAGACGGGACCATATATCCGTCGTAGAACTTTTCCTTCGAAGGTACCCAGAATCAACTCTGCAGTTTTGCAGCGTCCAGCTTTCGGCTCCATAGAGCAGGACTGGCAAAATAAGAGTTTTGTAGAGCATGATTTTGGTCCTTCGAGTCAGGAGTTTTGAGCCCAGTTGTTTTGACAAACTGAAGTAGCACCGGTTGCAAAGGGCGATTCTACGACGGATCTGACAATTTGACAATTTAATTCATTTTATTTTCAAAAAACGTTTTACAATGATTAAATGTTTCTGCGAAGCCCTATAATGGCTTTTCGGCAGAAGATTGTGTTTCAGAGTTCGTTACAGTTAATTTTAGATGAAGTAAGCTTTGTTACATTTTTTTCTATTCATTAGTTTAACACTAAATAGAAGAGAAAACAAAAATAAAAGTTTTAAAAATTTAGTTGTTTTAATTATTGTTTAAAAAAAATGTTTTATATGTTTTTTCTAGTTTTGAAGATTTCTATGTGTCTTAATTCCTGCGGAAGTGTGTTTAGAACTGCAGGTACACTGCATTTCAACTGTTTTCTCCCGTAGTTGTTGTAGAATCTGGGTTCTTCAAGCATGCCTTGCGCCCGCCTTCTGGGTCATCTTAAAGATGTCTTCCACTCGAAGAACATTAAATCGTTGTAGTTCCGGAACATTACGCTGGTTGAGTAATATTTTCTTCAAAACTGTGTCTTGAAGTTTCTGAAGCTTCTGGATGTGTGTTGCAGATGCATTGCCCCAAGAAAGTATTCCGTACCTTAATTTGGATTCTACTAAGGCGAAATAGACCTGCTTAAGTACGGACGTTGTAGTGTGGTATTGCAGATGGGTTAATGCGTATAATGCTTTTCATAGGATCTCACGCAATCCATTTATGTGCACATCCCAAAGAAAATTGCAATCGATGGTGACCCCGAGATATTTGTAGGTCTCTACTATATCGATAGTAGTCCATTGAGGACATCGTATGTGCATCATCTTGGTTTTAGATGCATTGATCATTAGGCCATGATCATGGCACCATTTCACAAGCGTTGCCGAACTCTTCTTGCATAATTTCTGTTGCCGTATGCAAGGACCTATGGCGCATCACTATCGCCGTATCATCTGCATATGCAAATGGTATTGCATTTTTTAATACTCTGAGCAGCTCATTGGTATACAAAATAAATAGGATTGGTCCAAGCTTTGATCCTAGAGGGACTCCATACTTAATGTTCTCCTTTTGACTATATATATTGCTGATTTGCTGATCATAAATACAATTCATTTTTTCAAGAAATTTTGAAAGTGAAACAGCATCACTTTCATTAATGACTTCATCCCAATTCATTTCTATTATCAATTCGTTAACCTTTACGTTAGATATATAGGACAAGCTGACTGCGTTTTCATTAACGGAAGATTTTTGCATTGGTGGGAAGTATATGATTGGATAATGGTCGGTGATACAATTTTCAATTACTGCAGAATTGATTTGGTTATGAATATCGTTAGTCAAGATGTGGTCAATCGTTGATTTCGATCCTGTGTTCGAGTCCACCCTGGTAAGCTCCGTGATTACATTTCTCAATCCCAATGACGCCAACATCTCAAGATATTCTTTTACACCATACAAATCCACATCATTCACATTGATGTTCATGTCACCCATAATCACAATCTCGTCCTTTTTTCCCAGTTGTCCAACGTTGTTTCCGAATTCTTCAATAAACGCTTTTTTGCTGTAACCTGGTGGTCGATATATCCCAATAATAAAAATATTCTTATTCTCTCCTTTAATTTTAATTTGGATATTTTCATATGATACACTTTCAGATGTTAAGCGTTCATATTGCAGTTTATTACGTATTAACATCAGTATTCCACCTCCTCTACGTTTATTTCGTTTCAGAAACTCCGTTTGGAAACCGTCTATACTGTAGTGTCCTATTTTCTTCTTCAATATTAGTTTCAACCAATACTATTATATTCACCATATTGATGAGGTGACTAACGTTTAGGCAGAAATCATTCCACTTCTTACGCAAAGATCTTATGTTGAAACATAGATAGCAACATTTGTTATCATTCAATTCATCTATGTTGATGTCACTAAAACCATTCATTACCCTACAATTCAATTCGACAATTACATCATTTGTGTTATTCATTTTGGTGTTATATTTTTGTATTTCGTTTTGCTTACACACAATACAGTTATTGAGTGCGATTGATTTTGCTAACATCGTCAGCGGTACTTATCAACATCGGTTGCGTACCTTCATTCTAGCCAGTATTCTTCCCGCACTCTCCCACACAAATTTCCACTTCTCCTGTCTCGCTCTCTTCTTTGCCATCCACATCAAGTGCTTGTTATGCTTTGTCAGCTGATTGTTCACATAAACTGTAGCATCAGGCAAAGTGGCGCTCGCGCTTGCAGTGTTGTTGGTTTTTTGCAGTACTGCTTTCAGTTGGATCGCGCGAGAGGAGCGCGTTTGCTTCATAAACTGCATTTTTTTTAATGTTCGATGCAAATGTTGCCGCTATTGTCGACCGTTCGGGGTATTCTGTTTTTGTTCTGTAAATGTCAGTGACATGAGTGTCGTTGCTCTCGAGTTTTATTGTATTTCCTATTCCCTTTACTAACTCAATTAAATTTTCTTGTGGAGTAGGGGGAATGTTTTTAATTTCAATATTGTTTTTGATAATTTGTTGCTCCAATGTGTTGATTTGTGTTTGCATATTTTGCATTAACACGTCTTTTTTTTGTTATCTTCTTTCTTTTCATTTATTTCTTTTTTTATGTTGTCCAAAAGGTCGTTGTTTTGTCTCATGTGTGCGTTTAGGTCATCGTATTTTGCAGCTTGCAGCAATTTCCTTAATTTCACCCCTCAATAGACGGATTTCTGCAATAACAGCTGAGTTGTCAGTTGAGATGGAGTTGATTGAGGAACCGGGGCTGCTGAGTTCTCGCATTCTCTTGGAAGGTTGTTCCCGAAAAGTTAGTGGAGCAGGTACCACCGCACTGTTGGCTGCAGCAGTATTCATTTACATCTGCACCGTTCCTACAAGATTGGCAGTTCCAACCATCTCTCCTTGTGCCCATAGTTCTGGTGTGTGACGGAACGTTTTTGTTGGTCGACAGCATATATTTTGTTTTGTCCTTATTGACCTTGAGACCAGTTCGTTTCGCCTGTTCTTCAATCGCCGTAAAAGCCTCCACTACGGCTCGTTGAGAACGCGCGACGATGTCGATGTCATCTGCGTACCCCAACAGTTGGACCGACTTGTGGAAGATAGTGTCTTCCTTGCCGAAATCCAGTGCAAGTTTCAAACGGCTAAGAAATCCTTGAGCCGAACTGCACGGTACATCGCGTATGTGTTAGCGTGGTGCGATACAACCGGATCAGTTTTCCCGGGATCCCGAATTCGGTCTTCGCATCGAATAGCTCATTGCGATGAATGCTGTCGTATACGGCTTTTAAATTGATGAACAGGTGGTGCGTATCGATTTGAAACTCACTGGTCTTCTCCAGTATTTGTCTTAGTGTGAAGATTTTGTCTATAGTCGATTTGCCGAGCCGGAAGCCGCACTGGTACGTGCCGATTAGTGCGGTGCAAAACGGCCTTAGACGTTCACACAGTACGCTGGACAAGATCTTGTAGGCGACGTTGAGCATTGATATACCTCTATTGTTGTTTCCAGAGCTGTTTCCAGTCGTCGGGTATGCTTTCATCTTCCTAAATTTTAAAGATGATCCGGTGCATGCTCCCCACCAGAACATCACCACCGGCCTTGAAGAGCTCTGATGGTAGGCCATCGGAGCCTGCGGCTTTGTTGTTCTTCAGCCTTTTAATGGCTGTTCCGACTTCTTCAAAGCTAGGTGGGAGGACTACTTCATCGACTGGAGTTGGGATTTCCTGATTCTCTATCACTCTCTCCTGGTCAGGCCCATTAAGCAGTTATTGGAAGTGCTGCTTAAACACATCCACTTTTCCCTGCGAGTCAGTACCAAGGCTAAACCCATGATTTCGAAGAGCCTGGGTGCCTTTCCTAAAGAATGAAGCCAGGCCTTTGGCTTATTTATAAAATTCCCGTATTTTTTGTCTATCCCTAGACTCTTCGATGTCCTTGAGCTGGGAGGTTGCGAGCGGCCTTTTGTTCAGGCGTAGAAGCTTCTTTCCTCCCGTCTTCTAGCCCGGTACTGCAACCGGCAATGCAACCACATTTCGTTGGCGTTGGTGTTTGACGTAGGCATACCGGAGAGTCTCTCGCTTAATTGCTTTTCGTAGGCTCTGGCAATCTCCGTTGTGCTCAGGCGTCCAATGTCAAAACTCCTCTTTGTTGGCTGGTACAGCTTTCTGACATTGGACAGTAGGGCTCTAAATGGTGCTGTTACGAGGAAATGGTCAGAGTCGACGTTTGCCCCTCTGAATGTTCGCACATCCAGGATATTTGACGCATGTCTTGCGTCAATGAGCACATGGTCAATTTGGTTGGCGGTTCGACCGTCCGAAGATCGCAAGGTTGCTGTGTGGATTCTTTTGCGAGAGAATCTTGTGCTACTTATGCCCATATTACGTCCTGTCGCAAAGTCAGTGAGTCGGAAGCCGTTATCTGTTGTCGTGTCGTGGAGGCTGTGCTTTCCGATCACTCCGCCAAAGATGTTTTCCTTACCGAATTTGGCATTGAAGTCTCCGAGCACGATTTTGACATCGTACTCCGGATAGGCTCCGTAGGCACCGTCCAAGAGGTTGACGGAGTCTTCAGCCTCATCGGTCCAAATATGTGCATCCTTTTGTGACAGCTGTATTATATGTCGCACTCTTTATTCTTCATTATACCTTGTCCTATCCTGCGTATTACGTGGATCGCAGTTATATCCGCCTTGTACTGCGTGAGGATCTTTTTTGTAGTATATGAGCGGCCCCTGGAGTGTAGAGTGTTCTTACGTTCCAGGAGCACGCTCGCAAATCGTTGTCCTTTTTCGCACTGTGTCGTCGTTGTTGTGATTCCGTCCGTTGATCCGAGACAGTTTGCTCTCTCGTAACCTTGTTTTTTTGTGTGGGAGGGTTGTTAGCCCTCCGCCCAAGTAACCCGGCTAATTTTTGGACTTTTTCCAACCTATCCCGGCGAGTAATTCTCACAACAGCACGAAGAAATCTCATCTCAGCAGCTTGCACTCGCGATCTTATTCATTAGGTCATTACCCAAATTTCATGACCATAGGTGAGAGTCGGAGCAAATACTTACTTACTTACTTACTTAAGGTGGCGCTACAGTCCGAGTTTAAGCTGGGCCACAACCAACAAGCGTCTCCAGCCAGCTCGACCGTTAGCTAGCTGTCTCCAGTTTCTCACGCATAATTGGTTGAGGTCCCTTTCCACTTGCGTGCGCCACCTGAGTCGCGGTCTTCCTCTACAGCGCCGTCCGGCTGATTCGAAGACTTTTCGGGCCGGAGCATTTGTTTCCATCCGCTCTACATGACCTAGCCATCTCAATCGTTGGATCTTCACTCTTCTGGCTAAGTCGATGTCGCTAAATAGCCCGTATAGTTCGTCATTATATCTCCTCCTCCACTCACCATCTATGCAGACGGTACCAAAAATCACACGAAGAATTTTCCTCTCGAAGCAACCAAGAACAGCTTCATCCGCTTTTGACAAAGTCCATGCCTCCGCGCCATATAGCAGGACTGGAACGATTAAGGTCTTGTAAAGCGTTACCTTGGTTGTTCGAGAGAGGGCCTTGTTTACCAATGGCTTTCTTGGCCCAAAGAAGCAGCGGTTAGGTAGACAAAATTTTTGACTAACTAAGTTATATCTGTCTGCTGTGACGTTCTGACCGAGACGTCGGTGTTGGGTGTCCTTTCTCGTTGACAGCATATACTTGGTCTTACCCTCACTTACCGCTAAACCCAACTTCGCGGCTCCTTTGCAATACCCACAAAAGCGCCACTGACATCACGCTGCGTTCCTCCGATAATGTGCGAGTGTTTGGACGGACTTCTGAAAGATTGGTCCTCTGGTGTTGGCGTTCGAGTTTTGAACAATTCATTCAAGAACGACGTTGAAAAAGTCGCATGAAAGCGTGTCAGAGTGCATTGAACAGGCTTTATATTACAGTTCATAGCTTTTATTTAGTCTGTTGTTCTTCCACCTCCTGTAAAGATCGTCCCTTTTTTTACATTTGGCGATCAACTCAGGTGACATCCAAGGATTATGCTTTCTTTTGTTTTTAAATGCTTGATAGAAATCGCATTATCATAAATACAATTCATTTTTTCAAGAAATTTTGAAAGTGAAACAGCATCACTTTCATTAATGACTTCATCCCAATTCATTTCTATTATCAATTCGTTAACCTTTACGTTAGATATATAGGACAAGCTGACTGCGTTTTCATTAACGGAAGATTTTTGCATTGGTGGGAAGTATATGATTGGATAATGGTCGGTGATACAATTTTCAATTACTGCAGAATTGATTTGGTTATGAATATCGTTAGTCAAGATGTGGTCAATCGTTGATTTCGATCCTGTGTTCGAGTCCACCCTGGTAAGCTCCGTGATTACATTTCTCAATCCCAATGACGCCAACATCTCAAGATATTCTTTTACACCATACAAATCCACATCATTCACATTGATGTTCATGTCACCCATAATCACAATCTCGTCCTTTTTTCCCAGTTGTCCAACGTTGTTTCCGAATTCTTCAATAAACGCTTTTTTGCTGTAACCTGGTGGTCGATATATCCCAATAATAAAAATATTCTTATTCTCTCCTTTAATTTTAATTTGGATATTTTCATATGATACACTTTCAGATGTTAAGCGTTCATATTGCAGTTTATTACGTATTAACATCAGTATTCCACCTCCTCTACGTTTATTTCGTTTCAGAAACTCCGTTTGGAAACCGTCTATACTGTAGTGTCCTATTTTCTTCTTCAATATTAGTTTCAACCAATACTATTATATTCACCATATTGATGAGGTGACTAACGTTTAGGCAGAAATCATTCCACTTCTTACGCAAAGATCTTATGTTGAAACATAGATAGCAACATTTGTTATCATTCAATTCATCTATGTTGATGTCACTAAAACCATTCATTACCCTACAATTCAATTCGACAATTACATCATTTGTGTTATTCATTTTGGTGTTATATTTTTGTATTTCGTTTTGCTTACACACAATACAGTTATTGAGTGCGATTGATTTTGCTAACATCGTCAGCGGTACTTATCAACATCGGTTGCGTACCTTCATTCTAGCCAGTATTCTTCCCGCACTCTCCCACACAAATTTCCACTTCTCCTGTCTCGCTCTCTTCTTTGCCATCCACATCAAGTGCTTGTTATGCTTTGTCAGCTGATTGTTCACATAAACTGTAGCATCAGGCAAAGTGGCGCTCGCGCTTGCAGTGTTGTTGGTTTTTTGCAGTACTGCTTTCAGTTGGATCGCGCGAGAGGAGCGCGTTTGCTTCATAAACTGCATTTTTTTTAATGTTCGATGCAAATGTTGCCGCTATTGTCGACCGTTCGGGGTATTCTGTTTTTGTTCTGTAAATGTCAGTGACATGAGTGTCGTTGCTCTCGAGTTTTATTGTATTTCCTATTCCCTTTACTAACTCAATTAAATTTTCTTGTGGAGTAGGGGGAATGTTTTTAATTTCAATATTGTTTTTGATAATTTGTTGCTCCAATGTGTTGATTTGTGTTTGCATATTTTGCATTAACACGTCTTTTTTTTGTTATCTTCTTTCTTTTCATTTATTTCTTTTTTTATGTTGTCCAAAAGGTCGTCGTTTTTTCTCATGTGTGCGTTTAGGTCATCGTATTTTGCAGCTTGCAGCAATTTCCTTAATTTCACCCCTCAATAGACGGATTTCTGCAATAACAGCTGAGTTGTCAGTTGAGATGGAGTTGATAGAGGAACCGGGGCTGCTGAGTTCTCGCATTCTCTTGGAAGGTTGTTCCCGAAAAGTTAGTGGAGCAGGTACCACCGCACTGTTGGCTGCAGCAGTATTCATTTACATCTGCACCGTTCCTACAAGATTGGCAGTTCCAACCATCTCTCCTTGTGCCCATAGTTCTGGTGTGTGACGGAACGTTTTTGTTGGTCGACAGCATATATTTTGTTTTGTCCTTATTGACCTTGAGACCAGTTCGTTTCGCCTGTTCTTCAATCGCCGTAAAAGCCTCCACTACGGCTCGTTGAGAACGCGCGACGATGTCGATGTCATCTGCGTACCCCAACAGTTGGACCGACTTGTGGAAGATAGTGTCTTCCGTGTGTACAGATTGAAGAAGTCAGGCGACAGCGCATCTCCTTGCCGAAATCCAGTGCAAGTTTCAAACGGCTAAGAAATCCTTGAGCCGAACTGCACGGTACATCGCGTATGTGTTAGCGTGGTGCGATACAACCGGATCAGTTTTCCCGGGAACCCGAATTCGGTCTTCGCATCGAATAGCTCATTGCGATGAATGCTGTCGTATACGGCTTTTAAATTGATGAACAGGTGGTGCGTATCGATTTGAAACTCACTGGTCTTCTCCAGTATTTGTCTTAGTGTGAAGATTTGGTCTATAGTCGATTTGCCGAGCCGGAAGCCGCACTGGTACGTGCCGATTAGTGCGGTGCAAAACGGCCTTAGACGTTCACACAGTACGCTGGACAAGATCTTGTAGGCGACGTTGAGCATTGATATACCTCTATTGTTGTTGCAAGAGGCAAGATCGCCTTTTTTGTGTATGGGGCATATGGAGCTGTTTCCAGTCGTCGGGTATGCTTTCATCTTCCTAAATTTTAAAGATGATCCGGTGCATGCTCCCCACCAGAACATCACCACCGGCCTTGAAGAGCTCTGATGGTAGGCCATCGGAGCCTGCGGCTTTGTTGTTCTTCAGCCTTTTAATGGCTGTTCCGACTTCTTCAAAGCTAGGTGGGAGGACTACTTCATCGACTGGAGTTGGGATTTCCTGATTCTCTATCACTCTCTCCTGGTCAGGCCCATTAAGCAGTTATTGGAAGTGCTGCTTAAACACATCCACTTTTCCCTGCGAGTCAGTAACAAGGCTAAACCCATGATTTCGAAGAGCCTGGGTGCCTTTCCTAAAGAATGAAGCCAGGCCTTTGGCTTATTTATAAAATTCCCGTATTTTTTGTCTATCCCTAGACTCTTCGATGTCCTTGAGCTGGGAGGTTGCGAGCGGCCTTTTGTTCAGGCGTAGAAGCTTCTTTCCTCCCGTCTTCTAGCCCGGTACTGCAACCGGCAATGCAACCACATTTCGTTGGCGTTGGTGTTTGACGTAGGCATACCGGAGAGTCTCTCGCTTAATTGCTCTTCGTAGGCTCTGGCAATCTCCGTTGTGCTCAGGCGTCCAATGTCAAAACTCCTCTTTGTTGGCTGGTACAGCTTTCTGACATTGGACAGTAGGGCTCTAAATGGTGCTGTTACGAGGAAATGGTCAGAGTCGACGTTTGCCCCTCTGAATGTTCGCACATCCAGGATATTTGACGCATGTCTTGCGTCAATGAGCACATGGTCAATTTGGTTGGCGGTTCGACCGTCCGAAGATCGCAAGGTTGCTGTGTGGATTCTTTTGCGAGAGAATCTTGTGCTACTTATGCCCATATTACGTCCTGTCGCAAAGTCAGTGAGTCGGAAGCCGTTATCTGTTGTCGTGTCGTGGAGGCTGTGCTTTCCGATCACTCCGCCAAAGATGTTTTCCTTACCGAATTTGGCATTGAAGTCTCCGAGCACGATTTTGACATCGTACTCCGGATAGGCTCCGTAGGCACCGTCCAAGAGGTTGACGGAGTCTTCAGCCTCATCGGTCCAAATATGTGCATCCTTTTGTGACAGCTGTATTATATGTCGCACTCTTTATTCTTCATTATACCTTGTCCTATCCTGCGTATTACGTGGATCGCAGTTATATCCGCCTTGTACTGCGTGAGGATCTTTTTTGTAGTATATGAGCGGCCCCTGGAGTGTAGAGTGTTCTTACGTTCCAGGAGCACGCTCGCAAATCGTTGTCCTTTTTCGCACTGTGTCGTCGTTGTTGTGATTCCGTCCGTTGATCCGAGACAGTTTGCTCTCTCGTAACCTTGTTTTTTGTGTGGGAGGGTTGTTAGCCCTCCGCCCAAGTAACCCGGCTAATTTTTGGACTTTTTCCAACCTATCCCGGCGAGTAATTCTCACAACAGCACGAAGAAATCTCATCTCAGCAGCTTGCACTCGCGATCTTATTCATTAGGTCATTACCCAAATTTCATGACCATAGGTGAGAGTCGGAGCAAATACTTACTTACTTACTTACTTAAGGTGGCGCTACAGTCCGAGTTTAAGCTGGGCCACAACCAACAAGCGTCTCCAGCCAGCTCGACCGTTAGCTAGCTGTCTCCAGTTTCTCACGCATAATTGGTTGAGGTCCCTTTCCACTTGCGTGCGCCACCTGAGTCGCGGTCTTCCTCTACAGCGCCGTCCGGCTGATTCGAAGACTTTTCGGGCCGGAGCATTTGTTTCCATCCGCTCTACATGACCTAGCCATCTCAATCGTTGGATCTTCACTCTTCTGGCTAAGTCGATGTCGCTAAATAGCCCGTATAGTTCGTCATTATATCTCCTCCTCCACTCACCATCTATGCAGACGGTACCAAAAATCACACGAAGAATTTTCCTCTCGAAGCAACCAAGAACAGCTTCATCCGCTTTTGACAAAGTCCATGCCTCCGCGCCATATAGCAGGACTGGAACGATTAAGGTCTTGTAAAGCGTTACCTTGGTTGTTCGAGAGAGGGCCTTGTTTACCAATGGCTTTCTTGGCCCAAAGAAGCAGCGATTAGTACCTAGGTAGACAAAATTTTTGACTAACTAAGTTATATCTGTCTGCTGTGACGTTCTGACCGAGACGTCGGTGTTGGGTGTCCTTTCTCGTTGACAGCATATACTTGGTCTTACCCTCACTTACCGCTAAACCCAACTTCGCGGCTCCTTTGCAATACCCACAAAAGCGCCACTGACATCACGCTGCGTTCCTCCGATAATGTGCGAGTGTTTGGACTGACTTCTGAAAGATTGGTCCTCTGGTGTTGGCGTTCGAGTTTTGAACAATTCATTCAAGAACGATGTTGAAAAAGTCGCATGAAAGCGTGTCAGAGTGCATTGAACAGGCGTTCTGGAAATTACCATAACCTCCGATTTGTCCACGTTAAGCCTCATTCCAGCATCAGCACATACGGCCACAAACCTATCGAGTGCGCGTTGGAGTTCCGTCTGGGAGGATGTGAGGATAACCAAGTCATCTGCAAAAAGAAGATGACCTACCCTCAACTCTCCCAATGTGAAACATTCCTCACCTCGAAAAGTAGAGGTGACAAGACACACCCTTGGCGAAGTCCAACGCCCACGGTGAAAGGTGTTGATTTAGCAGCGTTTACTCGAGCACAGCTAGAGGACTACTCAC
Source organism: Eristalis pertinax (assembly GCA_907269125.1). Classification (NCBI taxonomy): domain Eukaryota; kingdom Metazoa; phylum Arthropoda; class Insecta; order Diptera; family Syrphidae; genus Eristalis; species Eristalis pertinax. The sequence goes on from OU026148.1 coordinate 22,672,998, forward strand.
TCGCCAAAAGCCAGTATGTAATGTCGGGGATAAATAGACTGTACTTTCTGTCGCACGTGCCTAGCAAAAACTGGTGTTTATAATATCCTCATCATATTTTGTCTTGGGAACCAAGGTCGATTATTCCTTGGCAGTCAATATGAAACCTCCTAAGTAGCATACATTTACACCTTGGGAACCGTCACTACCTACGGTTCTCCAGATGGATATATGTGTTGAATGTGGCCGTCACGATATATAAGATGTGGCATAAAAATCTAAAAAAGAAATACATCGGCCAATCGCGAGAACAAATATAATAAACTTACGAACGTATTCGCTAAATGAATTGAAAGTGCGTTATGTATCCAAATCAATCGTATTAAACAATTAAAAATCTAAAAGCATAACGAAAAAACTACCACGCGGCATCATTAAGGATAATAAATCAGTCAAGCAGAAGCCTGTTTCAAGCATTAATGTCATCCCAGATGGAAGACCCGAGAGCGACTATGCTCACCAACCAGAATGGATGAATTTTAAGGTTGGAGTTAATCTTAATATTAAAATAAGTACTATGTTATCTATATATATTTCTATAAATTTAAAACCTGTTAAAGTAATAATGTATTTTATGTATAATTTGAACAAATTAATTGTATAGATTGTTTTAATAAAATAAGTTTGCAAATGGATAAGTGGGCCAAACTTCTGGAGGTATTAATAAAAATGTATTAATAAAAATGCCCCAATAAGCGATAAAACAGTTCAACTACATGTTAATATACTTGTAGAAAATTACAATAATGTAAGAAGTCTTCTAAATGCACAATTCAGTAAACTAACAACTGCTCATAAAGAAGAAGCATTAACAATCTTTCATAATTTTAGAGATAAATTGCTTAAAGTTAGTAGCAAGCACATGATAGAGATATTCCCTTGAGTATACACGAGGAATTCACTTACAGCCAGGAATTGAATTTCACCAACAAAGAAGAACAAAAATTCACAATGGTTGTCACACCAATAGAGCTCTTGAATTCGGCCGGAATTCGACGGCAACCCTAGTAATCTAAAAGGAAACTACAACCGCCGAGAAAATAATAACAATAATAACAGGGGACGAAGATATCAAGAGTCTCAACATAGACGGCAGGACAAGTCCGATTGGTTAACAATCAGGACCAGGGAAACAATTCGATCCCGAAGATATTCAGAACCATGTTTAAAAATATAACACTTAAACTTAAGCTTGAGTCCCTACGTATCAATAAAAACAAGTCTTAGTAGTACTCATACCTTGTTCTTAGTTGATACGGGTGCAGATGTATCGGTTCTCAAGCATGACAAAATCGGAAACAAACATTATAATAATTTAAACTCTATACAAATCAGTGGAATAGGTCATGGGATAATTAATTCATTTGGAAACATAGAGACGGATCTCGTAGCAGATAATGTACTGATATCACATACATTTCAGGTAGTCCCTGACAATTTCCCAATACCTTGTGATGAGGTCTAGATTTTATAAAAAAATATAATTGTATATTAGATTACCAATGCGATCGAAACTTATTGATATTACGTCCACGAAATTTCCATGACATCAGTATCCCAATTAAAACTTCTCAATACAAAAATTCACTTATAATCCCATCTAGATCAGAGGTAATCAGAAAAATAAACGTGAGATCGTATAAAAATGAAGTTCTCATTCCAAATCAAGAGCTAGTGAGTGGTGTTTTCATAGCTAATACAATAGTTTCTGCTGAAAGTCCATTTGTGCGTCTGATAAACGTAACTGGAAAGGACGTCTTACTTAAAGACGTAGTAATTAAAACAGAAAGTCTGTCCGATTACGAAATAGTCACTGCAAGTAGTGATAAAAGTCACAAAGAAGAGGTGCTACAAAAGTTAAACAAAAATTTTCCAGCCTTTGCTAAATCAAAACTAAATAAGCTATGTTCCGATTTCGTAGATATTTTCGCGTTAGAAAATGATAAAATTTCAACAAATAATTTTTATAAACAAAAATTACGATTAAAAGATAATACAGCTGTTTATATAAAGAATTACAGAACCCCTCAAAAAGAAGAGATAAACAAACAGGTAGACAAAATGCTAAGAGATATAATAGAGCCATCAATTTCAGAATACAATAGTCCGGTACTTTTGGTTCCAAAAAAGAACTAGCCAGGTAAAACTTAAAACAGAGTTTTTTTCTCTTCACGGGGAGTAGGAAGTCAATAGGTCTGAGTCAATTAGCACTAAAAGCATTTTCCGATGGAGCTAAATATCTATGTTTAGTGTTGAAAGTTTCTTTGAAAAAAAAGAAAACATTGAATCGAAATCTGTAAAGTTAGTAAAGTTATTTCTTGCAAATCATAGGGTCTATCACAAAAGGATCCCTTTTGATCTACGCGGCTATGATAATGCCCCTTCTCGTAAACATTGATCGTTTGGAGGAATAAGCTTTGGTGTGTTGCCACGTTAATATGTAACTGCTTCTTTCGCTAAGCTTCAAAGAACGATTTGTCTCGGCTCTTGATGTACTTCTGAATCTTCATTCCGCGTGCCATTTCCGAAGCATTGCTCCGATGGGGCAATGCCCTGTGATCATAAATGCCTGAAGCTTCTTTGACTTGCCGTTGTCGTTGCCATTCCTTGTCACTGTCAGTTCTTGTGAGCCAGGGTGCCTTTTTTTGTATTATGTTAGAACTCGCTGCAATATGTTCAGTCAACGGATCCAAGGTTCATGACCTTCCTATTTCCTATTTGTGACACTTTTTCGAAGCCAAAAAAAGACAAACAAACACCGTACGTAAAGGCCAAGTAACCCGGCTAATTTTTGGACTTTTTCCAACCTATCCCGGCGAGTAATTCTCACAACAGCACGAAGAAATCTCATCTCAGCAGCTTGCACTCGCGATCTTATTCATTAGGTCATTACCCAAATTTCATGACCATAGGTGAGAGTCGGAGCAAATACTTACTTACTTACTTACTTAAGGTGGCGCTACAGTCCGAGTTTAAGCTGGGCCACAACCAACAAGCGTCTCCAGCCAGCTCGACCGTTAGCTAGCTGTCTCCAGTTTCTCACGCATAATTGGTTGAGGTCCCTTTCCACTTGCGTGCGCCACCTGAGTCGCGGTCTTCCTCTACAGCGCCGTCCGGCTGATTCGAAGGCTTTTCGGGCCGGAGCATTTGTTTCCATCCGCTCTACATGACCTAGCCATCTCAATCGTTGGATCTTCACTCTTCTGGCTAAGTCGATGTCGCTAAATAGCCCGTATAGTTCGTCATTATATCTCCTCCTCCACTCACCATCTATGCAGACGGTACCAAAAATCACACGAAGAATTTTCCTCTCGAAGCAACCAAGAACAGCTTCATCCGCTTTTGACAAAGTCCATGCCTCCGCGCCATATAGCAGGACTGGAACGATTAAGGTCTTGTAAAGCGTTACCTTGGTTGTTCGAGAGAGGGCCTTGTTTACCAATGGCTTTCTTGGCCCAAAGAAGCAGCGATTAGTACCTAGGTAGACAACATTTTTGACTAACTAAGTTATATCTGTCTGCTGTGACGTTCTGACCGAGACGTCGGTGTTGGGTGTCCTTTCTCGTTGACAGCATATACTTGGTCTTACCCTCACTTACCGCTAAACCCAACTTCGCGGCTCCTTTGCAATACCCACAAAAGCGCCACTGACATCACGCTGCGTTCCTCCGATAATGTGCGAGTGTTTGGACGGACTTCTGAAACTGAAAGATTGGTCCTCTGGTGTTGGCGTTCGAGTTTTGAACAATTCATTCAAGAACGATGTTGAAAAAGTCGCATGAAAGCGTGTCAGAGTGCATTGAACAGGCGTTCTGGAAATTACCATAACCTCCGATTTGTCCACGTTAAGCCTCATTCCAGCATCAGCACATACGGCCACAAACCTATCGAGCGCGTTGGAGTTCCGTCTGGGAGGATGTGAGGATAACCAAGTCATCTGCAAAAAGAAGATGACCTACCCTCAACTCTCCCAATGTGAAACATTCCTCACCACGGCTGCGCTGCAACATCCAGTCCATATATACAATGAAAAGTAGAGGTGACAAGACACACCCTTGGCGAAGTCCAACGCCCACGGTGAAAGGTGTTGATTTAGCAGCGTTTACTCGAGCACAGCTAGAGGACTACTCACTCGCCAAAAGCCAGTATGTAATGTCGGGGATAAATAGACTGTACTTTCTGTCGCACGTGCCTAGCAAAAACTGGTGTATATAATATCCTCATCATATTTTGTCTTGGGAACCAAGGTCGATTATTCCTTGGCAGTCAATATGAAACCTCCTAAGTAGCATACATTTACACCTTGGGAACCGTCACTACCTACGGTTCTCCAGATGGATATATGTGTTGAATGTGGCCGTCACGATATATAAGATGTGGCATAAAAATCTAAAAAAGAAATACATCGGCCAATCGCGAGAACAAATATAATAAACTTACGAACGTATTCGCTAAATGAATTGAAAGTGCGTTATGTATCCAAATCAATCGTATTAAACAATTAATTAAAAATCAGTCAAGCAGAAGCCTGTTTCAAGCATTAATGTCATCCCAGATGGAAGACCCGAGAGCGACTATGCTCACCAACCAGAATGGATGAATTTTAAGGTTGGAGTTAATCTTAATATTAAAATAAGTACTATGTTATCTATATATATTTCTATAAATTTAAAACCTGTTAAAGTAATAATGTATTTTATGTATAATTTGAACAAATTAATTGTATAGATTGTTTTAATAAAATAAGTTTGCAAATGGATAAGTGGGCCAAACTTCTGGAGGTATTAATAAAAATGTATTAATAAAAATGCCCCAATAAGCGATAAAACAGTTCAACTACATGTTAATATACTTGTAGAAAATTACAATAATGTAAGAAGTCTTCTAAATGCACAATTCAGTAAACTAACAACTGCTCATAAAGAAGAAGCATTAACAATCTTTCATAATTTTAGAGATAAATTGCTTAAAGTTAGTAGCAAGCACATGATAGAGATATTCCCTTGAGTATACACGAGGAATTCACTTACAGCCAGGAATTGAATTTCACCAACAAAGAAGAACAAAAATTCACAATGGTTGTCACACCAATAGAGCTCTTGAATTCGGCCGGAATTCGACGGCAACCCTAGTAATCTAAAAGTAATCTAAAAGGAAACTACAACCGCCGAGAAAATAATAACAATAATAACAGGGGACGAAGATATCAAGAGTCTCAACATAGACGGCAAGGACAAGTCCGATTGGTTAACAATCAGGACCAGGGAAACAATTCGATCCCGAAGATATTCAGAACCATGTTTAAAAATATAACACTTAAACTTAAGCTTGAGTCCCTACGTATCAATAAAAACAAGTCTTAGTAGTACTCATACCTTGTTCTTAGTTGATACGGGTGCAGATGTATCGGTTCTCAAGCATGACAAAATCGGAAACAAACATTATAATAATTTAAACTCTATACAAATCAGTGGAATAGGTCATGGGATAATTAATTCATTTGGAAACATAGAGACGGATCTCGTAGCAGATAATGTACTGATATCACATACATTTCAGGTAGTCCCTGCCAAATTCCCAATACCTTGTGATGGAATATTGGGTCTAGATTTTATAAAAAAATATAATTGTATATTAGATTACCAATGCGATCGAAACTTATTGATATTACGCCCACGAAATTTCCATGACATCAGTATCCCAATTAAAACTTCTCAATACAAAAATTCACTTATAATCCCATCTAGATCAGAGGTAATCAGAAAAATAAACGTGAGATCGTATAAAAATGAAGTTCTCATTCCAAATCAAGAGCTAGTGAGTGGTGTTTTCATAGCTAATACAATAGTTTCTGCTGAAAGTCCATTTGTGCGTCTGATAAACGTAACTGGAAAGGACGTCTTACTTAAAGACGTAGTAATTAAAACAGAAAGTCTGTCCGATTACGAAATAGTCACTGCAAGTAGTGATAAAAGTCACAAAGAAGAGGTGCTACAAAAGTTAAACAAAAATTTTCCAGCCTTTGCTAAATCAAAACTAAATAAGCTATGTTCCGATTTCGTAGATATTTTCGCGTTAGAAAATGATAAAATTTCAACAAATAATTTTTATAAACAAAAATTACGATTAAAAGATAATACAGCTGTTTATATAAAGAATTACAGAACCCCTCAAAAAGAAGAGATAAACAAACAGGTAGACAAAATGCTAAGAGATATAATAGAGCCATCAATTTCAGAATACAATAGTCCGGTACTTTTGGTTCCAAAAAAGAACTAGCCAGGTAAAACTTAAAACAGAGTTTTTTTCTCTTCACGGGGAGTAGGAAGTCAATAGGTCTGAGTCAATTAGCACTAAAAGCATTTTCCGATGGAGCTAAATATCTATGTTTAGTGTTGAAAGTTTCTCTGAAAAAAAAGAAAACATTGAATCGAAATCTGTAAAGTTAGTAAAGTTATTTCTTGCAAATCATAGGGTCTATCACAAAAGGATCCCTTTTGATCTACGCGGCTATGATAATGCCCCTTCTCGTAAACATTGATCGTTTGGAGGAATAAGCTTTGGTGTGTTGCCACGTTAATATGTAACTGCTTCTTTCGCTAAGCTTCAAAGAACGATTTGTCTCGGCTCTTGATGTACTTCTGAATCTTCATTCCGCGTGCCATTTCCGAAGCATTGCTCCGATGGGGCAATGCCCTGTGATCATAAATGCCTGAAGCTTCTTTGACTTGCCGTTGTCGTTGCCATTCCTTGTCACTGTCAGTTCTTGTGAGCCAGGGTGCCTTTTTTTGTATTATGTTAGAACTCGCTGCAATATGTTCAGTCAACGGATCCAAGGTTCATGACCTTCCTATTTCCTATTTGTGACACTTTTTCGAAGCCAAAAAAAGACAAACAAACACCGTACGTAAAGGTGACAATTGGGGACCTATAAAAGTGCTGCTATCTCCTCCTTGCGACTCCGAATGGGGAAAGCTGGCAATGCTGACAGCATGACCGACGTAGAGTGTAAACACTGCGAAGATCAACTGTCAGAGCCAGCAAACGTAAAAAATGATTACCAAAAATCTGCTCTCAAAAGTAGAAACGCATCTGTAGATTTGTTGGTTAGCGGGTCTTCTCACCAATCTACGACGAACGTCTTTTAGAGTTTTGCTTCAGCCTACGATTCTGTTCTCCGTCCACCCCTAAAGGCGGTAAGAGAACTCATAGAGTACTGCGACACCAGAAAGATGGGCCAAGTCATCTGCTGCAACGCTAATGCTAAGAGTTCATTCTGCGGCAGCAGCAAATGCAACATGAGAGGGACTTATCACCTTGACTTCATACTATCGTCTCATTTAGACTTCAAAAATATTCGTTCCTATCCAACTTTTGTTACGACAAGGAGAAAGGAAGTAATCAACCAAAAACCAAAACGATACCTTAAGGAGATTAGAGACTGAATGGTGCTGCCGGAAGTCTCCATGTCAGACCATAGATACATTTTATCGAATGCAAAGCCATAACATTGCCGAAGAGGAGAAATACTAAGAACGAACTGGATAGGCTTTAATGATGAGATAGCAAACCGCACAGGCCTCTCCCTAGGCTGAGAAACAAGCGGAAGGTTGATAAGGCAGTAAAGATCTGAATAATACCATCACAAAATGTTTCAACCTGACATGTCCAGCCATAATTAACTGTCTCTAAGAACCAATTCAGAGGAGAACTGGAAGCTGTACCGATCAAAACAAAAAGGATATACGAGCATAATTCGGATATCGAAAAGTGCCCCATAGATATTTCTGTGGAAAGATAGGAAATCTATAGTGAAACCAGTAGACTGGCCAAAGTTCTCAAGAAAGACGAACCAATCAGACCCTGGCAACCCGACGGTAACTACACTGCGTCGAAAACTGACACTCTCGGCATCAGCTTGAGGTTCACAACAAGCTCATATTCTAGGAACTGGAGCTTTGCTGATAAATATCACACGCCGAGGCCTTGTGGCATCACAAATATCCAGCTTAGTTGCAAATTGGTATTGAACCGTTGCTACCCGTTCTGAAAAGAATATTCACTGTCAGTGCTTAGCTCTGGCTTAAATGCCGACCCACTAGCGCACAGTTAGGGTAGCATTCATGTAAGATTAATTCAAGATCAACATGATGATGACATCATCTTCTGACTCGCATGATCCACTAAAGGAGTCGCGGGGGTAAACCGCTTACGAGAGATCTCCAGGCAACACGATTGTCCGCCATCGACTCTAACTCATCAGGTGCAGTGCCCAAGTAACCCGGCGAATTTTTGGACTTTTACCAACCTATCCCGACGAGTAATTCCCACAACAGCACGAAGAAATCTCATCTCAGCAGCTTGCACTCGCGATCTTATTCTTTCGGTCATTATCCAAATTTCATGACCATAGGTGAGAGTTGGAGAAATACTTACTTACTTACTTACTTAAGGTGGCGCTACAGTCCGAGGTGGAGCTGGGCCTCAACCAAAAAGCGTCTCCAGCCAGCTCGATCCTTAGCTAGCTGTCTCCAGTTTCGCACGCATAGTTGGTTGAGGTCCCTTTCCACTTGCGTGCGCCACCTGACATCAAAGGTCTCGGTTATGTCTTTAACGACCTTGATGGAGCAGCGTGCATTCTACATCGTCATCCTACACAAACGGACGAGTTTGGTAGGGATGCCAAAACTAGACATTGCTCTGTATAGCTCGTCTCTATAGATGCTATCATACGCGGCCGTAAAATCGATGAAAAGGTGGTGGGTATCAATTTGTTGCTCCTGTGTTATCTCCAAAATCTGTCGCAGTGTGAATATTTGGTCGATGGTGGATTTTCCTGGCCTAAAGCCACATTGGTATGGACCGACCAGGTTGTTGACGAATGGCTTTAGGTGTTCACACAGTACGGCAGATAAGATTTTATATGCGATACTTAGGAGACTGATGCCTCTGTAGTTGGCGCAGATCAAAGGGTCTCCTTTTTTATGGATCGGGCAAACAATGCTGAGGTTCCATACATCGGGCATGTTTTCCTCCGACCATATTTTACAGATGAGTTGGTGCATGCTCCTTACCAAATCATCGCCTGCGGCTTTAAAAAGCTCGGCGGGTAAGCCGTCAGCTCCCTCAGCCTTGTTGGATTTCAGTTTAGATATGGCAATCCTCACTTCATCTGGGTCGGGTGGACGGAATTGTTGATCTTCATCGTCCCTTTCATTGGGGTTGAATGGTTCGTTCTGCCTGACAGCTGCATTTGCTTCTTCGTCGCCGTTATACAGTCTGCAGAAATGGTTTCTCCATATCCTTCGTAACTCTACTACGATGTTCCCTTGATCATCCTTACAGGCTTCGGTTCGGATTTTATAACCTTGACTGGTTAACTTTACCCTTTGGTAAAACTTCCTTACCTCATTCCTGCAGTAATATCCCTCTATTTTGCCGACCGCGAGCTTCTCATGCTCCTTCTTTTTTCTCATGAGAAGAATGTGTTCGTCTCTCCTCTTCTGCTCGTAGAGCTCCCGTGCAGCTCTTGTCCTTCTTTGCAGTGCCGCTTTGTATGCTTCTTGCTTTAAAGCATTCGCCTGCCGACACTCGTTGTCAAACCAGGGGTTTCGTTGTGGTGGCGGATTGAAACTCAGCACATCGGAGGTGGCATCTCTGATGGCTTTTTGGCAATGCTGCCACTGGTCTTCAATACTTGATGTTGGCGGCGTAGGATTTCTAAAGAGGTTAAGGGAGACACGATCGGAAAAGGATTTGGCAGTCTCTTGCGATTGTAGCCCGCTGACGTTGAACTTCCTCACAGTATTTCTTTGTCTTGGCGGTGTTTGGGTCCGAGTCAATGTTGGCGCCTCAGAACGTTCGGACATCTATAATACTGGAGGAGTGCCCTGCGTCGATCGCAATATGATCAATCTGATTGACGGTTGATTGATCAGGAGATCGCCATGTTCCTTTGTGAATATCGAGATGTGGGAATCTTGTGCTGGCTACTACAACATTTCGCCCCGCAGCAAAGTCGATCAGCCTAAATCCGTTATCGGATGTAGTGTCGTGTAGGCTGTACTTTCCGATCGTACTAAGAAAGATGTTCTCTTTTCCTAGTTTTGCGTTAAAATCGTTAAGGATATAAGGCTTATATAAGACTTATGTTGGCAAATTTAGCCTGGATGCGAATTGTCGTGAGGCGCTCGTCCAAGGACCTGAACGATAAGACTTCTTGTCAAAGTCTTCCTCTAACGACAAATCCACATCCAAATAGGCGCTGTAATATATATCACAGTTGTCCATACTTCTTTTCCCGGTCCATCCCATCGCACTCCTTGGATGGCGGTTATATCTGCTTTGCAGCAGTCTGTTCGGCTGCACGTGGCTTATAAAGGGATCTTACATTCCACATACAGATCCGAAGATCGTTGTCTGTATATCCTTTGCAGGGTTCGTCATCAGTAAAATGATCCGTTTCCGAGGCTTGTTGTTGCTTCGAAACTATATATTTTTGTGTGGCCGGGCAGTTACCCCGACGGCACAACCTCCAACCTGGAGGGCCAGTTCATTTTTTGGAACCCCTAGGACAAGAGGTCGGGGAGTTGGGTCTGTGCACACAGGGTAAAGTTTCTGATCGCTCCCAACTTGGCGGGACGCCAGCAACGATCCTTATCGATGCATAGAACAAGTTGACATACAGCCTCCTAGCGGCGACCCCCCTGGATAGCCTCCACAACACCCGTTGTGAGGTGAACTAATGTATGCAACGAATCCCTTGTGGTTGTGCGGAGGGCTAACAACCCGCCCACGCAAAAAAAAACAACGTTACGAGAGAGCAAACTGCCTCGGATCAACGGACGGCATCACAACAACGACGACACGGTGCGAAAAAGGACAACGATTTGCGAGTGTGCTCCTGGAACGTAAGAACACTCTACACTCCAGGGGCCGCTCATAAACTAGAAAAGATCATCACGCAGTACAAGGCGGATATTACTGCGATCCAGGAAATACGCTGGATAGGACAAGGCATAATGAAGAAGAAAGAGTGCGACATATATTACAGCTGTCACAAAAGGTTGCACATATTTGGATGCGGATTCGTTGTGGGATGCGGTTAAGGTCGAAGGTAATCGACTTTAAACCGATAAGCGATCGCCTGGCTGTGAGCCGTATCCAAGGCAGATTCTACAACATCAGCCTTATATGTGCACACGCCTCTACCGATGAGGCTGAAGACTCCGTCAAAGAGGACTACTACGACCTCTTGGACGGTGCCTACGGAGCCTGTCCGGAGTACGATGTCAAAATCGTGCTCGGAGACTTCAATGCCACATTCGGTAAGGAAAACATCTTTGGCGGAGTGATCGGAAAGCACAGCCTCCACGACACGACAACAGATAACGGCTTCCGACTCACTGACTTTGCGACAGGACGTAATATGGTCATAAGTAGCACAAGATTCCCTCGCAAAATAATCCACACAGCAACCTGGCGATCTCCGGACGGTCGAACAGCCAACCAAATTGACCATGTGCTCATTGACGCAAGACATGCGTCAAATTGCCTGAATGTGCGAACATTCAGAGGGGCAAACGGCGACTCTGACCATTTCTTCGTGGCAGCACGATTCAGCGCCCGACTGTCCAATGTCAGAAAGCTGCACCAGCCAACAAAGAGGAATTTTGACATTGGACGCCTGAGCGGAGACAACGGAGATTGCCAGAGCCTACGAGCAATTAAGCGAGAGACTCTTCGGTATGCCTACGTCAAACACCAACGCAAGCGAGATGTGGTTGCATGCCACTCGGCCATCAAAGAGGTAGCAGAAAAGACCTTAGGCTACCTACCGCCCCGACAAGAAACCCGTGGTATGATGGCAAGTGTGAGCAGAAGAAACGTGCAACCGACGAGGCATACCAAAAAGCGCTCCAACGGAAAACGGAAAACTAGAGCAGCGTAAGAGGAGTACCGGGCTAGAAGACGGGAGGAAAAGAATCTTCTACGCCTGAAGAAAAGGTCTCTCGCAACCTCCCAGCTCAAGGACATCGAAGAGTCTAGGGATAGACAAAAAATACGGGGCTTTAATAAAAAAGCCAAAAGCCTGGCTTCGCCTTCTAGCTTTGAAGAAGTCGGAACAGCCATTAAAAGGCTGAAGAACAACAAAGCCGCAGGCTCCAATGGCCTACCATCAGAGCTCTTCAGGGCCGGTGGCGATGTTCTGGTGGGGAGCATGCACCAAATCATCTGTAAAATTTGGGAAGATGAAAGCATGCCCGACGACTGGAATATCAGCTCCATATGCCCCATCCACAAAAAAGGCGATCTTGCCTTTTGCAACAACTATAGAGGTATATCCCTGCTCAACGTCGCCTACAAGATCCTGTCCAGCGTACTGTGTGAACGTCTAAGGCCGTTTTGCACCGCACTAATCGGCACGTACCAGTGCGGCTTCCGGCCCGGCAAATAGACTATAGACCAAATCTTCACACTAAGACAAATACTGGAGAGGACCAGTGAGTTTCAAATCGATACGCACCACCTGTTGGTGTGTTGATTTAGCACAGTTTACCTGCACTCAGGAGAGGACCATCAATTACATACTCCTGCAGGACACTCCAGAGTTTACCTCGAAGGACTCGGTCATATGCCTTCTCCAAATCTACAAAACAACTATAGATGGGTTTGGGGGTGTACGAGTTTATTTTCGTACAGCCCAAACCTGGCTAACGAAGCGCAAACACCCCTCATGACACGCAGAAAAAGATTGGCCTCGGATAATGCCTACTCTGGTGTGCCCCATTTGAAACCAGGCCAGAATGGTGGCGAGCGTCTGGGCCGGCCTGTCCCGCCCGGCAGCTGGTCGGGCTCAGCCCGAAGGAATTACGAGCAACCCATCAGTGGCCTCGTGAGCCGCTGGGGGTGGGGGGTCACGCCATACACTAACCAGTGCGCGCGATTAGCAAAAGGCATCGACTTAATTCAAGATTTATTGAGTAATTCACAAAGGGTTGTAATAAAATTAATTATAATAATAAAAACATACATAAGAAAATACCCGATTGACAAAACATCAGGGGTGCCACTGCATTGTAGGTAATAATGTGTTGCCACTTTACCTTCATACAAAAAATGGGTAAGAGGATAACTCTCTCGTCAATAGCCAGCATGTAATGTCGGGGACAAATATACTGTACTTTCTGTCGCACGTGCCTAACAACAACTGGTGTAGTAGAAATGGGCTATGAGTTAACGCTCTTACAACAGAGTTTTTACTCTTCACGGGCAGTAGGAAGTTTATAGGTCTGACTCAACTAGTACTAAAAGCATTTTCCGATGGAGCTAAATATCTATGTGTTGTCCTGGATAGAAAGTTTCTCCGAAAAAAAAAAACATTGAATCGAAATCTGTAAAGTTAGTAAAGTTATTTCTTGCAAATCATAGGGTCTATCTTAAAAAAAATCCCTTTTGATCTACGCGGCTATGATAAGGCCCCTTCTCGTAAACATTGACCGTTTGGAGGAATAAGCTTTGGTGTAAATACGTTACTGCTTCTTTCGCTAAGCTTCGAAGAACGGTTTGTCTCGGCTCTTGATGTACTTCTGAATCTTCATTCCGCGTTCCATTTCCGAAGCATTGCTCCGATGGGGCAATGCCCTGTGATCACAAATGCCAGAAGCTTCTTTGACTTGCCGTTGTCGTTGCCATTCCTTGTCACTGTCACTTCTTGTTGGCCAGGGTGCCTTTTTTTGTATTATTTTGGAACCCGCTGCAATATGTTCAGTCAATGAATCCAAGGTTCATCCTTCATCCATTTGTGCCCCTTTTTCGAACCCAACAAAAGACAAACAAACACCGTACGTAAAGGCGACAATTGGGGACCTATAAAAGTGCTGCTATCTCCTCCTTGCGACTCCGAAATGGGAAAGCTGGCAATGCTGACAGCGTGACCGACGTGGAGTGTAAACACTGCGAAGATAAACTGTAAGAGCCAGCAAACGTAAAAAATTATTACCAATGTGCACCAAAATCAACGCGCGCCGTCTGCTGGATCCTGGGTCAACTTAGGAAAATGGCAGATGTGCTGGCGCACTTTCATATCCAGAACCCTGGGCTCGAAACAGAGAAGAAAAAAATCTGCTCTCAAAAGTAGAAACGCATCTGTAGATTTGTTGGTTAGCGGGGCTTCTCAAAACTCTCTGGAACATGAGAGGGACTTATCACCTTGACTTCATACTATCGTCTCACTTAGACTTCAAAAATGTTCGTTCCCATCCAACTTTTGTTACCACAGGGAGAAAGGAAGTAATCAACCAAAAACCAAAACGATACCTTAAGGAGATTAGAGACTGAATGGTGCTGCCGGAAGTCGCCATGTCAGACCATAGATATATTTTATCGAATGCAAAGCCATAACATTGCCGAAGAGGAGGAATACTAAGAACAAACTGGATAGGCTTTAATGATGAGATAGCAAACCGCACAGGCCTCTCCCTAGGCTGAGAAACAGGCGGAAGGTTGATAAGGTAGTAAAGGTCTGGATAATACCATCCCAAAATGTTTCAACCTGACATGTCCAGCCATAGTTAACTGTCACTAAAGACCAATTCAGAGGAGAACTGGAAGCTGTACCGATCAAAACAAAAAGGATATACGAGCATAATTCGGATATCGAAAAGTGCCTCATAGATATTTCTGTGGAAAGATAGGATATCTATAGTGAAACCAGTAGACTGGCCAAAGTTCTCAAGAAAGACGAACCAATCAGACCCAAACAGCCCGACGGTAACTACACTGCGTCGAAAACTGACACTTTCAGCATCAGCTTGAGGTTCACAACAAGCTCATATTCTAGGAACTGGAGCTTAGCTGATAAATATCACACGCCGAGGCCTTGTGGCATCACAAATATCCAGCTTAGTTGCAAATTGGTATTGAACCGTTGTTACCCGTTCTGAAAAGGATATTCACTGTCCGTGCTTAGCTCTGGGTTAAATGCCGACCCACTAGCGCACAGTTAGGGTAGCATTCATGTAAGATTAATTCAAGATCAACATGATGATGACATCATCTTCTGACTCGCATGATCCACTAAAGGAGTCGCGGGGGTAAACCGCTTACGAGAGATCTCCAGGCAACACGATTGTCCGCCATCGACTCTAACTCATCAGGAGCAGTGCCCAAGTAACCCGGCGAATTTTTGGACTTTTACCAACCTATCCCGGCGAGTAATACACAGTCCGAGGTGGAGCTGGGCCTCAACCAACAAGCGTCTCCAGCCAGCTCGATCCTTAGCTAGCTGTCTCCAGTTTCGCACGCATAGTTGGTTGAGGTCCCTTTCCACTTGCGTGCGCCACCTGACATCAAAGGTCTCGGTTATGTCTTTAACGACCTTGATGGAGCAGCGTGCATTCTACATCGTCATCCTACACAAACGGACGAGTTTGATAGGGATGCCAAAACTAGACATTGCTCTGTATAGCTCGTCTCTATAGATGCTATCATACGCGGCCGTAAAATCGATGAAAAGGTGGTGGGTATCAATTTGTTGCTCCTGTGTTATCTCCAAAATCTGTCGCAGTGTGAATATTTGGTCGATGGTGGATTTTCCTGGCCTAAAGCCACATTGGTATGGACCGACCAGGTTGTTGACGAATGGCTTTAGGTGTTCACACAGTACGGCAGATAAGATTTTATATGCGATACTTAGGAGACTGATGCCTCTGTAGTTGGCGCAGATCAAAGGGTCTCCTTTTTTATGGATCGGGCAAACAATGCTGAGGTTCCATACATCGGGCATGTTTTCCTCCGACCATATTTTACAGATGAGTTGGTGCATGCTCCTTACCAAATCATCGCCTGCGGCTTTAAAAAGCTCGGCGGGTAAGCCGTCAGCTCCCTCAGCCTTGTTGGATTTCAGTTTAGATATGGCAATCCTCACTTCATCTGGGTCGGGTGGACGGAATTGTTGATCTTCATCGTCCCTTTCATTGGGGTTGAATGGTTCGTTCTGCCTGACAGCTGCATTTGCTTCTTCGTCGCCGTTATACAGTCTGCAGAAATGGTTTCTCCATATCCTTCGTAACTCTACTACGATGTTCCCTTGATCATCCTTACAGGCTTCGGTTCGGATTTTATAACCTTGACTGGTTAACTTTACCCTTTGGTAAAACTTCCTTACCTCATTCCTGCAGTAATATCCCTCTATTTTGCCGACCGCGAGCTTCTCATGCTCCTTCTTTTTTCTCATGAGAAGAATGTGTTCGTCTCTCCTCTTCTGCTCGTAGAGCTCCCGTGCAGCTCTTGTCCTTCTTTGCAGTGCCGCTTTGTATGCTTCTTGCTTTAAAGCATTCGCCTGCCGACACTCGTTGTCAAACCAGGGGTTTCGTTGTGGTGGCGGATTGAAACTCAGCACATCGGAGGTGGCATCTCTGATGGCTTTTTGGCAATGCTGCCACTGGTCTTCAATACTTGATGTTGGCGGCGTAGGATTTCTAAAGAGGTTAAGGGAGACACGATCGGAAAAGGATTTGGCAGTCTCTTGCGATTGTAGCCCGCTGACGTTGAACTTCCTCACAGTATTTCTTTGTCTTGGCGGTGTTTGGGTCCGAGTCAATGTTGGCGCCTCAGAACGTTCGGACATCTATAATACTGGAGGAGTGCCCTGCGTCGATCGCAATATGATCAATCTGATTGACGGTTGATTGATCAGGAGATCGCCATGTTCCTTTGTGAATATCGAGATGTGGGAATCTTGTGCTGGCTACTACAACATTTCGCCCCGCAGCAAAGTCGATCAGCTTAAATCCGTTATCGGATGTAGTGTCGTGTAGGCTGTACTTTCCGATCGTACTAAGAAAGATGTTCTCTTTTCCTAGTTTTGCGTTAAAATCGTTAAGGATATAAGGCTTATATAAGACTTATGTTGGCAAATTTAGCCTGGATGCGAATTGTCGTGAGGCGCTCGTCCAAGGACCTGAACGATAAGACTTCTTGTCAAAGTCTTCCTCTAACGACAAATCCACATCCAAATAGGCGCTGTAATATATATCACAGTTGTCCATACTTCTTTTCCCGGTCCATCCCATCGCACTCCTTGGATGGCGGTTATATCTGCTTTGCAGCAGTCTGTTCGGCTGCACGTGGCTTATAAAGGGATCTTACATTCCACATACAGATCCGAAGATCGTTGTCTGTATATCCTTTGCAGGGTTCGTCATCAGTAAAATGATCCGTTTCCGAGGCTTGTTGTTGCTTCGAAACTATATATTTTTGTGTGGCCGGGCAGTTACCCCGACGGCACAACCTCCAACCTGGAGGGCCAGTTCATTTTTTGGAACCCCTAGGACAAGAGGTCGGGGAGTTGGGTCTGTGCACACAGGGTAAAGTTTCTGATCGCTCCCAACTTGGCGGGACGCCAGCAACGATCCTTATCGATGCATAGAACAAGTTGACATACAGCCTCCTAGCGGCGACCCCCCTGGATAGCCTCCACAACACCCGTTGTGAGGTGAACTAATGTATGCAACGAATCCCTTGTGGTTGTGCGGAGGGCTAACAACCCGCCCACGCAAAAAAAACAACGTTACGAGAGAGCAAACTGCCTCGGATCAACGGACGGCATCACAACAACGACGACACGGTGCGAAAAAGGACAACGATTTGCGAGTGTGCTCCTGGAACGTAAGAACACTCTACACTCCAGGGGCCGCTCATAAACTAGAAAAGATCATCACGCAGTACAAGGCGGATATTACTGCGATCCAGGAAATACGCTGGATAGGACAAGGTATAATGAAGAAGAAAGAGCGCGACATATATTACAGCTGTCACAAAAGGTTGCACATACTTGGATGCGGATTCGTTGTGGGATGCGGTTAAGGTCGAAGGTAATCGACTTTAAACCGATAAGCGATCGCCTGGCTGTGAGCCGTATCCAAGGCAGATTCTACAACATCAGCCTTATATGTGCACACGCCCCTACCGATGAGGCTGAAGACTCCGTCAAAGAGGACTACTACGACCTCTTGGACGGTGCCTACGGAGCCTGTCTGGAGTACGATGTCAAAATCGTGCTCGGAGACTTCAATGCCAAATTCGGTAAGGAAAACATCTTTGGCGGAGTGATCGGAAAGCACAGCCTCCACGACACGACAACAGACAACGGCTTCCGACTCACTGACTTTGCGACAGGACGTAATATGGTCATAAGTAGCACAAGATTCCCTAGCAATCCACACAGCAACCTGGCGATCTCCGGACGGTCGAACAGCAAGACATGCGTCAAATTTCCTGGATGTGCGAACATTCAGAGGGGCAAACGGCGATTCTGACCATTTCCTCGTGGCAGCACGATTCAGCGCCCGACTGTCCAATGTCAGAAAGCTGCACCAGCCAACAAAGAGGAGTTTTGACATTGGACGCCTGAGCGGAGACAACGGAGATTGCCAGAGCCTACGAAGAGCAATTAAGCGAGAGACTCTTCGGTATGCCTACGTCAAACACCAACGCAAACGAGATGTGGTTGCATTGCCGCTCGGCCATCAAAGCGGTAGCGGAAAAGACCTTAGGCTACCTACCGCCCCGACAAGAAACCCGTGGTATGATGGCAAGTGTGAGCAGAAGAAACGTGCAACCGACGAGGCATACCAAAAAGCGCTCCAACGGAAAACGGAAAACTAGAGCAGCGTAAGAGGAGTACCGGGCTAGAAGACGGGAGGAAAAGAAGCTTCTACGCCTGAAGAAAAGGTCTCTCGCAACCTCCTAGCTCAAGGACATCGAAGAGGGATAGACAAAAAATACGGGCATTTTATAAAAAAGCCAAAGGCCTGGCTTCAGGCTTTAGGAAAGGCACCCAGGCTCCTCAAAATCATGAGGTTAGCCTTGTTACTGACTCGCAGGGAATAGTGGATGTGTTTAAGCAGAACTTCCAATAACTGCTTAATGGCCCTGACCAGGAGATAGTGATAGAGAATCAGGAAATCCCAACTCCAGTCGATGAAGTAGTCCTCCCACCTAGCTTTGAAGAAGTCGGAACAGCCATTAAAAGGCTGAATAACAACAAAGCCGCAGGCTCCAATGGCCTACCATCAGAGCTCTTCAAGGCCGGTGGCGACGTTATGGTGGGGAGCATGCACCAGATCATCTGTAAAATTTGGGAAGATGAAAGCATGCCCGACGACTGGAATATCAGCTCCATATGCCCCATCCACAAAAAAGGCGATCTTGCCTTTTGCAACAACTATAGAGGTATATCCCTGCTCAACGTCGCCTACAAGATCCTGTCCAGCGTACTGTGTGAACGTCTAAGGCCGTTTTGCACCGCACTAATCGGCACGTACCAGTGCGGCTTCCGGCCCGGCAAATAGACTATAGACCAAATCTTCACACTAAGACAAATACTGGAGAGGACCAGTGAGTTTCAAATCGATACGCACCACCTGTTGGTGTGTTGATTTAGCACAGTTTACCTGCACTCAGGAGAGGACCATCAATTACATACTCCTGCAGGACACTCCAGAGTTTACCTCGAAGGACTCGGTCATATGCCTTCTCCAAATCTACAAAACAACTATAGATGGGTTTGGGGGTGTACGAGTTTATTTTCGTACAGCCCAAACCTGGCTAACGAAGCGCAAACACCCCTCATGACACGCAGAAAAAGATTGGCCTCGGATAATGCCTACTCTGGTGTGCCCCATTTGAAACCAGGCCAGAATGGTGGCGAGCGTCTGGGCCGGCCTGTCCCGCCCGGCAGCTGGTCGGGCTCAGCCCGAAGGAATTACGAGCAACCCATCAGTGGCCTCGTGAGCCGCTGGGGGTGGGGGGTCACGCCATACACTAACCAGTGCGCGCGATTAGCAAAAGGCATCGACTTAATTCAAGATTTATTGAGTAATTCACAAGGGGTTATAATAAAATTAATTATAATAATAAAAACATATACAAGAAAATACCCGATTGACAAAACATCCACAGCTGAGCGTTTATTGATCATACGAAAAATCGGTACTCACTCGCCAAAAGCCAGTATGTAATGTCGGGGATAAATAGACTGTACTTTCTGTCGGACGTGCCTAGCAAAAACTGGTGTAGTAGAAATGGGCTATAAGTTAACTCTGTAATAATATCCTCATCATATTGTGTCTTGGGAACCAAGGTCGATTATTCCTTGGCAGTCAATATGAAACCTCCTAAATAGCATACATTTACACCTTGGGAACCGTCACTACCTACGGTTCTCCAGATGGATATATGTGTTGAATGTGGCCATCACGATATGTGGCATAAAAATCTAAAAAAGAAATACATCGGCCAATCGCGAGAACAAATATAATAAACTTACGAACGTATTCGCTAAATGAATTGAAAGTGCGTTATGTATCCAAATCAATCGTATTAAACAATTAAAAATCTAAAAGCATAACGAAAAAACTACCACGCGGCATCATTAAGGATAATAAATCAGTCAAGCAGAAGCCTGTTTTAAGCATTAATGTCATCCCAGATGGAAGACCCGAGAGCGACTATGCTGAGCAACCAGAATGGATGAATTTTAAGGTTGGAGTTAATCTTAATATTAAATTAAGTACTATGTTATCTATATATATTTCTATAAATTTAAAACCTTTTAAAGTAATAATGTATTTTATGTATAATTTGAACAAGTTAATTGTATAGATTGTTTTAATAAAATAAGTTTGCAAATGGATAAGTGGGCCAAACTTCTGGATAGTATTTCACCTTATAAAGAAGAATTCGACAGATCATATAAATGTATTAATAAAAATGCCCCAATAAGCGATAAAACAGTTCAACTACATGTTAATATACTTGTAGAAAATTACAATAATGTAAGAAGTCTTCTAAATGCACAATTCAGTAAACTAACAACTGCTCATAAAGAAGAAGCATTAACAATCTTTCATAATTTTAGAGATAAATTGCTTAAAGTTAGTAGCAAGCACAGGATAGAAAAAGATATTCCCTTGAGTATACACGAGGAATTCACTTACAGCCAGGAATTGAATTTCACCAACAAAGAAGAACAAAAATTCACAATGGTTGTCACACCAATAGAGTTCTTGAATTCGGCCGGAATTCGACGGCAACCCTAGTAATCTAAAAGTAATCTAAAAGGAAACTACAACCGCCGAGAAAATAATAACAATAATAACAGGTGACGAAGATATCAAGAGTCTCAACATAGACAGCAAGGACAAGTCCGATTGGTTAACAATCAGGACCAGGGAAACAATTCGATCCCCGAAGATAGCTTGAGTCCCTACGTATCAATAAAAACAAGTCTTAGTAGTACTCATACCTTGTTCTTAGTTGATACGGGTGCAGATGTATCGGTTCTCAAGCATGACAAAATCGGAAACAAACATTATAATAATTTAAACTCTATACAAATCAGTGGAATAGGTCATGGGATAATTAATTCATTTGGAAACATAGAGACGGATCTCGTAGCAGATAATGTACTGATATCACATACATTTCAGGTAGTCCCTGACAATTTCCCAATACCTTGTGATGAGGTCTAGATTTTATAAAAAAATATAATTGTATATTAGATTACCAATGCGATCGAAACTTATTGATATTACGTCCACGAAATTTCCATGACATCAGTATCCCAATTAAAACTTCTCAATACAAAAATTCACTTATAATCCCATCTAGATCAGAGGTAATCAGAAAAATAAACGTGAGATCGTATAAAAATGAAGTTCTCATTCCAAATCAAGAGCTAGTGAGTGGTGTTTTCATAGCTAATACAATAGTTTCTGCTGAAAGTCCATTTGTGCGTCTGATAAACGTAACTGGAAAGGACGTCTTACTTAAAGACGTAGTAATTAAAACAGAAAGTCTGTCCGATTACGAAATAGTCACTGCAAGTAGTGATAAAAGTCACAAAGAAGAGGTGCTACAAAAGTTAAACAAAAATTTTCCAGCCTTTGCTAAATCAAAACTAAATAAGCTATGTTCCGATTTCGTAGATATTTTCGCGTTAGAAAATGATAAAATTTCAACAAATAATTTTTATAAACAAAAATTACGATTAAAAGATAATACAGCTGTTTATATAAAGAATTACAGAACCCCTCAAAAAGAAGAGATAAACAAACAGGTAGACAAAATGCTAAGAGATATAATAGAGCCATCAATTTCAGAATACAATAGTCCGGTACTTTTGGTTCCAAAAAAGAACTAGCCAGGTAAAACTTAAAACAGAGTTTTTTTCTCTTCACGGGGAGTAGGAAGTCAATAGGTCTGAGTCAATTAGCACTAAAAGCATTTTCCGATGGAGCTAAATATCTATGTTTAGTGTTGAAAGTTTCTCTGGAAAAAAAAAAACATTGAATCGAAATCTGTAAAGTTAGTAAAGTTATTTCTTGCAAATCATAGGGTCTATCACAAAAGGATCCCTTTTGATCTACGCGGCTATGATAATGCCCCTTCTCGTAAACATTGATCGTTTGGAGGAATAAGCTTTGGTGTGTTGCCACGTTAATATGTAACTGCTTCTTTCGCTAAGCTTCAAAGAACGATTTGTCTCGGCTCTTGATGTACTTCTGAATCTTCATTCCGCGTGCCATTTCCGAAGCATTGCTCCGATGGGGCAATGCCCTGTGATCATAAATGCCTGAAGCTTCTTTGACTTGCCCTTGGCGTTGCATTATGTTATTATGTTAGAACTCGCTGCAATATGTTCAGTCAATGGATCCAAGGTTCATGACCTTCCTATTTCCTATTTGCGACACTTTTCGAAGCCAACAAAAGACAAACAAACACCGTACGTAAAGGTGACAATTGGGGACCTATAAAAGAGCTGCTATCTCCTCCTTGCGACTCCGAATTGGGAAAGCTGGCAATGCTGACAGCATGACCGACGTAGAGTGTAAACACAACTGCAACGTAAAAAATGATTACCAAAAATCTGCTCTCAAAAGTAGAAACGCATCTGTAGATTTGTTGGTTAGCGGGTCTTCTCACCAATCTACGACGAACGTCTTTTAGAGTTTTGCTTCAGCCTACGATTCTGTTCTCCGTCCACCCCTAAAGGCGGTAAGAGAACTCATAGAGTACTGCGACACCAGAAAGATGGGCCAAGTCATCTCTTGCAACGCTAATGCTAAGAATTCATTCTGGGGCAGCAGCAAATGCAACATGAGAGGGACTTATCACCTTGACTTCATACTATCGTCTCATTTAGACTTCAAAAATATTCGTTCCCATCCAACTTTTGTTACGACAAGGAGAAAGGAAGTAATCAACCAAAAACCAAAACGATACCTAAAGGAGATTAGAGACTGAATGGTGCTGACGGAAGTCTCCATGTCAGACCATAGATACATTTTATCGAATGCAAAGCCATAACATTGCCGAAGAGGAGGAATACTAAGAACAAACTGGAGCACAGGCCTCTCCCTAGGCTGAGAAACAGGCGGAAGGTTGATAAGGCAGTAAAGGTCTGGATAATACCATCCCAAAATGTTTCAACCTGACATGTCCAGCCATAATTAACTGTCTCTAAAAACCAATTCAGAGGAGAACTGGAAGCTGTACCGATCAAAACAAAAAGGATATACGAGCATAATTCGGATATCGAAAAGTGCCCCATAGATATTTCTGTGGAAAGATAGGAAATCTATAGTGAAACCAGTAAACTGACCAAAGTTCTCAAGAAAGGCGAACCAATCAGACCCTGACAACCCGACGGTAACTACACTGCGTCGAAAACTGACACTCTCAGCATCAGCTTTAGGTTCACAACAAGCTCATATTCTAGGAAGGCCGAGGCCTTGTGGCATCACATATATCCAGCTTGGCTGCAAAAGGGTATTGAACCGTTGCTACCCGTTCTGAAAAGAATATTCACTGTCAGTGCCTAGCTCTGGCTTGAAGGCCGACCCACTAGCGCACAGTTAGGGTAGCATTCATGTAAGATTAATTCAAGATCATCATCATCATCTTGATGATCCGCTAAAGGGGTCGCGGTGGTACACCGCTCACGAGAGATCTCCAGGCAACTCGATTCTCCGCCATCGACTCTAGGAGCAGTGCCCCAGTACTTACTTACTTTACTTACTTAACAGGCCGGCGACCCATGAAGTGTCCGAGCCTCAGCAATTGCTGCCTTCCATCGTTGACGGTCCTGGGCACGCTGGGCAGTCATCACGTCCAAGCTGTCTTGCATCCGCGATTACTTGGTCTTTATACCGGAGATTCGGTCTTCCTCTCCTTCTCGAACCAGTAGGCTCGAATTCAAAGACCCTCTTTGCTGGAGCATTGTTGTCCATGCGCTCGATGTGGCCGAGCCAGTTGCAGTCGACAGATTTTTGCCTTCCGGACTACATCCACATCCTGGTACAGCTCATAGAGTTCGCGGTTATGTCTTCGCCTCCAATCGCCTTCCTCGCAGACGGGACCATATATCCGTCGTAGAACTTTTCTTTCGAAGGTACCCAGAATCAACTCTGCTTTGCTTTGCTGCTCCATAGAGCAGGACTGGCAAAATAAGAGTTTTGTAGAGTATGAGTTTGGTCCTTCGAGTCCGGAGTTTTGAGCCCAGTTGTTTTGACAAACCGAAGTAGCACCGGTTGCAAACTACGATTCTACGACGGAACTGACAATTTGACAATTTAATTCATTTTATTTTCAAAAAACGTTTTACAATGATTAAATGTTTCTGCGAAGCCCTATAATGGCTTTTCTGCAGAAGATTGTGTTTCAGAGTTCGTTACAGTTAATTTTAGATGAAGTAAGCTTTGTTACATTTTTTTCTATTCATTAGTTTAACAGTAAATAGAAGAGAAAACAAAAATTAAAGTTTTAAAAATTTAGTTGTTTTAATTATTGTTTAAAAAAAATGTTTTATATGTTTTTTTCTAGTTTTGAAGCTTTCTACGTGTCTTAATTCCTGCGGAAGTGTGTTTAGAACTGCAGGTACACTGCATTTCAACTGTTTTCTCCCGTAGTTGTTGTAGAATCTGGGTTCTTCAAGCATGCCTTGCGCCCGCCTTCTGGGTCATCTTAAAGATGTCTTCCACTCGAAGAACATTAAATCGTTGTAGTTCCGGAACATTACGCTGGTTGAGTAATATTTTCTTCAAAACTGTGTTTTGAAGTTTCTGAAGCTTCTGGATGTGTGTTGCAGATGCATTGCCCCAAGAAAGTATTCCGTACCTTAATTTGGATTCTACTAAGGCGAAATAGACCTGCTTAAGTACGGACGTTGTAGTGTGGTATTGCAGATGGGTTAATGCGTATAATGCTTTTCATAGGATCTCACGCAATCCATTTATGTGCACATCCCAAAGAAAATTGCAATCGATGGTGACCCCGAGATATTTGTAGGTCTCTACTATATCGATAGGATAGCTAGTTGAGCAACCACAAGATTCGTTTTTAAAGTTAATTTTACCGTGTGTAGCCTTGCATTGAGGACTTCGCATGTGCATCATCTTGGTTTTAGATGCATTGATCATTACGCCATGATCATGGCACCATTTCACAGCTTTTTGCATAATTTCTGTTGCCGTATGCAAGGACTTATGGCGCACCACTATCGCCGTATCATCTGCATATGCAAATGGTATTGTATTTTTGAAGACTCTGAGCAGCTCATTGGTATACAAAATAAGTAGGATTGATCCAAGCTTTGATCCTTGATCCATACTTAATGTTTTCCTTTCACTATATATATTGCTGATTTTGACGCTAAAAAGTCTGTTCCTTAAATATTCTCTTAGCCAATCTGCCATTAGTCCTCTTATTCCAATATGTTCTCGTGCTTCGATTAGCTTATCGTGGTTCAGTGTATCAAAAGCCTTACTGAAGTCAACGAATATCACTAAGACATGGTGGCTTTTATTTAGGCTCTCATTGATACAATTAGCGAATTCCCCTATCAACTAACCAGTACACTTATTTTTCTGGAACCCGTACTGGCTTGTGTTAATCAGGGAATTTTTGCCGATGAAATCCTGTAGCCTGTTTGTCATGACTTCTTCGAGACACTTTTCTACTACAGGTAATATTGATATTGGCCTGTAATTGTTGAGTTCCGTTTTGGTACCTCCTTTATAAATCGGCCTGACTACGGCAGATTTCAAGGTTTCAGGGATCTTTGCTTGATTAATGCTCAGGTTCACGAATTTGCATAGAATTGGGACAAATATATTGGCGTGTCTTTTTATATCTCCGGCTCTTATACCGTCAAAACCTGGCGACTTGCTATCGCTTAGCGAGTTTATTATTTTTCGCATTTCTAGGAAACTTGTTTCTCTTACGAACATTGATCTAGCTAATATTGAGCTTGCGTGTGTAGAAACTAACAGCGTCACATTGATGAATAAAGTTTTTTATATGAGTGCTAAAACTGTTTGCAAATGTACTAGCTAGATTACTCAGACACATTTTTCCAGAGAAGTTATTTGTGATAGTTTCATCAACTCCGAGTTTTTTCCTTTCCAGTATCTCATTTATTAAGCTCCAGGTTTTGCGGGGATTAGATCTGATTTGGTTAAACTTGGTTTTATAAAAAAAGGATTTTTTTGCCGTTATTTCCTTGTTCAGTTTGTTTCTGAATGCTTTATATTCCAGTTCATAGCTTTTATTTAGTCTGTTGTTCTTCCACCTCCTGTAAAGATCGTCCATTTTTTTACATTTGGCGATCAACTCAGGTGACATCCAAGGATTATGCTTTCTTTCGTTTTTTAAATGCTTGATAGAAATCGCATTATCATAAATACAATTCATTTTTTCAGGTAATTTTGAATAAAGTGAAACAGCATCACTTTCATTAATGACTTCATCCCAATTCTTTTCTATTATCAATTCGTTAACCTTTACGTTAGATATATAGGACAAGCTGACTGCGTTTTCATTAACAGAAGATTTTTGCATTGGTGGGAAGTATATGATTGGATAATGGTCGGTGATACAATTTTCAATTACTGCAGAATTGATTTGGTTATGAATATCGTTAGTCAAGATGTGGTCAATCGTTGATTTCGATCCTGTGTTCGAGTCTACCCTGGTAAACTCCGTGATCACATTTCTCAATCCCAATGACGCCAACATCTCAAGATATTATTTTACACCATACAAATCCACATCATTCACATTGATGTTCATGTCACCCATTATCACAATCTCGTCCTTTTTTCCCAGTTGTCCAACGTTGTTTCCGAATTCTTCAATAAACGTTTTTTTGCTGTAACCTGGTGGTCGATATATTCCAATAAAAAAAATATTCTTATTCTCTCCTTTAATTTTAATTTGGATATATTTATATGATACACTTTCAGATGTTAAGCGTTCATATTGCAGTTTATTACGTATTAACATCAGTATTCCACCTCGTCTACGTTTATTTCGATCTATATTGATGAGGTGACTAACGTTTAGGCAGAAATCATTCCAGTTCTTACGCAAAGATCTTATATTGAAACATAGATAGCAACATTTGTTATCATTCAATTCATCTATGTTGATGTCACTAAAACCATTCATTACCCTACAATTCAATTCGACAATTACATCATTTGTGTTATTCATTTTGGTGTTATATTTTTGTATTTCGTTTTGCTTACACACAATACAGTTATTGAGTGCGATTGATTTTGCTAACATCGTCAGCGGTACTTATCAACATCGGTTGCGTACCTTCATTCTAGCCAGTATTCTTCCCGCACTCTCCCAAACAAATTTCCAGTTCTCCTGTCTCGCTCTCTCCTTTGCCATCCACATCAAGTGCTTGTTATGCTTTGTCAGCTGATTGTTCACATAAACTGTAGCATCAGGCAAAGTTGCGCTCGCGCTTGCAGTGTTGTTGGTTTTTTGCAGTATTGCCTTTAGTTTGATCGAGCGAGAGGAGCGCGTTTGCTTCATAAACTGCATTTTTTTAATGTTGGATGCAAATGTTGCCACCATTGTATTGACCGTTCGGGGTTTTTTGTTTTTGTTCTGTAAATGTCAGTGACATCAGTGTCGTTGATCTCGAGGTTTATTGCTTTTCCTATTCTCTTTACTAACTCAAATAAATTTTCACAGCTTGCCGCAATTTCCTTAATTTCACCCCTCAATAGACGGATTTCTGCAATAACAGCTGAGTTGTCAGTTGAGATGGAGTTGATTGAGGAACAGGGGCTGCTGAGTTCTCGCATTCTCTTGGAAGGTTGTTCCTGTAAGGTTAGTGGAGCAGGTACCACCGCATTGTTGGCTGCAGCAGTATTCTGGACATCTGCACCGTTCCTACAAGATTGGCACTTCCAAGCCTCTCCTTGTGCCCACGGTTCTCCACGATTTTTCTGTTACCGTGATGCAATCGAAATGAAGTTTTCGCTTGCAAGCTGAACACACAGCAAAATCGCCTTCGACGGGGAGATTTTCACCGCAATAGCCGCACATATACATGATGGATGGACAAGTTAAATTAGAGTGAAATACTAAAAGAACACAGGAAAGTTCAACAAACAGAACTGGAGATGCACTCAGATGTTTATATACAATTTATTTAAATAAAAAGTCAATGTCTTGGGGGTTTTTCTTTGATTTATACTGTTGGAAGATATATACTTTTATATAGTCAAAGAGATCACTAATTCACGGAGCGCTTGAAAAACACGTCTAGTCACGGTAAGCTTACTCAACGAAGTGTGAGTCCACTGTGATGTCGTTTGTGGAGTTCACGTTTGCCCCGAGGTAGACCAACTAATTCACTACCTCGAAATTGTAGCTGTCGATCGTGAAATTTTGTCCAAGGTGGTGTGTGACGGAACGTTTCTCGGTCGACAGCATATATTTTGTTTTGTCCTCTTTGACCTTGAGACCAGTTCGTTTCGCCTGTTCTTCAATCGCCGTAAAAGCCTCCACTACGGCAAGTTGAGAACGAGCGACGATGTCGATGTCATCTGCGTACCCCAACAGTTGGACCGACTTGTGGAAGATAGTGCCTTCCGTGTTTACAGCTGCCCTGTGCACTATCTTCTCCAGTACCAGATTGAAGAAGTCAGACGACAGCGCATCTCCTTGCCGAAATCCAGTGCAAGTTTCAAACGGCTCAGAAATCCTTGAGCCGAACTGCACGGTACATCGCGTATGTGTTAGCGTGGTGCGATACAACCGGATCAGTTTTCCCGGGATCCCGAATTCGGTCTTCGCATCGAATAGCTCATTGCGATGAATGCTGTCGTATACGGCTTTTAAATTGATGAACAGGTGGTGCGTATCGATTTGAAACTCACTGGTCTTCTCCAGTATTTGTCTTAGTGTGAAGATTTGGTCTATAGTCGATTTGCCGAGCCGGAAGCCGCACTGGTACGTGCCGATTAGTGCGGTGCAAAACGGCCTTAGACGTTCACACAGTACGCTGGACAAGATCTTGTAGGCGACGTTGAGCATTGATATACCTCTATTGTTGTTGCAAGAGGCAAGATCGCCTTTTTTGTGGATTTGGCATATGGAGCTGATATTCCAGTCGTCGGGCATGCTTTCATCTTCACAAATTTTACAGATGATCTGGTGCATGCTCCAGACCATAACATCGCCACCGGCCTTGAAGAGCTCTGATGGTAGGCCATTAGGATTTCCTGATTCTCTATCACTCTCTCCTGGTCAGGCCCATTAAGCAGTTATTGGAAGTTCTGCTTAAACACATCCACTATTCCCTGCGAGTCAGTAACAAGGCTAACCTCATGATTTCGAGGAGCCTGGGTGCCTTTCCTAAGGCCTGAAGCCAGGCCTTTGGCTTTTTTATAAAATTCCCGTATTTTTTGTCTATCCCTAGACTCTTCGATGTCCTTGAGCTGGGAGGTTGCGAGAGGCCTTTTGTTCAGGCGTAGAAGCTTCTTTTCCTCCCGTCTTCTAGCCCGGTACTGCAACCGGAAATGCAACCACATCTCGTTGGCGTTGGTGTTTGACGTAGGCATACCGGAGAGTCTGTAGCTTAATTGCTCTTCGTAGGCTTTGGCAATCTCCGTTGTGCTCAGGCGTCCAATGTCAAAACTCCTCTTTGTTGGCTGGTGCAGCTTTCTGACATTGGACAGTCGGGCTCTATATGGTGCTGCTACGAGGAAATGGTCAGAGTCGACGTTTGCCCCTCTGAATGTTCACACATCCAGGATATTTGACGCATGTCTTGCGTCAATGAGCACATGGTCAATTTAGTTGGCGGTTCGACCGTCCGAAGATCGCAAGGTTGCTGTGTGGATTCTTTTGCGAGGGAATCTTGTGCTACTTATGACCATATTACGTCCTGTCGCAAAGTCAGTGAGTCGGAAGCCGTTATCTGTTGTCGTGTCGTGGAGGCTGTTCTTTCCGATCACTCCGCCAAAGATGTTTTCCTTACCGAATTTGGCATTGAAGTCTCCGAGCTCGATTTTGACATGGTACTCCAGACAGGCTCCGTAGGCACCGTCCAAGAGGTTGACGGAGTCTTCAGCCTCATCGGTAGGGGCGTGTGCACATATAAGGCTGATGTTGTAGAATCTGCCTTGGATACGGCTCACAGCCAGGCGATCGCTTATCGGCTTAAAGTCGATGACCTTCGACCTTAACCGCATCCCACAACGAATCCGCATCCAAATATGTGCAACCTTTTGTGACAGCTGTAATATATGTCGCACTCTTTCTTCTTCATTATACCTTGTCCTATCCAGCGTATTTCCTGGATCGCAGTAATATCCGCCTTGTACTGCGTGATGATCTTTTCTAGTTTATGAGCGGCCCCTGGAGTGTAGAGTGTTCTTACGTTCCAGGAGCACACTCGCAAATCGTTGTCCTTTTTCGCGCCGTGTCGTCGTTGTTGTGACTCCGTCCGTTGATCCGAGGCAGTTTGCTCTCTCGTAACGTTGTTTTTTTTGTGTGGGGAGGTTGTTAGCCCTCCGCACAACCACAAGGGATTCGTTGCATACATTAGTTCACCTCACAACGGGTGTTGTGGTGGCTATCCAGGGGGGTCGCCGCTTGGAGGCTGTATGTCAACTTGATGTATGCATCGACAAGGATCGTTGCTGGCGTCCCGCCAAGTTGGGAGCGATCAGAAACTTTACCCTGTGTGCACAGACCCAACTCCCCGACCTCTAGTCCTAGTTACAAGAAAGGAACTGGCCCTGCAGGTTGGAGGTTGTGCCGTGGGGTAACTGCCCGGCCACACAAAAAAATATAGTTACGAAGCAACAACAAGCCTCGAAAACGGATAATTTTACTGATGACGAACCCTGCAAAGGATATACGGACAACGATCTTCGGATCTGTACGTGGAATGTAAGATCTCTTTATAAGCCACGTGCAGCCGAACAGACTGCTGCAAAGCAGATATAACCGCCATCCAAGAAGTGCGATGGGATGAACCGGGCAAAAGAAGTATGAAAAACTGTGATATATATTACAGCGCCTATTTGGATGTGGATTTGTCGTTAGAGGCAGACTTTGGCAAGAAGTCTTATCGTTCAGGTCCATGGACGAGCGCCTCACTACAATTCGCATCCAGGCTAAATTTGCCAACATAAGTCTTATATAATCATTATATCCTTAACGATTTTAACGCAAAGCTAGGAAAAGAGATCATCTTTGGTAATACGATAGAGTAGAGCCTACACGACACTACATCCGATAACGGATTTAGGCTGATCGACTTTGCTGCGGGGCGAAATGTTGTAGTAGCCAGCACAAGATTCCGACATCTCGATGTTCACAAAGGAACATGGCGATCTCCATATCAATCAACCGTCAATCAGATTGATCATATTGCGATCGATACAAGGCACTCCTCCAGTATTATAGATGTCCGAACGTTCCGAGGCGCCAACATTGACTCGGACCACCACCTTGTTGTAGCCAAGGTAAGGTTGCGGATATCCCGAACACCGCCAAGACAAAGAAATACTGTGAGGAAGTTCAACATCAGCCGGCTACAATCGCAAGAGATTGCCAAATCCTTTTGAGATCGTGTCTCTCTTAACCTCTTAAGAAATCCTACGCCGCCAACATCAAGTATTGAATACCAGTGGCAGCATTGCCAAAGGAATGATGACAGCAGGAATGAAGTAAGCAAGTTTTACCAAACGTTAAAGTTAACCAGTCAAGGTTATAAAGTCCGAACCGAAGTCTGTAAGGATGATCAAGGGAACATCGTAGTAGAGTTACGGAGGATATGGAGAAACCATTTCTGCAGACTGTATAACGGCGACGAAGAACCAAATGCAGATGTCAGGCAGAACGAACCATTCAACCCCAATGAAAGGGACGATGAAGATCAACAATTCCTTCCACCCGACCCAGATGAAGTGAGGATTGCCATATCTAAACTGAAATCCATCAAGGCTGCGGGAGCTGACCGCCGAGCTTTTTAAAGCCGCAGGCGATGATTTGGTAAGGAGCATGCACCAACTCACCTGTAAAATATGGTCGGAGAAAAACATGCCCGCATAAAAAAGGAGACCCTTTGATCTGCGCCAACTACACAGGCATCACTGTCCTAAGTATCGCATATAAAATCTTATCTGCCGTACTGTATGAACGTCTAAAGACATTCGTCAACAACCTGGTCAGCCAATACCAGTGT
The DNA here is from genome assembly GCA_907269125.1 of Eristalis pertinax. Taxonomy (NCBI): domain Eukaryota; kingdom Metazoa; phylum Arthropoda; class Insecta; order Diptera; family Syrphidae; genus Eristalis; species Eristalis pertinax. Next base: position 22,705,603 of record OU026148.1, read on the forward strand.
GGCTTTAGGCCAGGAAAAAGTCCAAAAATTCGCCGGGTTACTTGGGCACTGCGTGCGGAGGGCTAACAACCCTCCCACACAAAAACAAGGTTACGAGAGAGCAAACTGTCTCGGATCAACGGACGGAATCACAACAACGACGACACAGTGCGAAAAAGGACAACGATTTGCGAGTGTGCTCCTGGAACGTAAGAACACTCTACACTCCATTGGCCGCTCATAAACTAAAAACGATCCTCACGCAGTACAAGGCGGATATTACTGCGATCCAGGAAATACGCTGGATAGGACAAGGTATAATGAAGAAGAAAGAGTGCGACATATATTACAGCTGTCACAAAAGGTTGCACATATTTGGATGCGGATTCGTTGTGGGATGCGGTTAAGGTCGAAGGTCATCGACTTTAAACCGATAAGCGATTGCCTGGCTGTTATTGTTGCTTCTGTGTTTACATTGTTGAATGCACTCTTGATGTCGAGGAGAGCGGCCAATGTAAATTATTTAGTATTCTGCGAATCCTCAATTTCCCGAATAACACTTTCCACTTATCTACCTTTGAGGTAGGCGTTTTCAGTACTGCATAGGTTGCAGGAAGTGATTATTCCTCTCATGTATATTATTTTGTATAAGAGTCTGATAGGTTATAGTAGAAACGACGAGAGACTGCTTGTCCTGTAGTCTTTTGCGGTAGTGTGGCTAGGTTTACCCGCTTTAGGTATGAAAACTATTTTTACCTCTCTCCACGGTATCGCAAGAAGTTGGAGAAGATGCTTCCGAGGTGAGGTATAAGTGGTTTTGTGATTTTTGAAGCATCGCTGGCAAAATATCGTCCAGCCCTGAAGATTTAAAAGGTTTGAACGAATTTATTGGCCTTGATAATAATTTGTTCTCTGTGATAATTTCTTCTATTACTTTTTCAGTTGTGTGGACCGTGGAAAACGTCGCCCTGGGGATAGTGGTTACAGTGTTTCTACAATCTGGGAAGTGGGTCTCAGTCAGCGGTTCTAGGGATTCCTGACAGGATTCTGTTTGAGAGCCATCCGATTTAAGGATGTATACTGGGACACAGGGGTCCTTGGATAAGATCTTCCTGAGCCTTGCAGCTACGTTGAGATCTTCTATTGACTGAAGCTGGATTTGTAACCGTCCGAGTCTGCAGATTTTTTGCTAAGTTGCCTTAACTCTGTAGTCCATCAGGTTTTTGACTGAATTCTCAGTGCGAGTTGGGTCAGGATTAGTAGTGGCTTGTAGCGGTACTAACCTGTTGGCTAGGAAAGGACGCACTTACAGAGTTGACATTCCCTTCACTCCGGACAGGCGTTGGGACCAACCGCGTCGTCAGTTAGGGCTTCCATCGCTGACGTCCATTTCTCGAGAGCACTACCGGAGGTGGCATGACTCTCCAGGATGTAGGCAAACCAAGCGCATGCTCCCTAATGTCTGTAAGAAATCTGCAGCATTCTCTTTTCTTAACAGATCACTCCAACGAGCACCCTGTTGTTACGGTTTAACGCCAGAAGTTTCTTTGTCTTGCCGTTGTTAAACTGTGGCCACGTTGATCTTGTCGTCTGTAAGTAATATCTTGTGAGTCAGGATAAATTGGCTTTCTTTTGTATTATGTCGCTTATAGTCCGGTATAATGCATTAATCGGTGGTCGCAGTACAGGATAATATTGACTTCAGAGCAGCCTGCCTGTTAACAAAGATGGTGATAGCTGATGGTGTGACATCGGTTGTTTGTATGTATTTGGCTGCTTCCTCAATTGCCTCTGCTTGGAAGACACTGCATGGATCAGGGAGTTTAAAAGATTTCTGCATGTGCAGGGTGTCCGAGGGGAATCCAGCTCCAGTACCTGTATCCATTTTTGATCCTTCGGTGAAAACAGCAATATCGTGATCGTTAATAACGCCGTTCGAAACCCACTTGTCTCTGTCGGGAAACAGAATTAGTATTCTGAGGCGGTCACATGGTCACAGCGATGATGCTATGGTCCTTGTGTCTTTCTCTATGAAGATTTAAAGGATTTTGTTGACTGTAAGAAGCCACAGCAGTATGGAGAGAAGTATAAGACTGTGTCCAATGTCTGCGTTCATAATTCTGCTGTTTAACATATTACCGATCCAGAATTCAATGGATGCGTCTACTAACTGTCTTCTAGAGCTGTTATTATGGCTTCTGTGTTTACATTGTTGAAGACATCCTTGGTGTGGAGGATGGCGGCCAATGTAAATTCTTCAGTATTTTGCGAATACTCTGGACTCTATTTAAGAGCCATCCGGTTTAAGGCTGTATGCTTTGACACAGGGTCTTTGGATAAGATCTTTCTAAGCCTTGCAGCTGCGTTGAGATCTTTTATTGATTCACAGAAATAACGCCAGGATATAGACTTTGCTGCTCTCGTTTGACTCCTGTATTTGTTGAAACTGCACATTGCTCTATGAAATAGTGATCGGGTCATGGTCCTGGTCCTGGTCCCAAATTGCCTTAGCTTTGTAGTTGCTGAGGTTAATTTCTGTTAAAAGCCGCTTTCTTTTTCTGCAAGGTTTTTGATTGAATTCTCAATGTGAGTTAGGTCATGATTAGTAGTGGCTTGGGGCGGATCCGCCTTTGCTCGGATCATGCGGTAGTTATTTGGTGCTGATGAGTTGAGAGCTGATGATGTAGGCTCCTCTCCACAGAAGCGACAGCTCGTATTCCTCCTTCCTTCCTCCTTTGAACTATGCTTTACCACACGCAGTTGGAGTTGGTTATCTTATCCATCCATATTGCTTTCCGTGGGACACCTTAGGGTTGATATGAGCAATGTTCGTCGGCTAAGACCGAATCTCTTCGCTGTGTATGTCCACCTATTTCAATATAAACCAGCTGAATACCGAATTATCGCGTCTTAACCTGTCTGGATATAGCTTGGTGTTGTATTTCTTTTTTCACCGTGGTCCCGCTATCTACTTGCGCAGTCATATAGCTCCCAACCTTTTAACGAATTTGATGCGCTATATGATTCCATCTCAAGAATTTTATCCCTGTACCCTTGCACTGAAATTGCCACTGCCGGCGATATCAATGTACACAATTCTAATTGATTCCGACATTCAGGCCAGATAACACCCGAAGGAAGGTATGTCGAAAATGTGTCCACACGTATACCTGACATTGCAGATCATTCCGCAAGCACTCTGGTAATGTTTCTCATCTCGCTTCCTGATAAATATTATGTTGAAATACTGTCACCTCTACGCTCGTCTGACCATTGTGTCATATCAGCTATTTTGTCGTTACCACCACACACAGTTATAGAACAAATTCCTAACAGAACAATATGGCTGTACGAGAATTTTAGGGGTCTTAACAAATTCTTTAGGAATTTTAACTGGTCTCCATGCTTCCTCGATTGTGCCGTGGACGCCGCTGCTGATATGATGACAAGTATTATGTTGACGACACACGACACATCTGGGTCACAACAGAACCCCCAATACATCAGCCTATACACCGCGTGTCTAAATATGCATATACTGCGTCAGTTACGCTCTCTTCCGTATTCAGCAGTTTATATCGACAGAGCAATTGCAACGTACCTTAAGTGGGCCAAATTCAGGTATTCATTTCTTTAGAATTAAGTTATTCTGTAATGTTAGAGATGTTAGCATATTTATTGTATAAAAGAAAAGGAAATCAGTCAATAAAGTGTAGTATTCATTCCGATACTAACCCAGTGTTTTATTTTCCAGCGATCAGACTTCGACAAGTTCAAGTGCTTGTTGCACCACTTACATTTTACGCCAAGCTAATGTGCTTGCTCTTATCGTAGCAAACGAGCCTACCAACCTTTTTGATGTACTCACAGACATCTGCCTTGGTTTCTGCTTTGATGTTAAAATTTGTGTCACCCGTTTCTTTTTATTCCAATTGCATCGATATGGTCGTTGAGTTGACGAATGAAACATTTTACATTTGTTTTTGGTGGTCTGTACACAGAAATTATCGATGCCTCAAAGTTACCACGTTTGACATTAATCGACATTCTATCTACTTTTTCAAAGAAAACATCATTTTTCACGTATACTGCAACTCCCCCTCCCGCTGAGTTACTTCGGTTAAAAAATTCACTAGTATAGCCTTCAATTTGGTACATGGGACTTTCCTCCTCTTTTATGTTTGTTTCACAAAACATTAATACATCTATATTTGACAAGAAATCATCAACCTTACACCTACCTTACATTTAGTGACATGCATGAAAATTCATTTTTATTATTTTTTATAAATTTGCAAGCATCATCTTTCGTTTTCCATATTTTAGTGTGTTTATTTTGGACGCTACTGTGTTTATGGTCTTGTGGGCAAAACATATGTTTATGACATTTTTTCTATATCGTCGATCGAGTGTATATCGACAATACGGTCTCCATCATTTTTTCTCGCAAGAACCTTACCATTCCTGTACCAAACATATTTCCAATTGACAGCTTTTGATTTTGATTTAGCTAACCAGAGAATTTTCTTAAAGTGTTGTGTCAATTGTTCGTTAATAAATATGTTTAGATTTGAGTATGCCGGATTAACTTCTTGTTTTGATTTAGTGCAAATATCCCCGTATTTAATTGGTCTTTTTTGTTTGGCTTTCTCCAGGAACGTGGTTTTTGTTTGTTTCCGTGCAAAACTCACAACGATATTTTTTAATTGCCTGTTCTTTTTATCTGGATACGCGTAGATGTCCTCGATATCGCCTTCGGTTAATTCGGTTTCAATCGTTGCTCCTATCGCTTTAATGATATCGCAGGAATTTGTATAGTTGGATATTGGGACATTTTTTTACTTCTATGTTTTTGTCAATTTGTTTTTGTTCTAGAGAATTGACTTGTTTTTGTAGGAAAGATATTTGACCGTCTTTTGTCTCAATTTGTTTCTTATAGTCTTCTAATTCCTTCATTAGTGTTTGCAGCAATGTGGTATTTTTTGCAAGTGAATTGTTTATCTCATCGTATTCCTGCGTTGTGAACTCTATTGCTTGTGCATAATCTTTTAACAGTGACTTTATTTCTTGCAGTTCCTTATTGATATCACTGTTATCATGCCGTATTTCAACATTAGAGCTCGTCTTTGGAGATTCTGCGGTTCGAGATCTTTTCGCAGTTTGTGCTTCTGCTGGCGTTTTCTCCTTCATTCGGCACGATGCACATGACCAATTCTTTTTCGCTTGCGTGGACATATTCCTGTATGAGTTTCTGTATAGCGCAGCACACTCATAATGCAAATTCCCCTCACAGCCTAAACAGTTTATGTACTCACCGTCAAGCGGTAGCGGCTCATTGCAACGGCTACAATTACTCATTTTATTTACTTTTTAATTTTGTAATAACTAAAAAATAAGCTAGTTTAATGACTTTATGTAAAAAACTAAATATAGTAATTTTTTTGTGTTGTGTTGTTTGTTTTTTATTTAATTTGGAAGTGTTGTATTCCAGAAAGAAAATGAAAACGAAAATTTTAAAGGCACACTGTCTAAAACACTTCTTCACTTGTTGAAATCTCAACAACTAGTTACAGCCAAAATATTCGTTCAAGAACTGTAGGTACAAGGCCTATCATGGGACGAAACATTACCAAGCAAAACACATAATTGATGGCATTTAGAAATAATCGTTGGAAGCTAAACAATTTCCAATTATATTGACACGTGACGAGTAATGAAGTGTCAGCAGTCCTACAAGTACATACATTTACAGATGCGTCGGAGAAGGCATATTTTGCAGCGCAGTCAATAAAGTGTAGTATTCATTCCGATACTAACCCAGTGTTTTATTTTCCAGCGATCAGACTTCGACAAGTTCAAGTGCTTGTTGCACCACTTACATTTTACGCCAAGCTAATGTGCTTGCTCTTATCGTAGCAAACGAGCCTACCAACCTTTTTGATGTACTCACAGACATCTGCCTTGGTTTCTGCTTTGATGTTAAAATTTGTGTCACCCGTTTCTTTTTATTCCAATTGCATCGATATGGTCGTGGAGTTGACGAATGAAACATTTTACATTTGTTTTTGGTGGTCTGTACACAGAAATTATCGATGCCTCAAAGTTACCACGTTTGACATTAATCGACATTCTATCTACTTTTTCAAAGAAAACATCATTTTTCACGTATACTGCAACTCCCCCTCCCGCTGAGTTACTTCGGTTAAAAAATTCACTAGTATAGCCTTCAATTTGGTACATGGGACTTTCCTCCTCTTTTATGTTTGTTTCACAAAACATTAATACATCTATATTTGACAAGAAATCATCAACCTTACACCTACCTTACATTTAGTGACATGCATGAAAATTCATTTTTATTATTTTTTATAAATTTGCAAGCATCATCTTTCGTTTTCCATATTTTAGTGTGTTTATTTTGGACGCTACTGTGTTTATGGTCTTGTGGGCAAAACATATGTTTATGACATTTTTTCTATATCGTCGATCGAGTGTATATCGACAATACGGTCTCCATCATTTTTTCTCGCAAGAACCTTACCATTCCTGTACCAAACATATTTCCAATTGACAGCTTTTGATTTTGATTTAGCTAACCAGAGAATTTTCTTAAAGTGTTGTGTCAATTGTTCGTTAATAAATATGTTTAGATTTGAGTATGCCGGATTAACTTCTTGTTTTGATTTAGTGCAAATATCCCCGTATTTAATTGGTCTTTTTTGTTTGGCTTTCTCCAGGAACGTGGTTTTTGTTTGTTTCCGTGCAAAACTCACAACGATATTTTTTAATTGCCTGTTCTTTTTATCTGGATTCGCGTAGATGTCCTCGATATCGCCTTCGGTTAATTCGGTTTCAATCGTTGCTCCTATCGCTTTAATGATATCGCAGGAATTTGTATAGTTGGATATTGGGACATTTTTTTACTTCTATGTTTTTGTCAATTTGTTTTTGTTCTAGAGAATTGACTTGTTTTTGTAGGAAAGATATTTGACCGTCTTTTGTCTCAATTTGTTTCTTATAGTCTTCTAATTCCTTCATTAGTGTTTGCAGCAATGTGGTATTTTTTGCAAGTGAATTGTTTATCTCATCGTATTCCTGCGTTGTGAACGCTATTGCTTGTGCATAATCTTTTAACAGTGACTTTATTTCTTGCAGTTCCTTATTGATATCACTGTTATCATGCCGTATTTCAACATTAGAGCTCGTCTTTGGAGATTCTGCGGTTCGAGATCTTTTCGCAGTTTGTGCTTCTGCTGGCGTTTTCTCCTTCATTCGGCACGATGCACATGACCAATTCTTTTTCACTTGCGTGGACATATTCCTGTATGAGTTTCTGTATAGCGCAGCACACTCATAATGCAAATTCCCCTCACAGCCTAAACAGTTTATGTACTCACCGTCAAGCGGTAGCGGCTCATTGCAACGGCTACAATTACTCATTTTATTTACTTTTTAATTTTGTAATAACTAAAAAATAAGCTAGTTTAATGACTTTATGTAAAAAATTAAATATAGTAATTTTTTTGTGTTGTGTTGTTTGTTTTTTATTTAATTTGGAAGTGTTCTATTCCAGAAAGAAAATGAAAACTATAATTTTAAAGGCACACTGTCTAAAACACTTCTTCACTTGTTGAAATCTCAACAACTAGTTACAGCCAAAATATTCGTTCAAGAACTGTAGGTACAAGGCCTATCATGGGACGAAACATTACCAAGCAAAACACATAATTGATGGCATTTAGAAATAATCGTTGGAAGCTAAACAATTTCCAATTATATTGACACGTGACGAGTAATGAAGTGTCAGCAGTCCTACAAGTACATACATTTACAGATGCGTCGGAGAAGGCATATTTTGCAGCGCTATACCTACGCTCAATTATGAAGGCTGGAAGACTATTGTGTGTCAAATTCTGCTTTGCTTCAACGAAGAAACAAACTCTACCACGTTTAGAGCTATGTGCAGCTCTGCTAAGCGCCCAACTGACGTCCAAAGTTAAAACAGATCTATGCCTTAAGGACATACCCACATATTTATCTATAGATTCGGAAATCATTCTGGCCTGGATCAACTCTCCCTCATCATAATTTCAAACATTTGTGGCCAATCGAGTAGCTGCCATACAAGAATCAACATTGCCTGATCAATGGAGACATGTAGCATCAAAAGATAGCCCAGCAGATTTACTGTGAAGGAAATTGCAACCAGCCAAGCTACTTTGTGGTTTTACGGTCCGCTTTATTTACATGGTCGAGAAGAAATGTGGCCTCAAAATTAATTCAAGGAACTTATGATTCCAGAAGAAAAGGAGCGGAAACGAAACGCATCAACAGTAGCAACAGCAATCCAGGATTCTACAAGCTTCAACGAGTGATCTGACATTAACATGCTACGGTTTAGTAACCATTCCAGGAAGAGAAAAGGTCAGCAGAATGACGACTTATAGTTACCTCCACACGAATTAGAAAATTCCCTAGTTGTTATAATGAGAGCTATTCAATCATTTGACTTGAAAGAAAAAATGAGCGACTTGAGGAATTTCAAGGAACTGAAACAAATCAGTCATCTCTCAAGTCTTTCTCCCTTCTAGATGATGGGTATGTGGATTAATGTGGACTATTCTGGATTCATTACAAGATTCGTGGTGAAAGACCTCGTAAGGCTTATATGGCCATATTTTGCAACCAAAGCGGTACAGGTGGAATTGGTAACAGACTTAACCGCTGAATCATACTAGAGCGCGTTAAGATGATTTATTGGTCGCAGGAGACACTGGCAAAATCTTTACAGCGACGACGCTACCAATTTTGTGAGGAGCCAACAACCAGCTAATGGGAACTTACTTACTTACTTATCAGGCCTGAAGGTGCTGGGCACGCTGCTTCCAGTCAAGATAAAGTTGTCTTGCATCCGCAATTACTTGGTCTTTATACCGGAGATTCGTTATTTATCTCCTTCTCGAACCAGTAGGCCCGGATTCAAAGACCCTCTGTGCTGGAGCATTTTTGTCCATGCGCTCGATGTGGCCGAGCCAGTGCAGTCGTCAGATTTTTGCCTTCCGGACTACATCCACATCCTGGTACAGCACGTAAAGCAGACGGGACCGTATATCCGACGTAGAACTTTTCTTTCGAAGGTACCAAGAATCAGCTCTGCAGTTTTGATTAGCGTCCAGCTTTCATCTCCATAGAGCAGGATTGGCAAAATAAGAATTTTGTAGAGCATGATGTTGGTCCTTAGAGTCCGGAGTTTTGAGCCTAGTTGTTTTGACAAACCGAAGTAGCACCAGTTGCCAAGGGCGTTTCTACAATTGTGATGTTGTTTGTGGAGTTCACGTCTGCCCCGAGGTATACAAACTCCTATACTTCCTCGAAATTGTAGCTATCGATAGTGAAATTTTGTCCAAGGTGGTGTGTGAGGGAAAGTTTTTTGGTCGACAGCATATATTTCGATTTGTCCTCATTGACTTTGAGACCAGTTCGTTTTGCCCGTTCTTCAATCGCCGTAAAAGCCTCCACTGCGACACGTTGAGAACGCGCGACGATGTCGATGTCATCTACGTACCCCAACAGTTGGACCGACTTGTGTAAAATATTGCCTTCCGTGCTTACAGCTGCCCTGTGCACTATCTTCTCCAGTACCAGATTGAAGAAATCAGACGACAGCGCATCTCCTTGCCGAAATCCAATCTCTCTCACTCCGCATCGCGTACTTGACAGCGTGGTGCGACACAACCGGGTCAGTTTTCCCGGGATACCGAATTCGGCCATCGCATCGAATAGCTCCTTGCGATGAATGCTGTCGTATGCGGCTTTGAAACCGATGAAAAGGTGGTGCGTATCGATTTGAAACTCACTAGTCTTCTCCACGATCTTTCTTAGTGTGAAGATCTGGTCTATAGTCGATTTGCCGGGCCGGAAGCCGCACTGGTACGTGCCGATTAGTGCAAAACGGCTTGTATTAATCAAAAGGAAATCAATCAATAAAGATCAGACTTCGACAAGTAAACAGGTTCAAGTTCTATTATTATTGTTGAGGGTAAATTGCACCGCGACCTTTAGTGCCCCCTATTCATACCTTTAATTTCTTATGAGCTCCACTACCATGCAGCTCTTTTCAGAGTTGTATTGAGGGTTATTTGCTCTCTTTGCGCAAAGGTGGAGGAGATTTATCCTAGAGTATTCTCCCCACGCCAGTTTCCATTAGGAATCTAAGAATGAAAGCTGGTTCTATCAATTTATTTCTGATACAAGATGTTTGCCCAGATATCTTTGACTTTTGTGGGCTAACGCCGAGTAAAATCCCAGTGTATGTTCTGGAATTCCATTAGATTCTCGGCAGAACCCGCAGAGATCTTCTTCTGATACTCCTAGTTTCCTTAGGCGTTCCCTGAATTTACAGTGCCCTGTTAAGAAGCCTGTTAGGATACGGAGTTTGTTTTGCTCATTGCGTTGTTCCATGTATTTGCCCGGATTCTTCTTTCTATATCCCTGAACTCTTCCCCGAGGACACTATCTCCTATAGCGCAGAATGGTTCGGGGCATATAAAATGTTCCGATGCTCCTTTACTTGCTAGGAAGTCGGTCATTTCATTGCCTTCTATCCCCGTATGGCCAGGTATCCAACAGAGTCTAACTCTGTTACTCCTACTCAACTTCTTAAGCTTCTGTAGACTTCAGTAAACGAGCAAGGTTTTGATGATATAGGAGTCAAGTGCCAGGATAGCCGCACGACTGTCCGACATTATTGCTATGTCACAGTTGGTATAGTTCCGTCAAGATTGATCTGAGTGCATCTGTCTATGGCATAGACTTCTGCTTGAAAGCTACTGGTGCATTTGCCCATGGTTTTGTAGTACTTTGTCCGGGGTCCAAATACTCCTTCCCTTGTTTCTTCATCAGTTTTTAATCCATCCGTATACCATGTTACCGTACTGCTGCTCAGTTCGTGGACTATGAATTCATTGTTCCAGTCTTTCCAGACTCCTTTTGGAAATTGAATTTCCTAATCGCGTCATCCTTCGGAATGGCTAGAAGTGGTAGTTTTTTGAGTAGCGCATCGAATTGCCTGGATGTACTGAACCTATCTTTTCTTATCCCCCTCCTTTTGCCATCCCCACGATTGTTTTATTTGCACATATTGTGAGCAGGCTCTGTGCTCTTCGAAGTTGGGATTGATGTGGCCAGCTGATGCATCTCCTCCTCCGACTTCTTGAGTCCACACACAGTCACCTCGCTGAACCTACAGCTAAAGGAATTGTTCTGGTGAAGAAGTGTTGGCCAATGCCGAAAACGAGAACATGTCCGGTTCTCTCATCACGACCTTCCACAGTCTAGCGTTTACACCCTCATTGTGGACCTCGAGAAGAGCAAGTGTAGTCTAGTGCTCCTGTCTTGTGGTCAGGTCCACTCCCTTCCAGTAACCTTATTTGGGTCCTACTTGTTTTAGCCACTCTGCAGTTAGCAGGATTTCGCAATCTACCAGTAGTATCTCATGTTTGAAATGTATGACATGGAATTTGAGCTTATGCTCGAATCCACGTGCCATTTCAATAATCAGGGCATCCTCTAGGCTGCTCCGGTACTCAGCACACAGTATTTCCCTTCGATATTCACAAGGAAGAACTGCTACCCACTCGGCCACCGTCGACCCCTTCAACTTAATGCTAGCACCGCAGCTTTTGCATAGCTTCTGCACTCCGGGGTAGCAGTTTACTTCGAGGGTTCCGCCTTCTACCTGTCCTGCTTCGGGAACACCATTCGTCTTTTATGTGCCACAGGCACAGGCGGAGAAATGAAGCTACTGCTCTTTTTTACTAGTAGAAGGTTCTCCTCCTGAGTGGCTTATCAAATCCACCCGGTTGTCCCTGAGTGGGCATTGGTGGACAATTCATCGGTGGCCTCATTCTCTTTACCTCGGCTTTAGAGGATATAGGTATAGGTCGCAGAGTTCTTAGTCTCCACTTCCCTTCTCTCCTTTGCTGCCTCGGCTAGAGGCAGGGAATCTAGAGCTTTACTCCCGCTTGCCCCGTCGGCATGTTGCCTATCGTTTTGTCCAGGGGTCTCTCAGCTTTCGGTGTGGTGCTGGGTTGCACCATCCTTCCGGCACCCCTGCTGGCCGCTACAGGCTTAGCACTTTTTGAGTTTCTGTCGAGTCCCTGCTCAACACGACTACATCTGAGGTTACCCCCTATACCTTATTTAGCACGCCTTTAATTTTTTTGTTTTTACTTTCTGGCAGGTTCAAGTGCATGTTTCACCACTTACATAATACACCAAGCTAATGTGCTTGCTGTGGTGGCCGGTGGCGTTGTGAGTATGTGCGTCGACTCCTACGCACTTGGACCTACCTGTCTAGGTGCGATTCCTGGTACGACAAGAAATACTTTTCACGGCCCCATGTCCCAATGAATCAATATCATCATGACAATGTTCGAATCCGTAATAGTCGAACAATTGACAACAGGCCAGGAGATTCATAGAATAATATACGATTACAAAGAATCAAGCAAAAAGACAAATGCCTACTTTGAGCGGCTTCACCGCCTTCTAGAGGGGTGATGTGCAAAGGGTGTGCAAAGCGTGATGTAAATATAAAGAACATGCCTAACACTCCGAAGGATCATGACTATTTTGTCACAGAGGATTTCTCCGATATATCATCTTTATTCAAAAGGTACATTTTGATATTAAAAATGGAACTAATTACAAGCTATTGTAGCAAGTAGAAACTGTGTAATTTAAACGTATGGGAATTAAGTAACAACAAAACAACAGCCGGATATCACGAAAGTGACTACATTGTCATTGAAACAGAAGTCCAGGAGATCCGCATTCCTTTAGCATAGTGAGCTTACTTAAGGTCACGATCACCAAATTCGATGGCGACTATTTAAAATGGAGTCAATTCTTTGACCTATTCTCACAAATGGTGAACCCAATTCTGATGTGCAGACCCACTGTAGCGAGAGGTAGAAAATCTTATTCGACATCTAGCACTGACATAAGATATTTATAACACAGCAGGGACCAAGCTTCAGGACAGATACAACAACAGAATGCTTACTTCAACTCTGCTGCGACGGATAAAACTACACACCATCAATCAACGGCAATAGCTCTCAAGGGTCTTCACGACACATCGCAGGCGTGCTCAGTAGCACTTCGCAATATTGGTGTGGATACATCAACATGGTATCAACTTCTACTACACCTACTAGTGAGCAAACTAGATCATAATACAAGAATATTATGCGAGCAGTCATTAAAACATTCGAAAGAGCTCCAACCATGCTCGATTTTATAAAATTTTTGGAAAACTATTTCCAATCTTTGGAATCCATTGTTCATAGGAAACGACATCCAATTTGAAAGACCACTGCTTCATTGTTAATAGGTCGTAATTTTTGTGGTAATGGAGTACATGCATTATATGCTTGCAAACAATCCTTGCAACTAAAGACCTTAGAAAGTATAGCACAAACCCAAACATTGCACAAATTTGCCTCAATAACGGAGATCGGACTGCATTACCTGCACCTCAAGAGGATGTTATCAAAATCACAATACGCGCAGGCAGCACTTGTTATCGACACCAGTTTCACTTCCAACCATTTAGAGTAGGAATCAACAAGAATGAAAAAAATCTTCCCTTGAAAAGGGCCAGCAAAATCTACATGTAACCGAGACCATGGTTTCGACGTTTCTTCCCAGGGATGGACTATAGCTTGTGCCTTTTCCGGACGAGTCTGTTGACACACGATACACCTTTTAACCGTCATTTCTATGTCAGCATCCATGTTCGGCCACCAGATGCAGCTTCGGGCTAGGCTCTTCATTCGGACAATGCCTGGATGATTAGCATGGAGAATTTTCAGCATGTCTCTTCTTGCAGACATCTTGAAGGCAGTGGAAAAAAGCTGTAAATACAAGCAAACAGCATCATTCAAGAAGCCCTTCTGGCTTTCGCAGTAAATTTTCCTCAGCACTGCCGTCGAAATTATTACGCAAGAATTAGACAAATGGTAGAATCCCGAGCCATTGGGGCTCAGGTTACAATACAGAAAAAAATACAGTTTTAAATATTGGAAATGGCAAGAAGGGGTCACATAAACGCGGAAGTGTTATACTACAATCAAGCGTAAGTGACTTCACCTCTCAACTAGAAGCATATGTGCTGCCGTAAAATGTATCACCACAACCCTGGCAATACCTCAACGTGGTATCATGGCATATGCCAAGTAATATACCACTAGCTGCTCCCCACTTCAATCAAACACTAAGGATAGACGTCTTGCTTGGAACTGAGTTTTGGGAGATCACTTACCCACTATGCAAAATACAGTTTTTGGGTAGTTCCTGGACGATGTCAAATATCGTAACCAAATAGTGGAACGTTTTTGGAAGCACGAAGAAGACAGCCCCACTCAAGAAAAACTATCAAAGAACGGAGAATTCGGAAATTTTTTCGCACAAAATACACGGCAATACAAGGAAGGGCAGTTTAATCTGAAATTACCATTTCGAGAAAGACCAACGAATCTAGGCAATTCTAAGGAAATAGCTGTCACCCGGTTTCTAGCTCTTGAGCCAAGGTTGTCCCGGAACAACGATGTGAAGAAGCACACTTCATGGATGAATACGAAAAATTAGGATACATGGATCGAATCGATATCAACGACTTACCCTAACTTCACTAAAACATTACCAAACTACTTCGTCTCCCATCACTGTATTAAAAGCTTAAGGTAGTACTACCAAACTTAGAGTAGTGTTTGATGTTTCTTCAAAAACATCATCAGGAGTATCACTCAACGATATCATGTACACAGGACCTACGGTTCAGAGTTAATTGTTTGCTTTACTGCTCCATTTTGGACTTCCGAAATTTGTCTTCTGCACAGATATACAGAAAATGTACCGGCAGATAATTATGCATCCAGAAGACAAGACAGTACCAAATAATTGTCCGGAAAAGAATTGATTCCGAACCATTAAGATTTTATCAATTAAACACACAACACTCATATGGAACGAGAGCGGCACCATATCCAGAAATGAAGCGTTTGGATAGGTAACGAAGTGAGATAAGCCAAAGAGAAATTCGCATTAGACGCCCAAGCCCTACCAGACTTTTACAAGACAAGACTTCTATGCCTGACGGGAAGTAACAAGCTGTCAACTGCAATCGAGATACAGGGTAAACTAACATCAATATTAGAAGAGGCTGGATTCAAATTTCGGAAGTGGTGCGCGAATCATCTTCGGCTACTACAAGGCATCGCAAAGAAGTTGACCCAGATTTCTCCAACGAAATTAATGCAGCCATGAAGGAGCTAGGCATGTGCATAAAAACCAAACTAATACCTTCAAGTCAATTTACCATGCGTACGGTAACTTCAGATCTAGCCAAACTATCCATTAGGAATAATGGGTCTAGTAATAGTTGCAGCCAAAATATTCGTTCAGGAACTGTAGGTACAAAGCCTATTATGGGACGAAACATTACCAAGCAATACACATAATGGATGGCACTTAGAAATAATCGTTGGTACATACATTTACAGATGCATCGGAGAAGGCATATTTTGCAGCGCTATACCTACGCTCAATTACGAAGGATGGAGGACTATTGTGTGCCAAATTCTGTTTTGCTTCAATGAAGAAACAAACTCTACCACGTTTAGAGCTATGTGCAGCTCTGCTAGGCGCCCAACTGACGGCCAAAGTTAAAACAGATCTATGCCTTAAGGACACACCCACATAGTTATCTACGGATTCAGAAATGGTTCTGGCCTGGATCAGCTCTCCCTCAACATAATTTCAAACATTTGCGGTCAATCGAGTAGCTGCCATACAAGAATCAATATTGCCTTATCAATGGAGACATGAAGCATCAAAAGATAACCCAGCAGATTTAATGTGAAGGAAATTGCAACCAGCCAAGCTAATTTGTGGTTTTACGGTCCGCTTTATTTACATGGTCAAGAAGAAATGTGGCCTCAAAATTATTCCAAGGAACTTATCATTACAGAAGATACGGAGCTGAAACAAAACGCATCAACAGTAGCAATAGCAATCCAGAATTCTAATGAAGACCTCATCTACAGAATTAAACACGGCAATTTGTTCAACAAGCTTCAGCGAGTGATTTGACATTAACATGCTACGGTTTAGTAACCATTCCTGGAAGAGAAAAAGTCAGCAGAATGACGACTTATAGTTACCTCCACACGAATTAGAAAATTCCCTAGTTGTTATAATTCTAGCTATTAGAATTAGCGATTTGAGTAATTTCAAGGAACTGAGACAAAGCAGTCATCTCTCAAGTCTTTCTCCCTTCTTAGATGACAAGGGAATCATTCGACAAAATATGCTTTGCTAGCTGCCAGCCCATATGTGACAACAATTCTGTCCATTTAAGGGAAAAATTATAGAAATGTCAGCTGTGCAACATTGTCTAAGACGCACCAGGGCGAACCCTCAGTTACTAAAACAAATAATGGGGAACCTACCTGCAACAAGCATTGCAACATCAAATCCGTTCATTAACGCAGGAGCGGATTAATGTGAACTATTCTTGATTCAGGGGTAGAGTCAGTGCACACAAGGCAAAGTTGCTGATCGCTTCCAACTTGACAGGATGCCAGCAACGATCCTTGTCGATGCATAGATTAAGCTGACATACGGCCTGCTAGCGTCGCACCAACGCGCTAACACCCGTTGTGAGGTGAACTAATGTATGCAACGACTCTCTTGTGGTTGTGCTGAGGGCTAACAACCACCCCACATAAAACAACAACAGTTACGAGAGAGCAAACTGCCTCGGATCTACGGACGTAATCACAACAAAAAGGACAACGATTTGCGAGTGTGCTCCTGGAACGTAAGAACACTCTACACTCCTGGGGCCGCTCATAAACTGGAAAAGATCCTCACGCAGTACAAGGCGGATATTACTGCGATCCAGGAAATACGCTGGATATGACAAGGAATAATGAAGGAGAAAGAGTGCGACATATATTGCAGCTGTTACAAAAGGTTGCACATATTTGGATTCGGATTCATTGTGGGAAAACGGTTAAGGTCGATAAGCGCTCGCCTGACTGTGATCTGTACCCAAGGCAGATTCCACAACATCAGCCTTATATGTGATACCGATGAGGTTGAAGACTCCGTCAAGGAGGACTATTAAGACCTCTGACATTGGACAGTCGGCGCTTCAACTGAAAATTACAGGAGTACCGGGCTAGAAAACGGGAAGAGAAGAAGCTTCCACGCCTGAAGAAAAGGTCTCTCGCAACCTCCCAGCTCAAGGACATCGAAGAGTCTAGGGATAGACAAAAAATACGGTCCTTTTATAAAAAAGCCAAAAGCCTGGCTTCAGGCTTTAGGGAAGGCACACAGGCTCTTCGAAATCGTTAGGGTAGCCTTGTTACTTCCTACAACTGCTTAGTGGGCCTGACCAGGAGAGATTGATAGAGAATCAAGAAATTCCAACTCCAGTCGATGCAGTAGTCCTCCCGCCTAGCTTTGAAGATGTCGGAACAGCCATTAAAAGGCTGAAGAACAAAAAGGCTGCAGGCTCCGATGGCCTACCGTCAGAGCTCTTCAAGGCCAGTGGCGATGTTCTGGTGGGGAGCCAGATCATCTGTAAAATTTTGGAAAAGGGGATTTGCGAAGATCGTCATAAAATTGGGAATTTGAGAAGATCCTGTCCAGCGTACTGTGTGAACGTCTAAAGCCGTTTTGCACCGCACTAATCGGCACGTACCAGTGCTGCTTCCGGCCCGGCAAATCGACTATAGACCAAATCTTCACACTAAGACAAATACTGGAGAGGACCAGTGAGTTTCAAATCGATACGCACCACCTGTTCATCGCAAGGAGCTATTCGATGCGATGGCCGAATTCGGGATCCCGGGAAAACTGATCCTGTTGTGTCGCACCACGCAGTTTGCAGTTCGGCTCAAGGACTTACGAGCCGTTTGAAACTTGCACTGGTGTGTGTGTCACTTCTTCAATCTGGTACTGGAGAAGGTAGTGCGGAGGGCAACTGTAAACACGGAATACACTATCTTCTACAAGTGGGTATCGAACATGACATCGACATCGGAGGTCTCAAGGTCAATGAGGACAAAACAAAATATATGCTGTCGACCAAAAAACGTTCCGTCACACACCGCCTTGGACAAAATTTCACGATCGACAGCTAAAATTTCGAGGTAGTGAAGGAGATTGTCTTCCTCGGGGCAAACATGAACTCCAAAAACGACATCACAGTAGAGATCCGTCGTAGAATCGGCCTTGGCAACCGATGCTACTTCGGTTTGTCAAAACAACTGGGTTCAAATCTCCTGACTCTAAGCACCAAAACCATGCTCTCCAAAACTCTTATTTTGACAGTCCTGCTCTATAGAGCCGAAAGCTGGACACTAAGCAAAACTGCAAAATAAGATGATTTATTTGTCGCAGGGGTCACTGGCCTTACTGCAACAACGCTTCCAATTTTGTGGGAGCCAACAACTAGCTGTTGCTCAATAATAATGAAGGAATGTTGTAATAAGTCCATAAAATTCCCCCTCGAGCACCACCATTTGGAGGCATAGCGGAAGCAGCAATAATAATCATCTACTGCTAAGAAGCGTATCAACATCTTCACTGCCATACGAAGAAGTGGAGATAGTGGGAATTGAAGCAATTTTAAGTTCAAAGCCTTTAACACTAAAGTCAAGCGAGCCTAACGACCTGACAGAGCTAGCTCCATGTCACTTCCTAATCGGTGAACAACTAACCATACAATAGATACTTTTGACACCATCTTAAGCACGAATCTTGGAGAAGGTGGTCGCTTGAATACCTAAACGAGCTCCAATATCGAGACATATGGAAGGATTCTCCCGGGAACATCCATGTGGGGATTTGGTTATCATAGGAGAGGACAATATGCCAGCACTTCATAGTGAACTACAATCCCAGTTCATTGAGAAGGGAATATAATACAATATTAAACGGCACAATTGCGCTACAACATCAATGCAAAGAAGTGCACCAAAAAAGCACATGTGAAGAAACCTAAAAGCTTATACAATAACCATAAGTGAATTACAGTCGGAAGTGGACACCGTCTCAAGCAAACGACTTAAAATAAGAGCGGTTAATATAATTGGAAAACTTGCAATTCCACAATCGGGACACTTCGACTCGTAGCTTTAGGTCTCGTTCCGAGCAGATAGAAAACAGCATTTGTCCAGCCCGTCCCTAAAACGGGCGAGTCTTCGTCACCTACCTAGTACCTTTTTTCTAACTTTTTTAATTTTGCATTTTTATTAAAAATGTAACTAATTACAAGCTATGGTAGCAAGTAGAAACAGTGTAATTTAAATATATGGGAATTAAGTAACAACAAAACAACAGCCGGATATCACGAAAGTGACTACATTGCCAAAGACACAGAAGTCCAGGAGATCCGCATTCCTTTAGCATAGTGAGCTTACTTAAGGTCACGATCACCAAATTCGATGGCGACTATTTAAAATGGACTCAATTCTTTGACCTATTCTCACAAATGGTGAACCCAATTCTGATGTGCAGACCCACTGTAGCGAGAGGTAGAAAATCTTATTCGACATCTAGCACTGACATAAGATATTTATAACACAGCAGGGACCAAGCTTCAGGACAGATACAACAACAGAATGCTTACTTCAACTCTGCTGCGACGGATAAAACTACACACCATCAATCAACGGCAATAGCTCTCAAGGGGCTTCACGACACATCGCAGGCGTGCTCAGTAGCACTTCGCAATATTGGTGTGGATACATCAACATGGTATCAACTTCTACTACACCTACTAGTGAGCAAACTAGATCATAATACAAGAATATTATGCGAGCAGTCATTAAAACATTCGAAAGAGCTCCAACCATGCTCGATTTTATAAAATTTTTGGAAAACTATTTCCAATCTTTGGAATCCATTGTTCATAGGAAACGACATCCAATTTGAAAGACCACTGCTTCATTGTCAATAGGTCGTAATTTTTGCGGTAATGGAGTACATGCATTATATGCTTGCAAACAATCCTTGCAACTAAAGACCTTAGAAAGTATAGCACAAACACAAACATTGCACAAATTTGCCTCAATAACGGAGATCGGACAATTACCTGCACCTCAAGAGGATGTTATCAAAATCACAATACGCGCAGGCAGCACTTGTTATCGACACCAATTTCACTTCCAACCATTTAGAGTAGGAATCAACAAGAATGAAAAAAATCTTCCCTTGAAAAGGTCCAGCAAAATCTACATGTTACCGAGACCATGGTTACGACTATAGCTTGTGCCTTTTCCGGACGAGTCTTTTGACACACGATACACCTTTTAACCGTCATTTCTATGTCAGCATCCATGTTCGGCCACCAGAAGCAGCTTCGGGCTAGGCTCTTCATTCGGACAATGCCTGGATGATTCAGCATGTCTCTTCTTGCAGACACCTTGAAGGCAGTGGAACAAAAGCAGTAAATACAAGCAAACAGGCCCATTTAAGAAGCCCTTCTGGCTTTCGCAGTAAATTTTGCTCAGCACTGCCGTCGAAATTATTACGCAAGAACTAGGCAAATGGTAGAATCCCGAGCCATTGGGGCTCAGGTTACAATACAGAAAAAAATACAGTTTTAAATATTGGAAATGGCAAGAAGGGGTCACATAAACGCGAAAGTGTTATACTACAATCAAGCGTAAGTGACTTCACCTCTCAACTAGAAGCATATGTGTTGCCGTAAAATGTTTCACCACAACCCTGGCAATACCTCAACATGGTATCATGGCATAAGCCAAGTAATATACCACTAGCTGCTCCCCACTTCAATCAAACACTAAGGATAGACGTCTTGCTTGGAACTGAGTTTTATCACCAATTTCCCTCGATCGGGAAAATACATCTGGGAGATCACTTACCCACTATGCAAAATACAGTTTTTGGGTAGTTCCTGGACGATGTCAAATATCGTAACCAAATAGTGGAACGTTTTTGGAAGCACGAAGCCCCACTCAAGAAAAACTATCAAAGAACGGAGAATTCGGAAATTTTTTCGCACAAAATACACGGCAATACAAGGAAGGGCAGTTTAATCTGAAATTACCATTTCGAGAAAGACCAGCGAATCTAGGCAATTCTAAGGAAATAGCTGTCACCCGGTTTCTAGCTCTTGAGCCAAGGTTGTCCCGGAACAACGATGTGAAGAAGCACACTTCATGGATGAATACGAAAAATTAGGATACATGGATCGAATCGATATCAACGACTTACACTAACTTCACTAAAACATTACCAAACTACTTCGTCCCCCATCACTGTATTTAAAGCTGAAAGTAGTACTACCAAACTTAGAGTCGTGTTTGATGTTTCTTCAAAAACATCATCAGGAGTATCACTCAACGATATCATGTACACAGGACCTACGGTTCAGAGTTAATTGTTTGCTTTACTGCTCCATTTTGGACTTCCGAAATTTGTCTTCTGCACAGATATACAGAAAATGTACCGGCAGATAATTATGCATCCAGAAGACAAGACAGTACCAAATAATTGTCCGGAAAAGAATTGATTCCGAACCATTAAGATTTTATCAATTAAACACACAACACTCATATGGAACGAGAGCGGCACCATATCCAGAAATGAAGCGTTTGGATAGGAAACGAAGTGTTTACAAAAGAAGCCAATGAGAAATTCCCATTAGACGCCCAAGCCCTACCAGACTTTTACAAGACAAGACTTCTATGCCTGACGGGAAGTAACAAGCTGTCAACTGCAATCGAGATACAGGGTAAACTAACATCAATATTAGAGGAGGCTGGATTCAAATTTCGGAAGTGGTGCGCGAATCATCTTCGGCTACTACAAGGCATCGCAAAGAAGTTGACCCAGATTTCTCCAACGAAATTAATGCAGCCATGAAGGAGCTAGGGTTGACTTGGAAGCCAAAAACCGACAAATTGTGTATAAAAACCAAACTAATACCTTCAAGTCAATCTAAAAATCTAAACTATCCATTAGGAATAATGGGTCTAGTAATAGTTACAGCCAAAATATTCGTTCAGGAACTGTAGGTACAAAGCCTATCATGGGACGAAACATTACCAAGCAATACACATAATGGATGGCACTTAGAAATAATCGTTGGTACATACATTTACAGATGCATCGGAGAAGGAATATTTTGCAGCGCTATACCTACGCTCAATTACGAAGGATGGAGGACTATTGTGTGCCAAATTCTGTTTTGCTTCAATGAAGAAACAAACTCTACCACGTTTAGAGCTATGTGCAGCTCTGCTAGGCGCCCAACTGACGGCCAAAGTTAAAACAGATCTATGCCTTAAGGACACACCCACATAGTTATCTACGGATTCAGAAATCGTTCTGGCCTGGATCAGCTCTCCCTCAACATAATTTCAAACATTTGTGGTCAATCGAGTAGCTGCCATACAAGAATCAATATTGCCTTATCAATGGAGACATGAAGCATCAAATGATAACCCAGCAGATTTACTGTGAAGGAAATTGCAACCAGCCAAGCTAATTTGTGGTTTTTCGGTCCGCTTTATTTACATGGTCAAGAAGAAATGTGGCCTCAAAATTATTCCAAGGAACTTATCATTACAGAAGATACGGAGCTGAAACGAAACGCATCAACAGTAGCAATAGCAATCCAGAATTCTAATGAAGACCTCATCTACAGAATTAAACACGGCAATTTGTTCAACAAGCTCCAGCGAGTGATTTGACATTAACATGCTACGGTTTAGTAACCATTCCTGGAAGAGAAAAAGTCAGCAGAATGACGACTTATAGTTACCTCCACACGAATAAGAAAATTCCCTAGTTGTTATAATTCTAGCTATTCAATCATTTGACTTCAAGGAAAAGAATTAGCGATTTGAGTAATTTCAAGGAACTGAGACAAAGCAGTCATCTCTCAAGTCTTTCTCCCTTCTTAGATGACAAGGGAATCATTCGAAAAAATATGCATTGCTAGCTGCCAGCCCATATTTGACAACAATTCTGTCCATTTAAGGGAAAAATTATAGAAATGTCAACTGTGCAACATTGTCTAAGACGCACCGGGGCGAACCCTCAGTTACTAAAACAAATAATGGGGAACCTACTTGCAACATCAAATCCGTTCATTAACGCAGGAGCGGATTAATGTGAACTATTCTTGATTCAGGGGTAGAGTCAGTGCACACAAGGCAAAGTTGCTGATCGCTTCCAACTTGACAGGATGCCAGCAACGATCCTTGTCGATGCATAGATTAAGTTGACATACGGCCTGCTAGCGTCGCACCAACGCGCTAACACCCGTTGTGAGGTGAACTAATGTATGCAACGACTCTCTTGTGGTTGTGCTGAGGGCTAACAATAACCCCACATAAAAC